>CM042160.1:11650570-11670570 GCA_023376005.1 Doryteuthis pealeii
CTATTCTTCATCCAGCTTTAGGTAAAAAGTAGGGCAGAGTGGGCTTTTTAACCCTAGCAATCGAAGAGATGCTAAGCTCTGAATTCAAACCGGTTAATCCGATTAAATATTGACATCGTGTCTCATCTTGCTCGTGGAAGAGGGGCTAGGCGAGCGCCCCCTCAGATCAATCGGATGATAACGACAAGCCCTAATACCTCTATGATTGTCCCGCGACCCCACTGCAAACCCCTAGTCATTATTGCCTGGTCAACTCTAACCGGGAGTGGTAGTATTTGTTAGCGTCCCATTTATGCGTCAAATAGAACTGTCTGAATAGATTAGTATTAGATAGGAAAACTTAATATCACATCACTGTGTGCAAAAAAAAAAAAAAAAAAAAAAAACTCTTAACAACTATACAAAAATGTAATTCTGAACGTAGATTGAACACGATTCCCTAACTTCTAGGCATAATATAACCCGAGTCTGGTTTACATGCCGTTAAAACAAATCCATCGAAAAATATTTTGCAACGAAGTTTTAGTCTTAGTTTTATAAAAATTTTGAACAGGAAAATGTTGGTGATTGGGCCGACAACTGATAAATACAACCGTGGTTGCAGAATCCGCGGATAGTGAGGATCTATTGAATTATTTAAAGTCGCAGAATCAGTATTAATATAAAAGCAATACTAATATCACCACTTGAATAATTATCATTATTATTCAGTTTGATTTTAAAAGCATGGTGGTCGGAAATGGGGGGGGGCACTCGTGGGAGGGGATGTGGGGATGAGATTAAGTGAGGCTGCTATTAAAGAAATTTAGTTCCGTCTCTGTTTTATTTCTTTCTATTTTTCAAACCTGTCAAGTTAAATTTGAAATGTACCATTTATTGTAAAAATTTACTTTTTTTTAATGCAACAACAACGAGATTCCTCCAAAATTTGGAAGACTAAGTGCTGCCATCTAGCGGGGGGACCTTTCATTTCTCATTGGTCGGACTAAACAAGATGAAAAAGATGGAACAAATTGATGATCATTGTGGTTGAGTTCCATCTTTTGTTCAAGGAGACTTCTTAATAGCCTGATATGCGGATAAGGGTGAGATGATGTGTATGGGACTTAATTGGCCTGCCCCCATTGCTTAGTTCTTCTTCTGAGAGAGCTGCCAGAACTCTGCGAATTGCAGGGAAAGAACTCTGTGTGTGGAGGGAAAGGAGAGCATCGAGGAGAGGAGAGACATCATGAGTCTGCATGGTGTCCATCTCTTGTGTGCGCTCACCCCCGCTACTCAGCCTGTCTTCGAGCCCCACCCCCGCCATATTGCAAAAAATACCTCTGCCAATGCCAACTGCATCATCTCTAATAGCAAGGGGCAGCTGGAATTGCAAAAACCATCTTTTGTGGATGAAAATAAATAATTTTTTTTTTTTTTTTTTTTAGGTGTGAACTAAATGAAAGTCTCTCTATTTCTCCCTCTATTTCTGTTTCTATATCCATCTTTCTCTCTCCCTCTTTCTACCCCCTCTCTCTCTCTCTCTTTCTCACCTTATCTCCACGCTCCTCACTCTTTCTATACTCTCTCCCCTCTCTCTCCCCTCTCCCTCTCTCTCCCCTCTCTCTCTCTCTCTCTCTCTCTCCTCCCTCTCTCTCTCTCCCCCTCTCTCTCTCTCTCCCCTCTCCCCTCTCTCTCCTCTCTCTCCTCCTCTCTCTCTCCTCTCTCTCTCTCTCTCTCTCTCTCTCTCTCTCTCTCCCTCTCTCTCTCTTCTCCCCCTCTCTCTCTCTCTCCTCCTCTCTTTCCTCTCTCTCCCCCTCTCTCTCTCTCCTCTCTCTCTCTCTTTCCTCTCTTTCAAGCATAAAATTGAAGCAAACAAAAATTTGAATAAATAAAATAAAGAGTCCCATTAAAGCATATCCATGGCAATTCTTAATTACATTAATTTCAGTTATAAAAAATATATATAAAAAAAGGAAAGGAAATTTACACCCTTCACCATTTGAACAATAAGGTTATGATCACCTTAACATTGCAATTCAAATACATTTAACTTGCTGTGATTTGGTTCCATTCATAGATGACACTAAAGAGTGACAAGGGGGGTAATTAACTTTGTTACACTCATGATTACCTGACAGTCCAAGACTTTACGGTGTTCCATTTTCCCGCTTCTCCTACTGATTTTTATGCACTTAGGTACACATCTAGTTTTTCCTCCTATCCCAGCTCTTAAGCTATCCCTGGTGCCATTTATTGTTTTAGAAATGTGTTAAGATTTGTCACATCCAATAATCCGCTTTTTGCTCCGATGCACGGATCAAGTTCCTGAATTTGAAGGACGGTTGGGTGATAGTCTCTGATTTTCAAAATGGAGCTAGTTTATTGGCTGTCTCTAGAAAAAAAGAGCTGGTAGTAAAAATAAATTGAAATTTAAAATATACCAGAGCCAGACTTGTCTAATTCCGGCCTTTCCATTCTGATTATGTTGTTTACATACTTTAAGCAGAAAAACCTTATAAGGAAATGTTCTTGTAGCTAGTATATCATATTAAAACTTCTGTGAGTTGTCAACGTTCAGCTGAAAAGCTTTTATATGTATGTCTGTCATTTCTCTTATATAAAAAAAGAATGAAGCTAAACTTAATTTATATTGAGCTTTTAAGATTTCAATAAATTAAACGTTGTCACAAATTTAAACTGCAATTTTACAAATGCATTATTTTTAAAAATGTCATTTTCCACACACTTTACCATATATCCTGTTGTCGAGGCGCTTTATTTTCTAGGATGCGCTCCGGTTTTAACTTGAAAAAAAATGCAGCATTCGATCTATGGCATTTGAGTAAATGTTTTCAACTAATCCTGCGAAAGAAATAGCGTATTTTAGGACGCTAAAAACTACAGAAACAAACGGAGGTTGATAATGGATTTAATTTTGTCATGTAACAACCTACGAGACCTAATGGACATGCCAATTCTCCCAAGTAGATAATTATTTAATGTATCCCTATAAGGACCCGGATAGACCCCGTGGTGTAGTAGCTAATGTCCTAGGTAAAGGTATAAACCACTCATCCACTAGTTGTTTTAAACAGTATCACTACTGTTTTTCTACAAGGATGGCTTTGAAATTAGATAACCCACGAATGTTGATATGACATTAAACAATGAAACCAAACCAGAAAGTTCAGGGGAAAATAGAGGTCGAGAATGAATTTCCGAAATTGTCTTGTGACGCCCTACGAGACCTAAAGACATGCTAATTCCCTCAAGGAAATAATTATTTGCGAGTGTTTACATATTTAAAAAAACTATTAAAGATGCACTTTTCTATCGTATTTAAGTAAAAAACCATGATTGTTAAATTGACTACGGCATAAAATAACTCTAATTGTGTTGACATGCTGTATAAAAATGTTTCCCTGGAATGCTTAAGGTAGTTTGACGATGTCATTATGGCAGTACTTCCGATGCTACTTGTTCCAGTGACAACCTTTGACTTTATTTTGGATAACACCTGTGACATGGATACATCTTTAGAATTATGACCATAGTAGTAAAATCATGCAAATGTATGCACCCAACTATTCACCCTCTAGATTTGGGTAAATAGTAAAGCAGACCGGGTTCTTTAAATTTGGTATGGCGACCAGTCTAAGAGAAGGGAAACTATGAATTCAAACCTGTTAAGCAGCATTTAGAAAATTGATCTCCTTTCGTATCCTGTACATGCAGAGGGGTAAACTAAATACATACGAGGAAAATCTAAATTGTTTAACTACCCCACCCACTCTCACTATCACTCACTCTCTCACTCTCAACAATGGCTTGAATAGGCCAAATGTTCAATCTCACAAGAATGGTTAAGTGTTCACTGGACCTGTTAAACAGGAATATTTTGATTTCTGTTTCTTTACTTTTAAATCATGAAATATATATATATATATCATCCACAGACACCGTGTTTCGACGTTTCACGTCTCATCAGTGTGGCTAGACACAACATTACCTCTGACAGAAGCGAACTCCGACTGACTTTAAACCTGTCCGATCCGTTAACCTCTAGGTCTTTGTCAGCTGCTGTTTAAGGAGCGGTATTTTAACTGTTTTAAATACATACATCTGTGTATATACTTTACGATCACCAGAGAGCTCAAATCTGTAAACAGATGAACCTGCGTTATGCTGGCGTTGAACGTTTATCAAAGTCGCTCCTAAAGAGCTCTACCGGGTTACAGGAGTATATAATATATATATATATATAATTGTAGTAGTCTGTTTTGTTCTCAATTGTATGACCAACCCTATCTGCATGGCTTAGAATAAGCCTATGTATCCTTTACATATGAAGTTTTGGGTATCCTGGGTACAAAACGGTATCGGATAATGAAAGTGTAGAGTACCCCTTCATTATCTTAACTTCAGATCCACTCGGGGTGGAACTCCCTATTTCGGTCCCATTCATGAATTAAATAGATGTTTTAAATAACGTTTAAAATAATTTGAAAAAAAATTAATCAATTGGCTTTTAAAACATTACAACCCCTGATAAGATAAAGCGAGAATTCTACTAAGCTGTATCCGTATCAATACTACTGTAGGGGTGCACCACTTGAACTTTAATGAAAGTCTTGGGGGGGCTGGATGGAAACTACACAGGAATGCTGCATGTTGTCGTGAACAAATTCTGAAAGCAGCATGCCACCACAGAAAGCAAAGAAAAAGACATGCGGGACACTGCTAGAGAAGCAAGGACGAATTCGCATGGACACCTACACATAATACATCAGAGTAGGCCGATTAGTAAAGACTCTGTGTTGATACTGGATGACGTGAGAAGAATTTGCCAGGAGCGATGACCGGTGGTGAGAGCGAGAGAGAAATGCGAATTCGTGCTATTAGCACAGCATGATGAAGAAGTATTTAGCTGTTAGAAATGATTACTGACTGTAATGGTTAAACTGTTTTCGGCATAACCCAAGTGTTAATATACCGTAAAACCAACGAAACCATTTTCAGCAACCCGTTAACACATAATACCATATTATACATGGGGATTCTCTTCATTTCGAGCAAAGAAAACCACACAGAGCTGAAATCTAAACCAGCCTGACTTATACGCATGCCAGATTGGATTATATACGCGGCGACTTCAAATCCTCTCTAATGTGAGTTCATACCTCTTTAGATAGAAAAGTCTGCCCTGACTGTGTATATATCACTTCTAAATACGAGTGTAATCTCAAAGGTAAGATCTCGAAAATATTTAGAAACCATAAAAGCGTTTATTGTCAATGATGTTTACATCATTTTAAAGTTTGAGCATGTATCTATTTTTCTACATGATCGTCCTTTCGGTCGATGACTTTTTGTTGGCGCTGTGCCAATTTTTGTATGCTCTTGTCATACCAGCTTTTTGCCATGCCGTTGAGGATGCGTTGAACCTCTTCGACGTTGCAAACTGCCAACACCACTTGCGGACGTTTTTGATATCCATGCACGACTCGCCATACACTTCCGTTAATTGGCGATGTATTTTAGTTGGTTTATGCCTTTTGCCTTCTAAAACCGAATAACTACAGGAACTTCATACTTTGCGATAGCGTCAATCAGAAGCTCCATCAGAGTCGAGTGCTAATCCAAGACTGCGCGTGGTGTTGCTAATAGCCGCATCAACAGTTTCCCTGTGTCTTCAGCCGCCCTGTCGGCTGGGGCGTTAGAATGCACTATATTGCCATGCAGAGGGGTAAGACTCCCCCAATGGGGTCACCTGTTGGCTGTGGCTGGCGACCCGTGATGCTTAAGGATAGAGCCCAGGTGGATGAGCAGTTCATGACATGCAATACTTCACTTTGGCCCTATCTTGGGCTAGACGGGCGGTCGGAGAGGCCCCCTCTGATCAATCGGCTAGTCACGTCAAGCCCTAGCACCTATATGATTTTTCCAACCCTATTGCCCTTATGGCAAGACCCAACCCGTTTTTATCATATGGGTGCTAGAAGGCGGTGGCTGCAGGTCTACATGTCCTGGGAATGACGTTAAACTCTATCTGATGGTGAGGTTCCAGTTTTGGAGGTTTGTGGAATGTGGAGCACCCCTTCATCACCATTGCTCCCTGGTCCACTCTGACCCGGAGTGGTAGTACCTGTTAGGGTCCCATCTATAGGTTATATAGAAAAAGTATTTATAAAAAAATTGTATTATCCATTAAGAATTGATTTATTTCAAAACTTTATCGGCATTAAATGACCCACTGAGATGATATGCCGTAAAACAAAACAAACCAAACCAGTGTCTTCAGCGCTTTTGAGATTTTATTTTTGGGATTACCCTCGTATGTTTGTCTCTTATGTTCTAAAGTCTAACGCGATCGATCAATGTGATATACTCGTAGCAAGAAAATGGCATCACGTCGTGGTGCAATGGTTAGCAAACTAGTGCTGATCCATTTCTAATGTGGCCATTCTCACTGGATGTCCATACTTGCGACCTTGTCATATTCCACCCGTGGTGAACGTGTTGGTATATGAAGGGTACCTCATCGTAGTGTAATGGTTAGTAAATTTGAAATAACTTTTCATTTACATATTTTATTTCTCAGTTTTTAAAATAACTTGTTTTATGAATAGAGTATTACTCTTTGGTCTGATATTCAGTTATATTCCACTGGGGTTGGGCGTTCCATCGGTGTGTAATGGTTAACAAGATAGTCTCAAAGATTCACTGAATAGAGTTTAATTCCATTAGATACCCCATACTTGCGACCTTGTGTAATATCCTAACTTAGGCGAACCGGTTAGGTAAATACCTACTTGTATATACAATAGGGCGTCCCATTGTGGTGTAATGGTTAAAAACTAGTTTTGCAGATCCATTACTACTGGTTAACGAGATCGATCCTCGCTGGTTGCCCCATATCCAACCCGTGGCCTACTGGTTGGATAGATACCAACCCTTATTGTTTTACACCAGAAATCCTTTTAAGTCGTCTAAGGTTCAGGGTAAACATTTTTGCAATTTCCTACAATACGATTCTTCATATGCTTTTGTTTTCAACGAAACTGTATAATATATCATTGAATTACCTTTATAATCAATCATTTCAACAAGATGAAAGCAACGTTGCTCTTTTAAGGTCAGGTCAAATTCCAGGCAGAGTCGTTCTTTAAGACTTCTTTTATTGGTACTGATCTCCACAGGAAATACATTGATTCTGCTTATTCTTTGGAATTGCTACTTGAAACTATGTGCTCGCTCCTATTTGACACCATTCTTGGGAGGTTAACGAACATACAAGATAATCAGCTATACCAAATTTTCTATAGAACAC
This sequence comes from Doryteuthis pealeii, assembly GCA_023376005.1. Classification (NCBI taxonomy): domain Eukaryota; kingdom Metazoa; phylum Mollusca; class Cephalopoda; order Myopsida; family Loliginidae; genus Doryteuthis; species Doryteuthis pealeii. The sequence continues at coordinate 11,657,883 of CM042160.1, forward strand.
ACAGATTATTGTCGGAATTTTTTTTTTTTTTTTTAGATGCGGCTTGATAATTTGTATTTTTTTTTTCGGTCTGTAGTACTCCTCTTTATTGTTATATACCCAATGTGTCGGTCGATGTGCCCACCGGCCTTCTTCAGATGATTCTTGTCGAACTCTATGGGTTAAATAGAAAAATGTATTCATTAAAAAAATTGTGTATCCATTAAGAATGAATTTATTTCGAAACTTTATCGGCATTAAATGACCTACTGAGGTTGATATGCCATAAAACAAAACAAAATAAACCAAACCAATCAGACGCAACAATAAAAAAAAAATGGAATCGGAGTCTTCAATGAATTAAATAGTGTTTGGTTCGAAGTTTCGTGAAGGTTCACATGTTGGACAAGAAACACATGAATAAGATCAAAGGGTACATCGGCAGAAACGTTGTATATATATAACAATAAGAATGGGGACATTTCGAAAAATCTAAATAATACAAACTTTGGTTATTATAAACTATAGTTTTATTATAAAACTGATGATTATAATACACCACCTCCCTGATAGGATATAGAGAATTCCTCTAAGCATTTGCTGTATCAGTGCTACTGTAGGGCTGCACTACATGGATTTTAACAGGAAAAAATTGAGAAAACCCTACATGTGAGCTGTACAAACATGCTGCGTGCGGTATTGGAGCAGCACCCCAATGTGGGCCGGTTAGAAAAAAAATTGTATCGATCAGCTCCGTACGGATGATGGATGCTGTGCAAAGGACCTTCTAGGTGTGATGGCCTGGGTAGCGAGAAAGAGTCGTGGAAATCCGTGCTTCCGATACGACTTGATGATGTACAAATTGATATTGTTTATAGATCGACCTTTGATTTATTGTCAGGAAATTGCCCTACCCATAATATCTGAATTTTAAACCTGAATAATTATGATTTATTTATTTTTTGGACTAGAAATTTGGTTTTCGAAATTTGACCGTCTTGATGGCGAGGATTAAATACGCTAGTTGTATCCCTCTCAGAGAGGTAAAACCGCCCCCCCCCAAAAAAGGGGGCAGGTTGGCTCAATCGGTAGATCATTCGGCTAAAAACCACAAGGTTCCAAGTTCGCTACGGTCCTCGCCAACACAGCGTATGAGTAGCACAGGGAAAAGTGATAGACTCCTCGCTGATTGGCTGAAGCCGACGTTAGGCCGCCCCGATGACAGATAGAACACTTAACTGCATTTCAGAATTTTTGATCATTTACAGTTGGAAAAAAATGAGAAAGTATCATTTTCCGGTTTAGCTTTGTCAGTAGGGCATCCGCTTAGGAACCACAAGGTTCCGGGATCGATATCGCCCTCGCCAACTTGGCACATTAGTAGCCTAGCTTGGATCTGTGCGGTAAAATAGAGCCGATGGTAGGTGTGGCGTTCTACCTCAGACAACAAAACATATAGAATCGGGGTAATAAAATCATGTGTCCTCGCTTTAAGTTGTATAACCAAAATGGAACAGAAAGAGACCATCACCGATTTATAATGAGAAGCAGTGATCTAGTGGGGACGGCAAGAGCTCTACACGGCGCCCCCTCTAGTGCCCAATAAATACTGATTCAGATTATTCAAAGCTTCCCCTAACCACCCACTTTCAAATTCTATGCATTCATAGTTCAGGAGTATAGTGGCAAACTTCGGCAATATATTTCAACGCAAAGGCTCTTGGGTTAGGGTGATTTTGCGTCCCCCTGAAGCTGCACCCCAGGGGCAGCTTCCTCTCTCTCTCTGTCCGTATTCCGCCTTTTATCAAAAGAGAACTCGACACGACCAGAGACGAAGAGAAGATTAGAGAGAAGACGTAATAAAAATACTATTTAACAATAGGTCAACCCTTGATTTATAATGACGAAATCATGAATTTATTCTTTGTAGCTACTTCTTGTCCTTCCCATTATGTTTAACTCTTTGCCTACTAAATTTCCCTCACGGCTGTACCAAATTTTCTTGGTATTTTTTGCCTGTATGATGGATATTCCAAAGTTCATTATCTATTCCCCTCAGAAATCATTCTATTCAAATAAAATCCTATTAGTAATGTACTTTAGCCCTTCTGCTCAATTACAATGAACTAACCATCATTTTTTGTATTTTTTTGGGTGTGGTGAGAGAGCTGCTGTGAGCGGTTTAAAGAAAGTTAATTTTAATCTCAGATAATTATTACTTAGACGCCAATTTTTCCCAAAATATTAGATTTTCCGAATTCAACTTATACACGAGTACTTACAGTATAAAAGACGTCGGAGACCTAGAGTCAATATCAGCCATACAGCGAGGGAGTATATCCCCTTTTCACTAGCGCTAGACCAAGGAGATTGTTTTTAGCGTCTGGGGCGGAGCTCCTCACTTTACCGCACAGATCCCTGTGCTATTCATACGTTCTTTGCCAAAGCTAGTGAATGATTGTTCTTGGAAAATATGCACGATCAAGCTTTCCCTTTTAATCTCTTGTTTGGATTAGGAATTTGAAAGCATGATTAGAAAATATTGGGAAAAAATAGCCATTTTGTATGAAGTAGGTTTTTTTTTGTTCAAGTGTTAAGTCGAACATTGTAAATTTCTTTTTTAAAAAATGTGCATGATTTTAAAACGCTTTTATCCGGAGGATTCCAACTTCGTTTGAAATTGGAAAAAAAGAAGAATTCTTCATTGTCAAGGAACAAAAATGGAAAACAAATGAAATATGGAAATATTGCGATTCTTTTACCATCTGATATTTTCTCAGGAATTAAAAAAAAAAAATTGGAATATTTTTTTTTCATCCCCTCATAAACAATTTTGGTCGTCTTCTTTAAGCAGTTAAGAACGAAAAAAGATAGAAAGAATTGTTAGAGAGAGACGGAGAAAGTGATTCAGGGTGTATAAGTTCCTGTAAACCGATAGCCAACGTACCCGGGGGTGTTATCAAGATGTGATATAAAGGATCAGTAAACATACCGTCTGTCTGGCCCAACACTCTTGGCTAGCCCCTAAACACGCCGCCAGAGGGGTCGGAGGTAAAGAGAGGTGGGGTGGGAATAGATTTAATTGCTCGGCCATATGTTGGGCTCTCTCACAAACCCCCTTCTCCCTCTACACACTAACACCGACCCACCAGAGCATCTAACCCCACCCCACATCCCCATTTATTCATTGGCACCTCTCACCGTGCTTACAACCCTCCCCCATCGTTACCCCCAGGACTTCCACCCCATCGCCCTCACCGATCAGTCGTAGAATGACAGTGCAGAAAAGATATGGGCAGAGATCAGTAATAGGAATATTTAATAAGAATAATAATAAGAAGAATAATGAACATATAAATGATAAGTGAGACAGAAAGGGTGTCTGTCTTAGGGATTTTTTTTATTCAGAGGGGGTGCGCAGGTGGGGAAAAAGGCCCAAGCAATTTGCAGATGGAAAAGCATAAAGTTACATATAATTACACAGATGCATATTTTATGTATATGCGATACCCATCAGAAACTATTACACTTGCAGACTATGCTGATGATCCAGCACTTCTAGCAAATACAGTTGCCCAAGCCGAATCACTGCTGCATAGCCTAGAGAAGGCAGCTAGATGCATTGGCCTCAGTGTGAACTCAGATAAAACAGAATTCATGTGCTACAACCAAGATCTCTACAGTAGATGGTAAGCCTCTGAAATTAGTAAATTAGTTAATATACCTCGATAGTAATATCTCATCCACAGAGAGTGATTACCATATACGCATAAGAAAGGCATGGTCTGCCATAGACTATAGATTATCGATTATTTAGAAATCTGTTATCGCTGCTAAAATAAAGCGAAAATTCTTCCAAGTTGTAGCCGTGTCAATACTACAGTACAACTGCACCACTTGGACTCTAACGAAACGATTAGAGAAAAAGCTAGACAGAAATTGTGCAAAATGCGTACGTGCTGTATTGAACAAATCTTCGATGCAGTACCCGACAAAAGAGCAAGTTCTACGATCATTTGCCACTGATCGTACAAACCATTCGGGTTAGACAAGCAAGACATAATGGACACTGCTGAAGAAGTAAGCATGTGCTCACAAGTGATATCAAATAGGCACCTGCACATTGACACACCAGTGAGGGTCACCAACAAAAACCTACATCGATCAGCTCTGCACGGAAACTGGATGCTATGCAAAAAGAACCTTTCAAGAGAGATGACCTATAGGGATGAGTGGTGCGGTAGGGTTGTGGAGATCGGTGCTGTCTTTTCACATCACTTCTTTTTTATTGGTCAATAATCCGACATATAATAAAGATAGTTGGTTAAACATCATTTCCTCATACGTATTTATTTTCCTAACCTCCCACCAGGCTGAACCAAGAAAAGTTCTTTGCAACGAGGGGGCCATGAACAAACTGAAACTCATGTGGTGGTCAGTGCAAAAGTATGGTCCCGTCGATATTTCCCCTTTGAAGCGCCTTTGGCACCGGACAATAAAATTAGCCCTGCCCCTTTTAGGCGAACGCCCTGTCGGTTGTGACAGTAAAATACTCCAACTGCACAGGGGTTAAAATCCCTCTACCAATGAGACTACCTGATAGAATCCTGGTGTCGAAGCAGTCCATGATATGCCACACTCTACTTTGGTCCTTACTTAGGCTAGACAGGTAGCCTATTATTCGGCTAGTCACGTCAAGCCCTAGTACCTATGATTGTCCCTATCCTATTGCCTTTTGGCAAACCCTTGCCATTTTTATCATATATGTGCCAGAAGGCGGTGTTTGAGACTTAGTGTCCTGGGTATGACGTTAAACTGCATCTCGTGGAATTCTGGTGAATGTGGAGTGCCCGTTCCTCGCCATTACTTCCAGGTCCACCCTCATCCGGAGTGGAAGTGCTGTTAGGTCCCATTTATGGGTTAAATAGATTAAAAAATGACTTGTAAAAATGTATCTTTGAGATTGAAAAAAATTGAATATCAAACAAAATGTCGTCGGCATAAAATAATCCAACAAGATTTATCATGCCGTAAAATCAACCAACCAACAAAAAAAGAAATGTTTTAATAGGAAAATACTTCTTTTAGACTTGAGGCTGCTAGTAAAAGATGAAAGTATAAACGTGACATGTGGATCATGTTTTCGTGTACTATCCAACACGAGTTCGGAGATTCAAAGCCCCTCTGTCCTGTGGACAGGAGATGAAACTGCTACATGTTATCTCCAGAGAGGAAAAGGTAAAAGGAACCTTTGACTTTGGTGTCTCCACTTTTGCCTGCCATGCCACCTAGCGCCTACAGACAGACACCGGAGGTAATCCCCTCTCGTGTACCCTAACATCAAATAGAACTGTGACAAGTAAGGAGACGGATAACTGCATTTTCATATGTTTCATACTACACGTGAAAATAGACAACGTCACATTGAAAAAATTACTCTCTGGTAAGATAAAATAACTTTGATAAAAACATTACTTTGCATTCACTCTGGTGATAGATCGATATATACGAAATGAATGAACTAGATAGATTATAGACAGGCAGAGATAGATTCATATACCTTAAATGTATGCTGCTAACCACAATATAATAAATAAATACAGCTCTTACACACGTAATCGAGCACTCTATTTTCAATTCTCCAATACTAAAAAGCACCACACACACACACACACACACACACACACACATATATATATATATTTGTTGGCAGCCTTCTGTTACGAGAGATGATGGAGTAGTGTCAAGGTTTCTTTTTGGTTCGCTCTGCTTTCCTTTTCTTTTTTTTTTTTTTTGGTTGTTTAGTAGTGTCAAGGTTTTTTTTGTTTTGTTCGTTCTTTTTTTTTCTTTTTTTTTAATTTTTTAAAATTGAACTTCATAGCCTGGTTGGGTTCATATGAAGGATGAGCTGTTGCCCATGCAGCAACCCCCCTATCCACATTGCCGCTGTGATCCAAAGGAAAGCTAAGGTACCATTGCAGTTTGGCAACGGTAGTGTCAGGAATTAATGGGTAGCAATGGATCTCAGCATCACACCACCTTAGGGACTCCAGCTCCTGATTTATTTTCGGGGTTTATTCCCACATTATATATATATATATATATATATATATTTGACTCGAGAACAGTTAATATGCTGTAAAACAAAACGACAAACCTATATGATGCACCATATGTGTCTTTGATGCTCAACTGCAACAGCTCCAAAGGAAGCTATGGATAAGCTTGATATCTATCACCGCAAACATCTGAGAACAACCAGTGGACATCAATGGCTAAAACGCCTTTATGCAACACCATTCCATAATCAACAAGGGTGGCGCAACTACGGTGTCCCATCTTTGCTCATGTGCTACGAATGCACCTGCACAAAAAACCCTGGAAATTACTGTAATATGGTCAGGCAACTACCGAGCATAAAGAGGCCGTCACTGCCCAAACTTGCTTGGTAAGCTGCGGGCGAATCTTTACAATATAGTAATGGGAGCTCTAATATTTTGCAAGCTGTTAAGGGAGCTAAGGACCCTAAAATATGACAATGGCTTCAAATGAAGAAGGATGGGATGTTGCTATAGGATGTTCCAAACTACTTAGGCGACGGAATTCGGTAAATGATTCTAATAATCAAATACATTCACATACAAACATAACTGTTATAGGACAGTGATAGTATATACATTTGATTAAAATGGGTGAATATAAGAGAGAATGGGAAAAAAACAAATAAGGGAGAGGGAGAATAATCAGAGCTGAGAGAGAAAGATGGAATAATCAAAGGTGAGAGAGAAAGATGGAATAATCAGAGAGAGAGATAATCAGGGAATAGAAGAGAAACGGAGAGAGAGGATAATCAGAGGGAATAGGAGAGGAAATAAATAGAAATATACAGATATAATAGAAGAGAGTGAGAAACAGAAAAATAATCAAGATAAAAGTATGTGTGTGAGAAAAGAAAGAGAGAGGGATAATGAGATAATAGAATAGAATGTGAGGTATTAAGAGAGAGAGGGGGGAGAATATATGGAATAGTAGGGAGAGCAAGATAAAACAATTATAATGGCGTCAAAAATTAATTAATAGGAATGGCAGAGAAATCAAATAAAGGCACTTGTTTATGTAATTGTCTGTTCATCAGAGATTTTTTTTTCATTTCATTTACTAACATATCCTATCATAGCTTTGATCACATGAATAAAAAAATGAGTATTACCTTCTCTGTTTACATAATTATATCAGTTAAGTGTTGATCTATAATATATTTAGTTATATGAACATGTCAAAACAGGAATTCTTTTATATAGGAAGTTTTAAAAGTGAATCGGATCATTTCTGTTAATTTCAAATTGAATTCACTCAATGCTATGGAACATAAAACTAATTAATTAAACAAGGATAATTATATAAATTTATTTATGGAGGCGCTCGCTGTATAATGGTTATCGTCGGAGGAAACGGATACGGTGACTTGATTTTAAATCCGAGGCTGTTTGAATTTTCACATAGCTCTAATACCCTTGGAAAATGTGCGAATCCAACTATCATCCCACCAGCTATGGGTAAAATAGTAAGGCAGACTTTCTTTGTCCATATTAGAGACACGATTAGCGCCGTATAAAATTGAATTACATTTTCACATAGTGCTAATACTATTGGGAGATGTACGACCCCGACTATTCTCCTACCATCTATGGGTAAAATAGTATGGCAAACTGGGCTCTTCAATTCTGGTATGGCAATCCGTCTAAGAGAAGTCTGAATTCAGAGTTAAACTCCGACCTTGTATCGCCTCCTGCTTGGGCAGTGGGGTTAGGTAAATATATAAATATGTGGATTTGAGTTACTCATCTTGGCTTAGATTAGCACAAAGATAGAAGTGGGTATTAATCCAAACTATTCGTTACGAGTAGAATATGGTACAAGGTCGCTATTATAAAGCAGCCAGCGAGGATCGAACTCGCTTTTCACTAGTAATGGAATTGCGAGGCAAAGTTGCAAATCATTACACCGCGATGGTATTTGTCAGTACGTCTACTGTTGGTTTGAATAACAGCAGCTAACTAAGTACAACTTAAGCAGTGTCCAAGACAGTTGGTATATATAAAATCAAGAATGATCCATTCATGAATTTGGATGATTTGGGTGATTTCATTCCTTGAGTTCTGATTGTATGCTTGATTTAAATGACATTGTGGAGTGTTATAAATACTCTGTCATTCTGCAGGAGACTTAGTGACTATTAGGGGTTTGTATTAAGTTACAATTGCTTGTTGCCTTGTCTCCTCAGTTCGACGGTAATTGGAACTTTAATTTTCTTCAGATGGGACACCCTGCTCTGTATGGGGAGAACAAAACTCCTTGAGAATGGCCTAGTAAGTTAACATGCCAAGAATTATACCACGCAATATAAACATACAGATTATTATTATTATTTGTCTGAATTTGTAAGATGAGGTTTGATAATTTGTATTTAGATTTACTTCATCTTTACTGTTATACCCTCCGTTGTACCCTCCGAGCAGAAGGTTCTCGTGATCAAGAAGGCTGTTGGGCACATCGACCAAAACGTTGTATTTGTAAGAATAAAGATGAGGACAACAGTCAGAGAAATGTAAATCATACAGATTGTTTTATTTATTTATTATAAATCTTCATTTCCGCGCGTTTAAATACTATACTTTGATCAAAGCCAGAAGTGCCGGTGAGCCAAATTTAGTTTCAAGACCAAAGGGAAAAGGGTTACAGATACTCGGCGCTCATCCATTTAAATTTACAGACAAAAGAAAAAGAACTGAAAAATAAATAAATCACTTCATTATAGAGATAAGTTAATAGTTTTTCTTTTTAAAACATTTGCTGTATTAGCACCGGCTTTCGATTTAGACTCAGATCCGCTCCCGTCTTGATACTATACAGCACATCACCCCCCATATCATATGGCAAGTACCGACCACCACCCACCAACTATATTCATCACTTCTTCTCATTTATTGTCCGTAATTTATCCTATCATTAAAACTTGACTTTTGTTTTTCTCTTCATTTTCTCTCTTGCGTTCGCTCTCGGCGGACTATCTAAACCATATGCATGCAATTTTCATTTTCTTGTTGCTCTCTTCCCTCTGGCTTTTCTCGCTACCCTTCAAGTGAAATGACAGCTTTTCTAAGCCTGTTTAGAATTTGCGACAGAAATAAATGAAGCATCGTTATGACAACAGTATAAAGTGATGCCATTCACAGTCGGAGGAGCCATTCAATACTTTGAGTAAATTAAAAGAAAAAAAAGGAGTCTGTAGAGAAATGCGAATAAGAACCAAATGTAATTCATGATTATACACGACCTACATTCAGAGCTTTATTGGTAAAAGCGTATTTACCCCAACTCTGCCGCCACGGGCAGAGTGTGACACAAGGCCAGTTTTTAAGTTTTTAAAATCAAAGGTATGGTTATTGTCTAAAATATGTTTAGCTAGGGCGTTTTTTTAGAAAACCTCGTTTAATATGATATCTGTATATATATGTGTGTGTCATCCAAATACACTGTGTTTTGACGTTTCACATCTCTTCAGTGTGGCTAGACACTGCAAACACCTCTGACCAGGAGGGAAACCCGACTGACTTTTAGTCCGGCCGATTCGTTAACCTCTCGGCCATTTGACAGCTCTATATATATATATATATATATATATATATATATATAATAAAAGTAAAGTTGTCTGTCGGTATCAGCCAGAGGGAGTTTATTCCTTTTCAATAGCGCTAGACCAAGGAGATTGTTTTTGGCGTCTGAGGTGGAGCGCCACACCTACCATCAGCTCCTTACTTTACCGCACAGATCCCTGTGCTACTCATACGCTGAGTTGGCGAGGACCTGTATCGAACTAGGAACGTGGTTTCTAGCCGAACGCTCTACCGACTGAGCTATATATATATATATATATATATATATATACCAACCTCTCCACACGCGCAGGATGCGACAAAATTGTATATCAACATTCCGTACTAATCAACCCATAAGTTGAGATCAGGGGATTCATACATTTCACGTAATAGTGCGACCGGAGTTCGAACTCGCTTAGTAAGTTGTCGTTGTCCAGCACGTTAACCACTAGCTACGGGACCCCCCCTTCGCCTATAGAATCTGTGTGATATGTAAACATGGCGGGTCTTGCGTATTTTTTTGTAGTTACTAATGAAGAATTGTGAAGAGTTTCACGAATTGATTGATTTTTTAATTATTGAGTTATATAATTTAATCACAAAAAAAAAATCAAAAACTAAATTTTGTACTTATCATAAACATATTAAAGTCAGTGTATGATCTTAACACTCATTGATGTCTCTTTGAGTTATAAGTCAACGCATATATACCGTCTCCCTTATATATAGCATGAAAGTTTTTGTGACCCCTGGTTTTCATGCATTCATCAAAGTGAAAGATTTTCTATAAAGATTCGATTAATATAGTCAATTTGTTAGTGTTGGTGGGTTGGGAGGTGCATTTTATTAGCGTATTTGTGTGCATAAGCTTATGTATGCATGTTTACTGGTGTGTTTGTGTATGTGCTGTCACATAAGAAAGATCGCATGTAAAAATTGGTTTACAATCTTTAACACGGGAGACATTTATAAATCAAAATCTAAATCCGTCAAAATACATATTTTTGCCATTTTTTTCTTCCCTTGAAGATATGCACGGTTTAAAGTGATTTATTTCATTGTTATATTTGAGAAATTCATAGATCTTTTATATATGTGAATTTAGGCTCTGTTCTTGGAAAACATTAAAATGCGTGACAATTTACAATTTTAGCTGGGTTTTTTTATAAGAGTTTAAAGAAAGCAGTGGGGTGCTGTCCAACCGATATTTTGGCCATACTTATTTGACAGAATAGTTTAAAGTTTAAAAAATATAAAAAAACTCCATTTCCTAGAATATTAGACGAAATTCCCCATTCCCCTATCGGCTGAGGCAGAAAAATAAACCGACTACACCTCTGCACAGGGGTAAAATCCTTCCAATGAGGCCACTGTGATGCTTAAGACTGAATTCTGGTGGTTGAGCAGTCTATAACATGCAAAACTCCTTTGGCCCTTACTTGGGCTAGATGGTTAGTGCGATCAATCGGCTGGTCACGTCAAGTCCTAGCATCTATATGATTGTCCCGAACCTGTTGCCCTTATGGCAAACCCAACCCTTTTTATCATATATGCGCTAGAAGACGGTGACTGAGGGTTTATTGTCCTGTGTATGACGTTAAAGTGCATCTAACGACGAAGTTCCAATTTTGGAACTGCGGGGATTATGGAGTACCCCTTCATCACCATTACTCTCATGTCCACCCTGACCCAGATTCGTGTTAACTGTTAGGGTCCCATCCATGAGTTAAACAGAAAAATAGTTTTAAAAATAGTTTTAAAAATGTGTTTTAAAAAGTGAGTTCTAAAAATATCAATACTCACCAAGAATGATTAAAACAAAACATCTTCGGTATAAAGTCGTCGGGGTGGCCTAAAGTCGGCCTCAGCCAGATAGTCTATCCCCTTTTCACTTGCACTAGTCGAAGGAGATTATTTTTGGTGTCTGAAGTGGAGTGCCACACCTACTATCAGCTCCTCACTTTACTGCACAGATCCCTGTGCTACTTATACGCTGAGTTGGTGGGGGCCGGTATCAAACCACGAATCTTCCGATAATAACCCAACCCGTAAATCCAACCAACCAACCAACCAAATATTTTGGATAAACGCACTTAGAAGTTTTAAGCAACCCATTTACACTGGTAGATATCTATTTAATGTGTTGAACATAAAATTGTTTCTACTGCGATTCCTGATCTTCTAAGAGATACACCCTTTATTTATTAATTCTCTCGGACGAACATCTTCATCTTCAGTGTTTTATTCTTTTTATCTCAAAAAAGAACCTGATAGCTTTGTTCTCCGGGATTGGGTTTCCATTACACGGAGGAGGCGAGATACCTCGATTACCAGTGTTCCTTCCTCAAACTTTCCTCACTCAGCGTATCTCGAGTAAACACTGAACTGTCTCTCCATGGGGTCCACCGAGTGGCCCTGGACATCTCCTCTTCACCTAATTATTTTACTAGATAACGACTGTTGACTGTCATATCTTAATTGTCTCTGAAACTATGTAGACCACTGTCTTGGATTTTCTTACTCCAGGCGAACCCTGCCCCATAAGTAACTAACTTTTAAAATTCCCGGATATTCCTTGATAAGATAAGTTGTTCCTTTATATATCTTTCCTGGCCTGAGAACTGTTTTGTTTGCTCACTAATATATATATATATATCCAGCAAACGAGACGGTTCTCAAGTCAGGGAAGATAGACATGGTGATTTAAGAGAAAATAGATTTATGTTAACAAATTCGTGAAATGGTCGGCCATCTGCATGCCAATCTTCCACCCCACCGTCAACACTTCCCCGGATTAGGTACCGGTAGGCGTAACGGTCACCAGCAAAGACAACAAACAGAATCGGCGGATTTTGGGCTGGTTCTTAGTTTGGATCTATACCCTATGAAAAGGTTTGAACTGACTTCTCCTTGCACTCTGTTAAATTGTCCAGTTCCCTCTAGATCACTGAAATTAAGTAGTGATCAGCCTGTTCAATACTTAATTGGGTGAATACTTCAGCAATAGCAGGTACTGTAAGTAACCTGAAGCCTTTGCTCCATATCTCCGC
>CM042160.1:11675570-11826941 GCA_023376005.1 Doryteuthis pealeii
TTCATTCATTACACTCTTTCCTTTTCCTTCTCACGCTGTTTTATCAATCCAGCATTTCTTTCTTTATAAAACTCTTACACTTTATTTTCCTTTTAAATCGCTCCGTGTGTGGCGAAATCATTCAGATGGTTTTATTACCCTTCTTTATCTTGGCCCTCTTCATCCTTTATGGCCTATCTAAAAACACCTTCATCCTTACACACACACACAAAAATATATAATATATATATATAAATATATTATATATATATATATATATATATATTTGTGTGAGTGTGTATGTATGTATGTAACTAATATATATATATATGTTTTCTCTTATTTCTAACCCTATTCTACTTAGGCTGCACCCAAATTCTACCTCCTGTTATTTCATGTCAGGGTTAAAGGTTATCCCTAATCTATTCTGACCCACAGCTGACCTGCTGCACTCTCCCACCTACATTTTAAATAGGGTCAGGTGAACACATTGTCATATGAATAATCTCTCATGATAGGGGCTATTTTATTTTGCTATAATAGTCTGGCATTAAATCTTTTTTTTTTTTTGTCAAGATGAACAGATTTCTGGGATGTTACAGGATAAGCAATTCCTAAGCATCTGCGAACGACCGTCACGTCGATTCACACGAAGGTGAGTTGACACTGATTGAGGCATTTCGCCACCATCTAAAAGCAAACAAAGTCGAGGGTTATTTTTTTTTTTTTGGGGGGGGGGGCGAGACAAAGTGGAAGTAGATGGGAAATGTGTAAATAAAAATTGATTAATAAACGACCGTAGTAATTCCACTGCCTTCCTAAGTGGATGCAGAATAAAGTACGGTCATCCTTTATTATTGGCGACTGAAGCAGAAAATACTTCTTGCTAACCCATTGTTATCAGGAATATTTTGATATTATTGTGATTTAAAGTTTGAATATTAGTAAAGAATAGTATTAAATATATATGAATATATTGTATAATTTTGGGAATATTTTGATATTATTGTGATTTAAGTTTGAAGATTAGTAAAAAATAGTATTAAATATATATAAATACATTATAATTTTCGGAATGTTTTGATATTATTGTTATTTAAAATTTGAATATTAGTAAAGAATACTATTAAATATATATAAATATATTATAATTTTCGGAATGTTTTGATATTATTGTTATTTAAAATTTGAATATTAGTAAAGAATACTATTAAATGTTTTTAAGTATATTGTGTAATTTAGTTTTATTAGTTGCTTTCATCTACATACTATTACATATATGCAAGGGGGGGGGGGTCTCCAGGCTAACGTGCGGACTGCGATATTGTAGTAAGCAAGTTCGAACTTCAGTCGTGCTATTACGTTCACTTTCGGATTAATACCCTTGGGAAATTATATGTAGAAATCAATTAAAACTAAAATAATGTGTTCTTAGTTTCGTTGTTTTTTCTAATTTAATATAATATCTTATTACGTTAAATTTTGAATACGTTCAACTGGACGATATGCTTATATTGTACGTATATAATAAGCATCACCCTAAAAAAAAGCATCTGTATGGCCACTTACCTCCCATCATACAGACCATCCAAGTAAGACTAACAAGACATACTGGACAAACATAGACGAACTAATGAGTGGCTTTCTCCAGTGCACACTTATACATACACACCTTTGTTAACCGACCAATGAACAGTTGTGTGTCTCTCCCATCAACGCGTGCATAATCATTGCAAATAAAGGGGTTCGCTTAGATAGACCTCCTTCCATTTGCCATCACTTTTACAATATATTCATATAACAGCATTGTGCACACACACACATACATACATACACTCACATATGGGCGTCCCATCTTAGTGAAATGGTTAGCAAGATAATTTTGCATATCCATTACTAATGAATTGTGAGTTCAATCCCCACTGGATGTCCCATAATTGCAACCTTTGTCACATACCACCCGGAGCGAACGAGTTGATTAAATTCTTACTCTAAATATTTAGCTTGCTAACTATTACACCATCTTGGTGTAATGGTTTGGATCAATACCTATGAATACCTGCATAAATAATAACCTTCATCACAAAGAAGTAACAAAACTAGAATGTCTTTTGCATAAAATTAGCCAAGTGTTGACATACCGTAAACTCCAACCAACCAACTATATCGTTGACATGGACTTTAATATACATATACAATGCTATGTACACTGATGTTTTGATTTCTCACACTCTGAGAGAGTCAGTGTCAGTGAGGCGTGTCTGATCCTGGAGACTATGACTTTGGGACAGTAAAATCAACAACCACCCTATCGTTATATAGACTTTAATACACATATACTTATACAATTGCTATGTACGCTGATGTTTTGATTTCTGAGAGAGAGAGAGAGTCTGTGAGTCGTGTCTGATTCTGGAGACTATGACTTTGGGACAGTAAAATCCAACCAACCACCCTATCGTTCACATAGACTTTAATACACATATACTTATACAATTGCTATGTACGCTGATGTTTTGATTTCTCACACTCTCAGAGAGAGAGAGAGAGAGAGAGTGGGGGGGGTCTGATTCTGGAGACTATGACTTTGGGACAGTAAAATCCAACCAACCAACCTATCGTTCTCATAGACTTTAATACACATATACTTATACAATTGCTATATACACTGATTTTTTGAGAGATGCAATAAATAGACCCATAAATTACGTTCACATTTATTCAAATATTCTAAAAGAATTTAAAAAGATTAACTAAAATATACAAATAAATAATATAAACTCATTATTCAAATCAAATCTTCGTCTAATGTTTTATCCGCTATTTTCGGATTAAGTTTTTTATTGTCATCACCAGAATGTTTGTGTTTTCCTTATAACATTTATAAACAATAAACTTCCGCAAACACAATGATTTCGCTTTATTTAATTGCTGGGACCATCATCACTTTCCTTGTTTTTAACATGCTGCCTACGTTTGCTCAAATGAGTTTCTCCACACTGACGTTGCCACATTTTCTTTATTGCATCAGTTTTGAAAGTATTGCTGGTACACGTAGTGGGACAATAATGTACCACGCCTCTGTGGTATAATATAATGCCAACATGTATGGCAATGGTAAATTGACTGTTACGTGTTGGCACACATTTGGCGCACGTATTTATCTGTGATTCATTTATGATTTCGATTTCATACAATAAGATATGATAGCAGTTTGTAATATAAGAAATGATTTGTAACAGGTTATATATATTTATTTGGCTGTGAATGGGTTTCTATTTTTGTTTGATTTTTTATATAACTTTTTTGAATAAAAGTTTTAGTTATAACATTTTTCATCGTTTCCACATTATTTAAGAAGTGTATGTATATACTGCTCTGTTATGAAAGTATATATTCTAAATATTGTTTTAAAAAACAGTGAAATATTTGCAATAGTACATATATCAACCACCATCGCACATCAGTAATATACATAGTTGTACATATGTGTACCAATTCGTAGTCAGTGATAAGGTGCAAACAATGGGGACACATTGCATAGACAATCAACTCTGTTTTCGGCGTAAGGTTAAGAATATGACGTCAATATTTTACCTCGGATGTGTGCTTATCTGCTGACAGGAAGTGGCAGTCAGCGAAGCATGTCTGATTCTGGGGACTATGACCTCGAGACAGTACATCCATCAGAGGGTAGGTTCGGAGTTGTCAGATATCTTCGTGATACTGGTTAGTGGGTGCGTTGGAGTATTTTTTAAAAATTATTTGACCACTTGTTAAACTGATCGTTGGTTTGTATTTAGATTTTTCCGACTGTTGTTCTCATCTTTGTTATATTTCCACAACATTTCTGTCGATGTGCCCTTCTGGTGTTTCTTGTCGAACTCTGGAGCCTTCATGCCGAACTCTGGAGCCTTCATGTCGGAATCGGGAACCTTCACGGAACTTCAAACTGTGCCCTTTATTTAATCCATTGGAGTAGATGTTCTCATTCGTTAAGCATGACCGGTTACAAGTGCAGCATTACCTCTTAATAAGCCCTTTTGCTTTCTCTATTTCTTTGTCAATTTCCGTGGTAACCTGTGTCAAAAGGAATCGAACACAATCGCTTTACTTGTTTGTCAATATAAAATGTAGTTTCCCATCGCTGATCAATTTCTAGCAGTCAGCAAAGCAGAGGGGGTTGGTAGATATATATACTTTTTACGCCAATAAGAACAAAGCAGAAAAAAACAAAGAAAGAAAAACGGACGAATGTGGCTAACCATGTTTTTCACTGGCTGGGTGCATGTTGAAGTCCGATTGAGTGTTTTCTCTTTTCCCCTTCGCACAGAACTCGGCTTTATATATACCTAAGACATTTTTAATTGACCCTTGATTTTCCCTAATCCACGTCACTGTGGACCCGAAAATATTAGCTGATTCTTTAGTGGTCTTTCATTATTGTATATATACACCAGAATATTTCCTTAGTATATTTTAAAAAAAACAAAAAAAAAAACCTTAACTCTCGTATTGTTTTGATTCTAAAAAATATTTATCTTGTATTTTTTTGTTTCGAATCTAAACCTCAACTTACAAATTACTAAAAATATTGAGATACTTAATTATTTTACAGGTGTTAAGCATTGATTGCATATTACTCCCATCCCGTTTGAAGGTAGTTAAATCTCAAGAAAGTGGCCCATCTCCATCGGTCAGATTACACCTCGGAAGCATTTCTTGTCCAGATTACACCTAGGGATCAAACACCGGATTCAAATAGGACTGCGCCTCCTTTCATCTTTTTCACCGTTAAAGTTAATCATATAGTTTCTCATAAATATATCTTAGCCTTTTTGAGTTGATGATGTTTGGTGACGAATGGGGAGTACTGAACTTAGACAAAGGCTAACCCAGTAAATTTGATTAAGCTGTCAGCGGGTTCGTATCCCGCTGTCAGCCGCTTTTGTTTACTTGTTGTTAGAAGTTGTCATCAACTTAGACACGGATATACGCACTTCAGTGCACTTTGAAAACGTACCTAACGCTTCGGATCAGTGGTTCTCAAACTGTGTGCCGCGCTTTCTATCTAGTGGGCTGCGAAACATTTTCTTTTTTCTGGCTGGCTGAAGTCCCGGTCGTAAAATTTGTTTAAAAAATCGCGAATAATTTTAGTTTATTTCTATTCATAAAAATGTGCTCTACTCGGGAAATTTAAAATTAATTGATTTTTATGGCAAAAGGTTTCTGGCTTTCTGATATATTATATATATATATATATATATGCAATTAGGAGGCGTATTGTATAATGGTTATTCCCGTCGAGGGAATTGGAAAGGACAAATCCTGGACGAGGCAGTTTGCATTTCACATATAACTAATACCCTTTGGAAAAGATATGCAGCCAACTATTCCCCCTCCAGTTATGAGTAAATAGTAAAACAGACTGAGATATTCAATCTTTGTTGGGCAACCAAGTTTACAAGGGAAACTCAGGATTTAAACCTTTTAGACCCCGCTAAAGAAACTGACCATGTATCACGTCCTACACGTGCTGAGTGGTCGGTAAATGTGTATATATATATATATATATATATATATATATACATTTATCGACCCCTCAGCCCTCCTGTGTTGAACATTAGACTAGCTAGGAACTAACATTTCAATACTAGGTTTAGAAAGAAAAGTCGGTAAGACTTGTTTATCGCCAAACGTAATTTTCTCTTAGATACTGTAATTTTTTTTTCTTCAAACTTTTGACGTTTCATGCTGGCCAAACTAATTTCAATTGTTTTTCCTTTCAATTTATTTTAAAATGTTAGACCATGTGTGCATGACCCCCCTCCTCTACAACCTCCTCCCTCTGCCCTCCTGTGTTGAATAGACTAGCTATGATTGTATTGGCGAGAAACTGACAGTCACCAAGTTTACCGGTGTCTACGCTAACTTAGATCTACATTTATCACCGATATTGGCACTCTTTATAAATATAGCAAACTACATTATTAATCTTATTTATAGTTATTTTTTTGTTAGGTATATGTATTAGCAATTCGCCAAATAGTAAAACAAATCGACAACGATATATCTTAAAATGGGATTCATGGTTTAAATACGTACACTTATTAGGAGGGACTAGTTGTGTAACGGTTATCGTCGTAGGAAATATACTCGGCAACCCGATTTCAAATCCTGGACGAGGCTTTTTGCATTTCCCATAGCGCTAATACCCTTGGAAAAAGGTATATCTCCAACTATTTCCCCTCTATGAGCTATAATAGGTCAGATTCAGCTCTCTAACCTTGCTAGGGCAACCAGTCTAAGATAAGGAAAACTCTGAATTCAAACCTGTTGAACTTCACTTAAGAAATTGACCGTGTCTCACATCCTGCTCGCACGGATGGGTTGGTAAATACATACATTTGTTCCAAGGTTGTGTAACGGTTATCGTTATAAGAAATAGAATCGGCGAACCGAGTTCAAATCCTGGACAAGATTGTTTGCATTTCAATTTGTTCTTATGTCTTTGGGAGAGATAAGAATCCATCTGTTCTCCTCTCGACTATATGAAAATGATAGCCTTAGTTTGGCAACCAGTCGGTTGGAAAACTAAGATGGAAAAACTCTGAATTCAAACCAGCTTTAGAAATTGAACTTGGTCACATCTTAGTCGTATGGAGGGACTGATAAATATATAAAAATACTGGGAAGAAGAAAAAAAGTATTTCTAATGGAAAGGAATCGGTAAAACTTGATGTAAAAATTCCCCCCCAAAAGTTTTGAGAAAAGTCGATGAAAATATATTCTTTGCAAAGGTTTCTGATACTATAATTTTATTTTCATATCCTTCGCGGTAAAAATAAGAGCCTGTATTGATTTTCTAATATTCAGTTCTTTTTTTTAATTATTTTATGTCCTGTTTTAAAGATGATATTTCAAAAATATTCCTTGCCAAATTTTCAATTTGAAGCAAATATACGAGAAAAGCACAAGTTTTCTACCAAAATCAATTTGTCTTCTTTCATAACTGAATTTACTTAAGTTTTAAAAAACAACAAGCTGTATTGATATTGTGATAGATTTTTTTTTTGTATTTTTTAAAAACTTTTACTTCCTTTCAGATTGAAACTATATTTTATTTATTTTCTTTTTGCCATGATTTTAATTTGGAGTCCGTCCAAGCACAAAATGGATCGTTATTTGTTTGGATTATTAGTTTTCGGGTAGCGATGCGGTTACAGAAGCGGGAGTTCAAGTTTGGGCGGGGAAGTTTTGAGTACATTTCACAAGTGGATTCCCCCTCCCTCTGCTGTGGCAAAAACAGCTGGGCAGTTGGAGCCCTTTAGCCATGTAAAAGTAGTCCAAATTACAGGTTCTCACACACATCATACAAACAAATACCACTCCCCACACACAAAAAAATTAAGTTCGGGTTAAGAAGGGTGGTGTGGGCCGACAACTCCACCCCGTAAAAAAGCCCAACCTGCTCCTCAAACCGCAGATTTGGCTCGATTCTCCGCAGGGAGCCGAACGAAACCGATGATGATAAATGAGTATTTGTTTAATGTTTGAATTTCTGAAACGAGACGCTCTTGTTATTATACATTAATTTTGAATCATCTGATACTCCTGTTACTTAGGAACCTCTCAAAAGCACTTGGATGTTTTTTGAAGCTTACGTAATGGTTTACATATGGTTTCTTTCGAGCTCTTTGGAAACTTTCAAGTGCTGGTGGTCGAGCTGTCCTTTTAAATTGCATTTTAAAGTATCGTAACCAACAACTAACGGCTGACGGTCAAGTCACGTTGAAATCACCGGTTATCACTAGATCAGGGTCACCAGATTTTTTTCACGGTGGGCCGGATAATTGGAAAATAACGAGCGCGGGTCACATTATTATTGTGTTCAATACTTGCTTGCCAGAACAAAAGCTCTGAGAAAAAGATGTAAAACAACATTTATTTTTCCGTGTTATATTTATGGATCGTGTGCTCTATATCAAGGATAGAGTATCATGTTAGGATAGCGTAGGCATAATCGACGATACATAGTAATTGTCAGTTTCTCAAACTGTGTGTCTACGTAATCCTAACTTATATATACGTAAGTAAAGTCGGCTTATTGTCAATATGAGCCGGAGAGCTAGAAAGTCTATCCATTTTTCACTAGTGCTAGACCAGGGAGATAGTTTTTGTGTCTAAGCTGGAGCACTACACCTGTCGTCAGTTCCCCAACTTTGCCGCCTAGATCCAAGCTGTGTTACTCATGAGTTGGCAAGGGCTGGCGTCGAACTTGGAACATTGTCGAGGTGGATTCTCTACTTAGCTAAATTACTGAATACTGTCAGTTTCTTGCCTAAGCGATCATAAGTCTAATCGACTGTATTATATTTATATATATATATATATATATATATATATATATATATATATATATATATATGAGAGAGAGTGAGTGAGAGGCCAAAGATATTTTTGTTTTAAAATATTTTAGAGAAACCTTATTTATCTCAACAAAATCTTTAAGGATTTCTCTAAAATATGTTCAAACAAAATATCCCCAGCCCCTTGGTACACATTTGACATCATGTGTATATATATATATATATATATAATATATATATATATATATTCTATTTTTATTTCTAAACTCTGACAGTGTACAATAAATAAATAAAAAAACTCCTGGCACTATAATTTGTAATTACACAATACTAATTTTCGCCTGGAGAAAAAAATCATAAACTAAGAAAATACCAAATCATATGCACCACCTGAAAATAATCAGTCGGCACTATTATAATGATAGTCTCTGATTCATTAGGCTTACTTTATATATATATATATATATATATATATATATATATATATATATATATATAGTTTACTATACTGAAGAAGGCATGGGCCGGGACGTTGTGATGACATCAAAAACGCAAAGGATGAATTGAGTTGTCATAATAAATGACTTGGTAATTTGTCGTTAATGCCTCAAATCACGTCGTCTTTATTTTTGATAAACATAGAATTCATCTGTTTTTATTCTGGATTCCTTCCGTTCTTCGATTTGACCCGTAGGCTTTTGAGGAATCAGTCTCCGATCAAAACGACAGTATAAATATCGATCAGCAAAATATCTTTTCTTTGGAAAGGCAAGAAAATGATTATTTCTCTCTCCCCTCTACCTCTACAGATTTTCTCTCTCTCTCTCTCTCTCTCTCTCTCTCTCTCTCTCTCTTCTCTCTCTCTCTCCTTTCACTGTAGATTTCTTCCTCCCCCTCTCTCTCTCTCTCTAGATTCTCTCTCTCTATATATTCTCTCTCTATATCTCTCTCTCTCTCTCTCTCTCTCTCTCTAGATTCTCTCTCTCTCTCTCTCTCTCTCTCTAGATTCTCTCTCTCTCTCTTCTCTAGATTCTCTCTCTCTCTCTCCATATTTTTTCTCAAGATACTCTCTCTACGATTTCTCTCTTTCTCCGTATTTTATCTTCGGCTCTGAATAAAACTAAAAGATTTTCCGTACCGACTCCCATTAAGCGCCATGTCATCTGAGGGTTTTCTTGGATTCCGTGTGGAAATTGTTGAATCGGGCCAGAAAGAGGATCAGATGAACGGATGTTAATTAGATAGCTTTAGAAGAAGATCCCACCGAGAGAATATACCTGTGCGGCTTCTTAACGACATTTCCTTTGTTGGACTGGCGGTATTAGCGATTGATTTGTGTCTTGGATTGAAATGCTACGTGCTGTCTTTCGGGAAAGGAGAGCGAGTGTCACCTGTCCATACACGCGAAGTCATCAAAATCGCTGAAGGCTGAGACTTGAAAATGATCTTTTAAAATGACAAAGGAAGTGAAATTGAGTTATCTCCCTTGAGTTAGCTATTTAATCCGACGTTACGAATGGTGTTTTTGTGCTGATACGGCGCTCGGTGACACTTAAATAGACTATATTCTTTTATACCCACATAAACACGTATGTGCATTGATGTACCATGATATTTGAGTTGGCGTTTTGAGAACTCTTTTTAAATCTAAACAAAAGTTACTTGATGACCTTTCTGTTGTTGATACTTTGTTGAAGTCAAGTGTTGTTCAATTTGTTGTTGCCGATGTGCAAAGGAAGAAAAACAAATGTGTTTATTACGGTTGACTTTTGTAAAATAAACCAGACAAAAGTATTTGCCACCAGTTTATTAATACACTTGAAGTTATAAGAGTATTTACGAGTTTCGAAGGAGCTCTTATTTCTCCGTAGTTGTAGGCAAATTGTCGGACAAATAAGGAAGCAAACACGAAAGTAAATGCAGACAGTAGTATTAACAAAAAATACATAAATGTTTTTGCAAATTTTATTGTGATTTGCTACAAGACTTATCTGTGAGTTAAGCAGAGTTCTTGGAGTAGTGGTGATAACAGGGGTATTTTGTTCGTCGGTAGGAAATGGTGATAAGACATTTCTTCGGTCGTTTCTCTTTCTTCCTGGTAACCGGTTCTGTGATAAGTGATGGGGATGCTATTTTAGAAGCTTCTCGCCAGGGTAACAGTTCTTTAAATGACGGTGAATGGGCCCTTTTCAAGTAGACTATTTGGTCTTCAGCCTTCTATAGTGTGCTTTTGTGCCTTCGAAAGTGTGCTGTGAAAAAATGCCTCCGTCCAGGTCAACGGTCCGTAGATAAGTAAACCCTGTTTTTGGGCTAAGTGATGAATGAAGTGTATGGACCGCTATTTACGCGACTACCCTCAGTGGGTGCTCCGTGATAAGTGAAGTTTTTGTTTTGGTGCCAACATACGATGTTGGCGATTCTCCCCCTCGTGACAGGGGGAGATAATTAAGTATGGAATTTCCAATAGTTAATGAAAATTATTTCTATCACTTTATTAATACACATGAAGTAAATAGAAATTACTCCTACCAATTTATTCTGAAGTCGTATATTTTGCAATGTTAAGTCGTAGCACCAAGCCCTAAGATCGTATTTGGAGTTATCATGATTATTCCAAAGATGTATGCACTTAATACATATTTTAAAATGTGTATACTGCATTGGAAATTAATTTTGTTTATGGATGGTTTGTATTGTTTTATGCATTGAGCTTCTAGTATTTGGAGTTTTTGTTTATTTTTTTCTTTGTGCAGAATGTGTGTATTTTCCGTTAGAATATTTAGGTAATTAGAGTGGGGGCATGAATGTAATTTTAGGTGTTGTGAAATGGAGCTATTATCTGTTAAATGGAGGGTTGAGGTGAATTTTCCAATGCAGTAATTCCAATTTTAAAATGCCTATAATACCTTTATCATCAATTCTTCTCCTTCCAGCCTCCACATTAACTTAATACATATGTAACTGTTTTCTTTATTTAAAAAATAAAACAAACACTTTTATTGGTGGTGGTGTATAAAACTCTACTCTAGATCTTAATTTTCAACCTCTAAACTGAAGATTAAGATTTAGGGCAACTTAGAAAATTTTTGGGACAATTCCTTCACCCCTCCCCATAACTTTCCTCCTGTGTGCCAATGGTTGTCACACTGGCAATAAACCGAGTAAGATTTTTCTATGACCCCGTCCAACATTTCCTTTTCTATTCGTCAGCGCCAACTCTCTCCAAGACACCCGCAACTCCCCATTTTCTTTTTGTTTGGTTTGTTTTTAACGGCATATCAACCTCCGTGTGTCATTTAATGCCGACAAAGTTTTGAAATGAAATCCATTTTTAATGGATACTCAAATTTTATAAACACGTTTTTCTATTTAACCCATTGATGGGACCCTAACAGGTACTACCACTCTGGGTCATAGTGGACCAGGGAGCAATGGTGATGAAGAGGTGCTCCACATTCCCCAAACCTCCAAAACTGGAACCTCACCATCAGATAGTTTAACGTCATTCCCAGGACATAAAGACCCTCGGCCACCGCCTTCTAGCACCTATACGATAAAACACGTTTTTCCATTTAACCCATAGATGGGACCCTAACAGATACTACCACTCCGCAACACCCCATTAGCAATAATAGCTCTTTAACCATTACATCCTCGCGACGCGGTGCCCAATTTGTTTATTGCCGTTGATGGGTGGGCGTTTACCAGTGCTCGGTGAGCGCGGCACAAAGTAGCGAATTTATAGGTCGGTATATTTGACTAAATCATGCACTTATGGATCAGTTCTAAATAGAACTGACTGTTGCCTATCCGTACTTTATATAAGTACGAAATGGATAAAAAACAAAGCAAAGCAGAAGAATATCACTATCTTTCTAATTTAGTTGATTAGACACTGATGCATTGAAAGCCTCATGGATGTGCGCAACAACTATCAAAGCAAAGAACGAAAAATATCGATTATCATTTCAGATATATTGTGAATATTTTAGTATCTTCTATCACTTAGTAAATTATATATCATTATATTATATAATTGCGGATATATATATATATATATATATATATATATATATATATATATATATATATAGTAATGGGAATCATTCCATGCGTAGATTAACCGTAGTGATACAGGTAAACCACAGCGAGAGCTTGATGTGCCTAGTGCCAGTAAGTGGGCGGACAGAGCAATATATTCCTTCAGTAATAACCATGTTTTTGCTCATGTCTGAAGATGATGTGACTACGCAGTTAAAATAAATTATTACAATGAAGCAAATTTAAATTCTTTTCCTTGATTTATTCTCTCTCTCTCTCTCTCTCTCTCTCTCTCTCTCTCTCTCTCTCTCTCTCTCTCTCTCTCTCTCTCTTCTCTCTCTCTCTCTCTCATTTATATATATATATATAATATATATATATATATATATATATATATATATATATATATATATACTTTTTTGTTACGTGGGATAGACGGAAGCACGCGCGTGCGTTTGGTCTTAGAGGGGCGCTTAATCGGGTTTTCCCAACTCTCATTTTCATCATGCGTTTTTTTTTTTGTTTTTTTTTTCATTTTTTAGTGCTATTGTATGACTGCACCTATCGCACAAACTATCCAAATAAAACTTACGAGACGTGATGGATACTGCTGGAGAAGCGACCGTCTCGGAACCACAAGTTTTCAGGTTCGACACCGACCCTCGCCCACTCAGCGTATAAATATCACAGCTTCTGTGTGGTAAAATGGCGAGCTGACGCTAGGTGAAGCGCTCCACCTCAGATGCACAAAATAATCTCCTTGGTCTAGCGCTAGGAAAAAGCGATACTCTCTTGCTGTCCAGCTGATACTGACAATAGGCTACTCCGCATAACATATTACTTTACTTCTATACCAAGATATTCCAACATAGTCAATAGGGACAGGTGGCAAGGAAGAGTTATGGAAATCCTTGCTATCAGTAGGACCTGATGATGATTATGAGAGTAACCATCGCTTTATAAATTGAATATTTGAAAATAAACCAAAATAATCTTATTTCAAAATAACTAATTTTTCAGATTTCTACTTTATCTCTTCGACGGAAATGAAATTAAGATTTATCAAAACATCTCATTTTACAATTTTATCAATGATTGATCACCAGGGAGAAAATTGATCCTCCCCGCCCCCTCAAACCAATATCGGATTTCAATTTTGATTTCGAAGATTTCATTTTTTTTTTATCAATTATTTTTTTACATTTTTTTTTTAGGGTTCTTGCTTGTCCAATTTTTAGAAATAGTCTTTTACTAATTATTTTTTTTTATTGAAAAAAATAAAAGCACTGTATCAGCAAGGAGTTGATTTTTCAATACTACTGTATGGTTGCACCACTTAGATTCTAACAAAACACCTCGAGAAAAAGCTTGATGTTAACTACACAAGTATGCTGAGTGATGTTTTGAACAAATGCTACAAGCAGCAACCCTCAAAAAATAAGTTGTACGGCACTTACCCCATATCATACAAACCGTCTAAGTAAGATGAACAAGACATGTTGGACACTGCTAGAGAAGCAAGGATGACTTGCACATGGACACACCAGTGTGGGCTGGCCAGCAAAAACCTACATCAATCAGCTCTGTGTGGATTATAGATGCCGTGTTGAGGATTTACCAGGAGTAATGCCCAATAGGGATGGATAGCGAGATAGTCATAAGAATCCTTGCTATTTGAACGAACTTGATGATGATTAGTTAACTAATTTTGTTAAATGAAAATAACTATCCTCATTGGGAACCAAGTGGCTTATTTTTGTCAAATACTCAACCCCCTCGCAAAATGTCACAGA
This sequence comes from Doryteuthis pealeii, assembly GCA_023376005.1. Taxonomy (NCBI): domain Eukaryota; kingdom Metazoa; phylum Mollusca; class Cephalopoda; order Myopsida; family Loliginidae; genus Doryteuthis; species Doryteuthis pealeii. The sequence continues at coordinate 11,689,753 of CM042160.1, forward strand.
GTACAGTCGACTGCACCTCTGCAGTGGGGAAAGTCTCCCCCAATGTGGCCACCTGTTGGCCATGGGTGGCGACCAATGATGCTTAAGGATGGTACCCAGGTGACTGAATAGTCTACGACATGCAACACTCCACTTTGGCCCTTACTTAGGCTAGATGGTGTCCCTCCAATCAATCGGTTGGTCACGTCAAGCCCTAGCACCTATATGATTGCCCCAACCTCATTGTTTTTATGCCGATCCCCAACTTTTTCATCATATGGGTGCTAGAAGGCAGTGGCTGAGGGTCTTCCTGTACTGGGAATGACGTTAAACTCAATCTGATGGTGAGGTTCCAGTTCTGAAGGTTTGGGGAATGTGGAGTACTCCTTCATCAACATTGCTCCCAGGTTCAATCTGACACAGAGTGTTAGTACCTGTTAGGGTCCCATTTATGGGTCAAATAAAAAAAATTGTTTATAAAAATTGTTTAAAGAAAACCTAACAAAGTATCCCTTATAACAAATTTGAAATTTATCCTAAAAACCTATCCCATAAACTGATTTCAAATCCAACAAAACAACTGCAAACAACTACTGTCAAAATCAATAAAAATCTTTGAAAAAAGGACATAAGAATAAATTTGACCATCCCTCACAACCTGCCCCTTGGCATGAAATAACACTGGATGGGTTGACATGCCGTTAAATCAATCAATCAAAATGTCACCTTTCTCATGCATTGTTTCAATTTTTCCTCTAATCAATAACTGGTTCATTGTTTTTAGATGGGTCAATGGAAACTGATCTAAGTGTGCCAGTTATTAGTATCCCCCCACTTCCAAAAGGTGGTTGCTGGATATGATACTAAGCTATATGGCGAGTCCCCACTTCCAGAGCTCTGGGGAGTGTGGAATCACCACATTAATGCCATTACTCCCATGTCCACTTAGATTCGAAGTGGTAGTAATTTTTAGGATCACATAGGTCAAATATATCTGACTGAAAATTATTAGTATTAGATAGAAAATTATAATGCTTTTACTTGTGTATATATTACAATAACAAAACTCCTGGTGTAATAGTTATAGAAATGGACTCAAACTGAGTTCAAATCCTGGATGATTGCACTTGCTCATGTTCTTGGTAAAAGTATGAATCCAAATGTTCTCACTTCAGCTATCAGTAAATAGTGATTAAGATCCAACACTTTAATCTTGATATGGCAACCAGTCTAGGTGAAGGATAACTCAGAATTGAAACCTGCTTAAAAATTGACCTTATGTCTCATCCTACAGAGTTGGGTGAATACATCTTCTATATAAGAAAGAAAGATTTTGTCTGTATGCTTTTACCGTGATTGTGTATATGTCCTTTTACAAAGGAAAATTGGAGATAAGCAAAAGACAAAGTTTAATAAACCCTATTTTTGCCTGAGAGAGGGTTAAAACCCTTTTCACCTCTCATCTTCCATATGGAAAGCTAGATATATAATAAGAGTATAGATTAATGATATATTAAAAATCAAAACAAATTATTAAAGGGTAAAACATGATAAGCAAATAAAAGACAAAAATACAATCAAAAAAAAAAATAAACTTAGAAAGAAGAATATATAAATAATAAATGATAATAAATCAAATATATAAAAAAAAATTATTTACCAATATATAAAAATATGAAATTTATTTTTAACTTTTCAAATCCCAAGCAATATTGGTAGCTCTACTAGTATATTATAGAATATGATGGGATCAGGATATTTTACCCCATTGCATAGTATGTTAAATGTACATTAAATATGAATATTTTAAACCTCATATATTTACCAACTCCGCCACATGAGTAGGATGCGACACAAGGTTCAATTTCTTGAGCGGATTTTAGCAGGTTTGAATTCAGAGATTACATTCTCCCAGACTAGTTACCTAACCTAGCTTAAAGAGCCCAGTCTGCTCTAGCTGGAAGGAGAATAGTTGGATTCATACCTTTCACAAGAGTATTAGCACTGTGAAATGCAAAAAATCATGTCCAGGATTTGAACTTGTTTCGCAGGGTCCATTTCCTATGATGGTAACCATTACACAACTTGCCTCCACTTTAATACTTGATGCTATATAACAAAAAGAAAAATATCAAGGGACCATGAAACATCCCCTCCATTGCATTGTATACTAAGTCATCGGGGTAGTCTAAAGTCGGTATCAGCTATTCAGCAAGGGAGTCTAACCCCTTTCAATAGTGCTAGACCAAGGAGATAACTTCAGCGTCTGAGGTGGAGTGCCACACCTACCATCAGCTCCTCACTTTGCCACACAGATCCCTGTGCTACTCATACGCTGAGTTGGCAAGGACCGGTATCGAGCCTGAAAACTTGTGATTCCTAGCCGAATGCTCTACCGACTGAGCTAATCATAGAAGTTAAGCAACTATGAACCTGTTCAATATTTAGATGGCTAACCATTTAAGCAACTACAGGTATTATAAGAAGCCAAATATCAAAGTGACTTTAGTCAGCATTAAATGAATCAGAAATATTTGATATGTCATAAAACAACCAACCAACCAACCAACATTAAATAGAAATACTTGAAACCAAATAACACACATATATACAAAAACACATATAAGAACCAAGAAAGGATGAATTGATAATTTATCAATTTATGTTATTCTGAATTCATCATATCTGAGAAGAAAATTCAGTTAAAATGTCATATCAGCCAATATGAAAAAAAAAAAAAAAAAAAAAAAAGAAAGAAAGTAATTTGAAACTTCATTAAAATTGCTCTCTTTGACCTCTTGTTATCTAAAGTTCAAATTAGAATACAGCTGAGCTGTTAATGAAAGATTGGATTTTTATGGAACAGGAACTCATTTGCAGCAAAGAAGAAGAAGAAATAGAACGAATATGACAAGGAGAAACATTTGAAATTAAGAAATCAAAACAGAAATAAATACTTTAAAAAATAAATATATAAATTTCAGAAATATGAACAAAATACCTTGTAAAAATTTGCCTTAGGATAGTCATTGATAATTTATTTTAATTTTAATCATGTTGTTTAGCTCTTGTTTTTAATTTTTTTAAAGATTTTTTAAAGTAAATTCTGTGTAATATTAACAAGATGTCCCAAAATAAAGGGTACAGTTTTTGTTTTTTAATTACTGTTCTGTTTATTAGCTGAAAATTATTTTCATGACAAATAAATTTTATTGAAATGAAAAGATTAGAAAAAGAATATAATGTTTAACTGAAGTGTTCAAAAGGTCCTAAGTTAAATTTTCAGTCACAAAGAACATTTGATATATTTTCCCCATTTCATTATATATATATATACACACACACATACCAACCCCTCTGCACAAGCAGGATGTGGCACGAGGTCAATTTCTTGAGCAGAGTTTAACAGGTTTGAATTCAGAATTTTCCTTCTCCTATACTGGTAACCTAGCCATGGTTAAAGAGCCCAGTCTGCCCTGCTATTTACCCATAGCTGGAGGGAGAATTGGATTAATATCTTTCCAAAGGTATTAGCGCCATGTGAAATGCAAACATCTTTGTCCAAGAATTGAACTTGGGTCATCGAGTCCATTTCCTATGACTCTAACCATTATACCACGTGCCATATATATATATATATATATATATATATATATAGGAGATGGACTTATCAACACAAGCTCCAATCCTGGACAAGGATGTTTGCATTTCACATAGTGCTAATAACCTAGGAAAAGGTATGAATCCAATTATTCCCATTCCAGCCATAGGTAAATAATAAGGTGGACTGGGCTCTTAAATCTTGGTTAGGCAACCAGTTTAGGAGAAGGAAAATATTGAATTCAAAATCTAGGAAATGCAAGGTTCTGGATTTTATACTGGTCCCCACCCACTTGACACATGAGTATTACAGCTTGGGCAATCTGATGTGTGTGCTAAAGCACTGAGCTGATGGTAGGAGTGGTGCTCATCAGGAAAACAATCTCCCTGATCTTGAGCTAGTGAAAAGGGGATAAACTCTTTGCTGTATAGCTGATACTGTCAATAGGCCAATAAATTTTCATATGATTGTGCCTTCTATTTCATTGTTGATACAGGAAACTTATAGTAATGAAGAAAAAGTTTCAGAGGTGCTTTGACCAATCGAAAACTCACTGGAATAAGTGCATTGAGTGCCATGTGGGACTATGCTGAAATAAATATTTTCACATTTCATTTCTGTCTTGGTAAATATAGCTTTAGTTTTTCTTTTCTTTTTTTTTTTAATCACAACTAATATTTTTAATTTTTTTTTGTTAGATCTCTTTTGACATTTTTAGTCATTTTATTTCAATAATCATCTTTATCAGTTGCTACTGGCCAGTTTAGCTTAATCACTAGAGCAGCCGCTTAGGAATTGCAAGATTCCTGGTTCGATACCAGTCCCTGCCAACTCTATGTATGAGTATCACAGAGTGAAGAGCTGAGGTAGGTGTGGTGCTACACCTCAGCAAAAATAATCTCCCTGGTCTAGAGCTAGCAAAAAGGTGATAGACTCCCTTGCTGTCCAGCTGATACTGACAAATAACCACCTCACTAACTTTACTTATTTTAATAATTAATATTCTTTTTGTTTTTTTGTTTTTGTTTTTTTTGGCTTTTGTTTATTATTCATTTTTAGTTTCATACTGTCTTTTCTCATTCTCATTTTACATAATTAGAAAAAAATTAATTTTGTAATTTAATATAGCATCTAATTTTTTTTTTTTTAAGTTTTAGTTATTATTTAGTAATTTAAAAAAAAGTAATTGTAATTTTTTTATTTTGGAATATTAATTTACTTATTACTGTAGCCAGATTTTAGTAGTATTTTCCCTTTCACATTCCTTCTTTCTTTTTCTGATATTACAAAGTTGTAATTGAATTGTAGAGCTTATTTGCTTGGGAAAAATTAGAAGTGAAAATCTGTCCATGTCGTGTTTATTGATTCTGTTTATTTTTTCAGTGCAGACAATTTAAAATCATTTCAGCAGAAAAAATCTTATCTGCACTGGCAATTGATTGATTTCCACTGGAATGGCACATATAAAGGCTGTAAAAGTCTTCTCAAAATAATCATTTGGTTTCTTTGTTTAATGGCATATCAAACATTTATAGGTTATTTAATGCCCAAACCATCCTTGTAGAATAACAGTAAGGCTACTATATAACCCATAGTTGGGGGAATAAGGGGGTTGATGCCTTTTCCAATAAGTAAGTAAAGTCGTCAGGGCGGCCTAAAGTCGGTATCAGCCAGTCAGCGAGGGAGTCTATCCCCTTTTCAATAGCACTAGACCAAGGAGATTGTTTTTTTTTAGCATCTGAGGTGGAGCGCCACACCTACCATCAGTTCCTTATTTTACCACACAGATCCCTCTGCTACTCATACGCTAAGTTGGCGAGGACCGGTATTGAACTAGGAACTTGTGGCTTCTAGCCGAACGCTCTACCGACTGAGCTAACCTGGCCCTAACTTTCCAATACTTGATTGTATTTTCCTTCTTATAATCTACAAGGATGGTTTTGGGCATTAAATAACCTACAAAGTATTGATAATGCCATTAAACATGGCATATAAATATTTTGCATTTTTATTTAATACCCAAACCATCCTTGTAGAAGAACAGTGCTACTATATAAGCCATAGGTGGAATAAGCATGTTCATACCTCTAAATGGTATTTGATTGTATTTGTTTTCTTTGTTTAATGGCATATCAACCTTTTTAGGTTATTTAATGCCTCCTCTTAGAAGAACAGTAGTGCACTATATAAGCCATAGCTGTGGAATAAGAAGGTTCATACCTCTCTCAATGGTATTTGATTGTATTCTTTTCTTGTTTAATGGCATATCAACCTTTTGTAGGTTATTTAATGCCCAAACCATCCTTGTAAAAAAGATAAAAGATGCTGGGGGAATAAGGGTATTTGATTTCTTTGTTTAATGGCATATTAACTTTCATGGGTTATTTAATGCCAAAGTCATATTTATAGAAGAGCAGTTGTGCTACTGTTTAATCCAGTGAGGGGATCCATACCTTTCCCAAAGGTATTAGTCTAAAACGGAACATAATAGTGTGAACTGGAATTGAAACTTGCTTACTAAAATGTTGCAGTCCAATATGTTAGCCACTATGCCACAGGGATTTCCCACCTCACCAGGAGCCCATTTGGTTGAAGATTTACATATACAGTAGTTTGATGATTTAATTACAACACTTGATTTGTTTATGTAAAAGCTATTGTAAATAGTTCAATATGTAAAAAGGATAATAATCTTGATTTAAAATCGCTCATGCATTTTTCTTTCTTTCCTTTTCATTATGTTCAATTAAAACAGATTTCAGAGATCTCACCCTATCTCTATCTTTCCTCTACTCTTTCTTTCTTATATTTTTTCTGTGTAGCATGCCCCTTTTCTTCCCTCTCTGCTTATAATAAAAACGGAATGGTCCATTATGTAGCTGAGGTGACAACACTCATAAGAAATAATTTAGCAGATAAGCAACACCAGATAATCAGGATTTACATTTTGTCTTATATCCTGGTCAATTTGCACGGTCTCCTTTTTTTGACTAGAGGGTGTTGCAACATGATAAAATAACTGTACAATTAAGGAACACAAGTATTAATATATAGATAGTATAGTTTTCTATATTTATAAGTAAAGAGTGCTCAATATGATTGATAGTGTATATATCTGATTTAGGGTAGGAAAGAAATGAAGCCAACAGCACTTGGAAAAAGTTTTTGCCTATGGTACAATCAGGCTATGTCAGGTGGGCCTAAAAGTTTGTCTTCTAATGCTGTGTACCAGCTTGTGCCCCACGTTATTAAAATATTGCAAAACTTTTGACTCACCTTAGTATTTAACAAGACCTGACTTCCTTATTTGAGTGTGGATTGTATTTTAATACTTTTCTTTTTAGAAATTCTCAGGCTTAAATGGAATGCTGCTCATTTGACTGGGTCTTACTGTCGATTGACTGGAAGGATAAACCTTTAAAATTTGAAGAATGATCTGGTTTCATTTAAATCCTTTGAATCAGTTAAGAATAAGGATTTACAGCTGTTGAAGTAATTGTGGAAACATTCTCTTATTGCCATTTTAAATGATATTCTATTCTGCCAAATTAGATCTTTGCTAATGAGACAATGTGTTTCTCATTCATTTACCAATGGAACGAATTAGTTTCTTTTTCGTTGTTAAAGATTTTATATAGCTCTCTCTCTCTCTCTCTCTCTCTCTCTCTCTCTCTCTCTCTCTCTCTCTCTCTCTCTCTCTCTCTCTCTATTCCCTATATTTGGGTTCTATACTTTACATTTTTTTCCAATTTCTTTTACTTTCTTTCTGATGTCAGTTCATTTTCCTTTTCATCTTTATTGTTTTTTTTTTTTTCTACACTATTGCTTTCTTTCTTTTTGTTTTTGAATTTCACATTTCTTTGTCCTTTGTCCTCCCTCTTGCTCTCTTTTCTCTCCTCTTCTCTCTCTCTCTCTCTCTCTCTCTCTCTCTCTCTTCTCTCTCACTGGCCTTCTCTCTGTCTGTAACATTCTCTCTCCCCCTCTCTCTACGGCACTCCGTCTGTGACCATCTCATTCTCTCTCTCTTTCACAATCTCTCGCTAGTTGTATGACTCCCTCCTCTCACGGTGTGACCCCCTTCTCTCCACTCCCTTTAAAAAGAAAATTATTTTATTTTTCTGAGTCCATTTTCCTTTTCATCTTTTTTTTTTTTTTTCATTTTCTTGTCTTCTTTTTTTACTTTTGTATTTCTCTTATATCTTTCCTTTTTTTCCCTCTTTTCTTTTTGTTTTCCTTCGTTTTTGTCTGTATTTATTGTTTGTATATCTCTTTTTTTTCTGTGTTTTCTTCTTCTCCCTGGGTGACCCTCTTTCTGACCCATCTCTGTGGCCCCTCTTTCTGACCAATCTCTGTGGCCATTCTCTCTCCCTCTCTCTCTCTCTCTCTCTCTTTGCTCTGTTACCACTTCGCTCAGTGTGACGCCCCTCTTTCCCTGTGACCCCCTTCTTGCTTGCTGTATGACCCCCTCTCTCTCACCGGGAGACCCTCTCTATATCTCTCTCGTTCGCTTTTGTAACCCTCTTTGTCTCTCTTGCTGTGTGACCCCGACTATCTGACCCCCCCCTCTCTCTCTCCCCCCTCACTATCGGCTGGAGCGTTAGAATATACCGATTGCACATCTGCAGAGGGGTAAGATTCCCCCAATGGGGCCACCTGTTGGCCGTGGGTTGCGACCCGTAATGCTTAAGGATAGAGCACAGGTGGATGAGCAGTTCATGACATGCAATACTCCACTTTGCCCTATCTTGGGCTAGACGGTCGGTCGGAGAGGCCCCCTCCGATCAATCGGCTGGTCACATCAAGCCCTAGCATTTATATGATTTTCCCAACCCTATTGCCCTTATGGCACGTCCCAACCTTTTTATTATATGGGTGCTAGAAGGCGGTGGCTGCGGGTCTACATGTCCTGGGAGTGACGTTAAACTCCCTTAATCACCATTGCTCCCTGGTCCACTCTGACCCGGAGCGGTAGTACCTGTTAGGGTCCCATCTATGGGTTAAATAGAAAACATAAGTTTATAAACAAAGTTGTATTATCTATTAAAAATGAAATTATTTCAAAACTTTGTCAGCATTAAACATTTTTTTTTAGCGATAGAAGTATTCGGCATAAAATAACCCAAGGGGTTGACATGCCGTAAAACCCAACCAACCAAATCTCTCTCTCTCTCTCTCTCTCTCTCTCTCTCTCTCTCTCTCTCTCTCTCTCTCTCTCTCTCTCTCTCTCTCTTTCTCTCTCTATCACCCTCTCTCTTTGTCCCCTTTTCCTCTACTCTCTTTCTCCCTCCCCTCTTCCCCTCTCTGTCTCTTTATCTTTCTCTCTCCTCTGTCACTTGGATTTCTTCCCCTTCTTTCACCACATAACCTAATTCATTCTGCTGAATAGTCTCCTCCTCAAATTACATATGATGATTATTTAAGCAACTTATTTACAAAAATAAATAGCTAAACAAATAATGAATTAGGCCTAACTCTTTATAGACAGGCAGAGGAGACCTAAAAGATTTATGTCTGCTATAATGAGAATATGGTCATCAATCTTTTTCTTCCCCATATTCTGGCATCAGTGTTGCTTTCAAAAACATATTTGTTCTATTCTGTATACATATGATAATCTTATAATTTTTACTCTTTTGAGCAGATTGATATAAGCTAACAATATTTTTGTATCTGTGTAAACTGGTGTATTCTAAAAAAAAAGTTGTTTCATTGTCAAACTCATCTCCGAAAGTATCATTAAAACCCTGATTAAGTATGAAAATAGTTGTTAAAATATAAGTCGAATATAGTCAGTGTTAGGCTTCTTTTTTCCCGCTTAGGGACATGACAAGGAATACTGCTGTTCGTATGACACTTAGCTTGTGCATTGTAGAACAGTTTTGTTAGGGACACTTGTTTAGTTGGTTGTAATCCCATACACCATGGTTCAACCCCGCCCCGAATTTCTTATGGTTTCATAGTTTTGACTTCATAATTTTGCTTCTCTTAGACGTATAGGAGTCAGAGCTTAGTTTGTTCTACCATTTTTACCTACAACTGAAAAGGGAAGAAATGGGCTCGTGTCTTTCTCAATTGCCTTAGTGCAAACTGGATACAACCTCTACCAGAATCTTTTACTTGCCAACGCTAGTTTCTATTCTGATAACAATTAAGCTAAGTGCGCGCATATATATATATATATATATATATATAATATATATATGAAATGTGTGTGTGTTTTCACTCAGCAAATGGATATACCATCCTTCTTTCATGGGTTGACAACTACTTTGAAAACTTTTTAAAAATTTCTCAAAATATAAAAAAAGTAACTTTTCTCCCAATGAAATCTAGTGAAATCATCTGTTATTCTATAGAATAATTCAATATTCTCTCTCTCTCTCTCTCTCACTCTCTCACATATATATATATATATATATATATATATATATATATATATATATATATATAATGTGTGTGTGTGTTTGCTTAATAGCAGGTCAACGGTGCTTGGTTTCTTGACTATGCAATTTTCAGACTACTTGGTTTGAAAACTGTTCATCTGCAAGAATGGCCTTAGCAGTAAATAATTCACAAAGGTTGATATGCCATTAAACAAAGAAACCAGACCAAACGAAAACTTGAACATGGACTGTTGTGCATATATGTCTTTGTATTTCATGGTTAATTAAATGAATAAGTAATAATTTTGGGTCAGGTCAGAAATCGTTCTTGGTGCTTGCAAACCCAGTGTAAAATGTTGAATGTTATTTAGAGAAGACGTTAGGCACCAAGTAACTGCCATTGCTCTGAGAGATGCTAAGAAAGTTCATTACTCTGCTGTATGATACACCAACAACCTAATGGGTTATGAAAAACATATATCCATCCATCAATCATTAATGGGCTGTCATAAGTTTGAGTTTTTTTTTTATAAATCTTTTAAATTTTTTATTCAACAATTTTTATTTCATTTTAGATTAAATTAAAATATCCTCTAACCCTTTCAGTAAAGCTGCACATTTTATCACTTAGGGGAGCAGAAATTAACTGGCAGCCATTTTGTTCTTAACTATGCCAATTCCTTTATTCAATTATTTCTCCCTTTCATTTTGTGTCGGTTATCCTTGTTGCTTTTATTGTTTTTTTTTCTTTTTTTCCCCGCTTTCTTGATATTTTTTATTTTTCACAAAGAAATCTGTTTTCTTTGTAAAAATAAAAAAAAAATCTGAGAATTTGTCTCTTTTTCTTTCTGTCTTTCTCATGTTTTACTGTAAACTTTTTTTTTTTCATTTTTCAATTTGTTTGAAACCCTTACGTATTAGTTTAGCATGACACAAGGCCAAATATGTGAAAATCGTTTTGGAGGATATTTTCCTAACCTTCTGAAAAGGTCGGATATGACAGACGTTTATTTCTTTTTCTAGTTTTCTTTTTTCTCTTTTCTTTCTTTTTTTTTTCTCTTTTCTTTCTTTTTTCTCTTTTCTTTCTTTTTTTTCTCTTTTCTTTCTTTTTTTTCTCTTTCTTTTCTTCTTTTTTTCTCTTTTTCTTTCTTTTTTTCTTCTTTTTTTTCTTTTTTTTCTTTTTTCTTTTTTTTTCTTTCTTTTTTTCTTTTTTTTCTCTTTTCTTTCTTCTTTTTTTTTTCTCTTTTCTTCTTTTTTTCTCTTTTCTTTTCTTTTTTCTCTTTTCTTTCTTTTTTCTCTCTTTCTTTATTTCTCTTTCTTTTTTTCTCTCATTCTCTTTCTTTTCTTCTCTTCTTCTCTTCTTCCCTTCTTTTTTCTCTCTACTACCTCGTCACTGGAATAATGTTTGCCTCTCTTCGGCCTCATGAAAGAGGGGTTGAGAGGCAAACATTATTCGTGTGACGAGGAACTGAAATCTGTAAAAAGCGGCTCAAAGAACAGTCAACAGAATTTTACGGGTCATGGATACATCCTCTCATTCGAAGATGGAACATTGCTATTGAGAGAAACGGTAGGAATATGATCCACAGAGGACCAGCTTCTTTTGATGAATGACACGTGTGTCTGTGTTAGTAATTATACCTGTCCTGAACAAAAGGGCATTACTTTTTGACTCACCCTTGTATATATATATATATATATGGGGTATCTACTGAGGTTTGAACTGGATGAGACTACTTTTCTTTCTCTCCTGCCTCTCCTCTCTCCTTTGCATTTCCCCCAACTCTTTTTCCGTTAACATATCTTTCCTTTCCTATTTATTTCTCCTTTTAAATCTTTTCTCTCTCTCTCTCTCTCTCTCTCTCTCTCTCTCTCTCTCTCTCTCTCTCTCTCTCATCTGAATTTTCCTTTTTCCCCCCTTTGTCCATTTCCATCAAAACCAACGTTTTTGTCCCCCACCACCACTTCCCAGCAGATCAATACTACAAAATCCAAATATTTCTATACGTCATTCTCTATTGAAAAAGCCCGTAGAGATCAATATCCTTTCAGTACAGTCTGCAAGCGAGCACCTTCTGAAGTCATCAATTTTCAGGCTCACTAACGGGGCACGGTGATCACCATGGCTTTTCAGCGAAACCTCTTTGCGATAAGTCACGGATCACCAGAACTGGAAACGGAAAAAGATGCCATAAATTTCTTGCGATAACACCCACCTTTAACGCATACTGGCCATCTCTCGGCTCTCTGTAAAAGAATATTGAGCAACTATTGATAACCATTCAGTCTGGAAGTCGGCTTTTACATTTGGATTCCATTATGTCAAGAGATTACGTTATCATTTAAGAATAGAAGATAAATAAATTTGGGATTTCTTTTTTTAATGACTGAGTTAAAAAGAAAATCAACAGTTTTTAATTCATTGCTTTTTCATATGTACGAAATCTCTCTCTCTCTCTCTCTCTCTCTCTCTCTCTCTCTCTCTCTCTCTCTCTCTCTCTCTCTCTCTCTCTCTCTCATATATATATATATAATATAATTCTATCTCTTGTACACTCACACATATGCATATATAATTTCAGCTATTGTACACACGCACATATATGTATACCGCCCTGTCGGTTGGGCGTTAGAATGCACCGACTGCACCTCTGCAGAGGGTAAGACTCCCCCAATGGTGCCACCTGTTGGCCGTGGGTGGCGTCCCGTGATGCTTAAGGATAGAGTCCTGGTGAATGAGCAGTTCATGACTTGCAATACTCCACTTTGGCCCTATCTTGGGCTAGACGGGCGGTCGGAGAGGCCTTCTCCGATCAATCGGCTGGTCACGTCAAGCCCTAGCTCTTTTTATCATATGGGTGCTAGACGGCGGTGGCTGCGGGTCTGCATGTCCTGGGAATGACGTAAAACTCTATCTGATGGTGATGTTCCAGTTTTAGAAGTTTGGGGAATGTGCAGTACCCCTTCATCACCATTGCTCCCTGGTCCATTCTGACCTGGAGTGGTAGTACCTGTTAGGTCCCATCTAAGGGTTAACTAGAAACACGAGTTGATAAACAAAATTGTATTATGCATTAAGAATGAATTTATTTCCAACTTTGTCCATTAAATGACCCACCGAGGTTGATATGCCACAAAACAAACCAAAACCATATATATATATATATATATATATATAATTCTATCAATTATACACACGCACATATATGTATATCTAAATTCTATCTATTGTACACACTTGAATTCAGTTTTCATTCTTCCAGACCGGTTGCCCAACCAAGGTTAAACATCAGTTTGCCCTAATATTATCCATAACTTGAGGGAGAATGTGGATGTATATATTCCCAAGGGTAATAGCGCTATATGAAATGCTAAGAGCCTCATCCAGGATTTGAACTCGTCTTGCCATATTCATTTCGTATGATGGTGACCATTATTCCTCTGACCCTGCAACCCTGGCTACATCTAAGCTAAACTTAGTAAATAACTTTTACTATAATGTTCATTTGGGTAATGAAGTGGGGCAAAAAGAAATTGCTGACTTTTGTTTTTAACTAGAGTTGTTGGTCATTGGTAAAAAAAAAGATCCTGCCTCAAATATGGTATTCTTTACGGTCACCAGTGTTTTTAAGAGGCAGTAGATAAAAAAAAGCAAGGATAGATAAACAGGTTGAGACAACTTAAGGACTGGAGACAATTTTATAGTTTTGTTTTATCATTTTGACAGTTTTGATTGTCTGCCTTGGAAAGAGATGCGACTGTGATATATGGTCAGCTTGAATTATTGGTAGTCTGGAAGAGTCAAAGATAAGGGATATAATTTTCAGTTTCTTGTAGATAAAGAGGAATAAACCTCATTTTTTTTCTCAAAGGTATTTGTTTGTTTGTTTTTGTTTTTTTGGGTTTTTTTTTACATTTATTTCTCTGTGAATGAATAAATGGGCATTGTTTCATTTGCATTAGATTGAAAGAGTAATTTACATGGTCAATCCTACTAACTTATTCATATGTATATGTTTGCACATTTGCATAGACACATATAAACATACATGTATCTCCCTCTGTTCAATGGTATGTTCCTATTCATTTTAGCGTGCTCATGATACTCATTCTCTCTCTCTCTCTCTCTCTCTCTCTCTCTTCTCTCCTCTCTCTCTCTCTCTCTCTCTCTCTCTCTCTCTCTGAACGTACACACACACACACACTCTCTCTCTCTCTCTTCATCTGGTTTCAACATAGCTGGTTCTCTCTCTCTCTCTCTCTCATATGGCTAACTGTCTCTCTCTTTCTCTCCATCTCGGTCTGAACGTAACACACACACACACACACACTCTCTCTCTCTCTCTCTCTCTCTCTCTCTCTCCTCTCTCTCTCTCTCTCTCTCTCCATTCATCTTGGTTTCAACATAGCTGGTTCTCTCTCTCTCAATATGGCTGTCTCTCTCTCTCTTTACATATAACACACACACACACACACACATAACATATATATATATATATATATATATATATATATATATACTATATATATAATATATCCCATTGATCTTGGTCTAAATGTGAAAGTCTCTCTCAACATTTAATTTGCTATTTGCCTTGATTGTCAGTTTATTTCTATCTCATTCGGCTCATGAATACTTAATGATTTTACCCTTAGGAAAGGAATGGATCTCCTGATACCCCAGCTACGGATCAAATAGTACAACTACTTACTTGATATCCTATAACTATATGCAAAATCACTTATGAAATAGATTAGACATTGTTCCCTAACATCAAACGAAGTATTCTAACAGCACATAAGGATTACGGATTCCTATTTGCTTAAAGTAGAACGGCAACCAATATGCTATACACGCCAAGTTGCATACACAATAAAATACGTTTTCATCGAATGCACTGATCTAGCCCCTACAATAGAAACGTATTACAGCAAAAGATGTAATATGGAAAAATGTAAACATCTGACAAATGAAAATATATATAACAATACGAAAGTATATAAAATCAGGTTAATATCTGAAAATTACTGAATGAAATAAGGGGGTCCAGTTTAGCTCCATCAGTAGAGCATCGCCTAGGAACCACAAGGTTCCAGGTATGAATAACACAACTTGGATCTGTGCAAGTGTAAGTGGGAAGCTGTAAAAGTATTTTTAATATATTGAGCACTTTTGGATTATTTACTAATGCCACTGCGACGGAAAAGTTGAAGCACCAATTGGACCCTCTCTCTCTCTCTCTCTCTCTCTCTATATATATATATATATATATATATATATATATATATATATATATATACACTAATCCTATTATAAACCCTTGCAGTAAGAAAACAACTCTGGCAAATAATTTGTTAGTAAAATTATACTACCGAACTTCACCTGGGGGAAAAACATTAAAAATAGAAGAGAACCAGAGGATCACACTAACCGAAAATAATCGATCAACACTATGCCCAAAAGAAGAAAATTATATATAAAATATATATGTATAAACCACTAGGATTATCTAAAGCTAAAATGAAAATAGTGCTCAATACCTAAGTAGAGCAAATAATAACGTTAATCCTAATGAGTCAGATATATCTACTAATAAGTTTGCTTAGTAGCTCATCAGAGCAAGAATCTGAGTCAGCTAGAAAGGAAAACTGAATTCAAACCTGTTAAACTCTGCTTAAAAAGAGTGAAAAGGGTATAGACTCCCATGCTGCCCGATTGATACCAACAATGGGACACTCCATACTTTACTACTTACTAAATAAAACTAACTGCACAGAATATATATATATATATATCATGAATATATTATTATATAATATATATTATTATATTTGAACATATTAAGAACTTAAAACACAGAAATGACTTGATTCGGAATTAAATAACCCGAAAAGGGTGGATATGCCAGAAAACAAATCTTCTGTTCACTAAAATAAAACTTGAAGATTTATAAAGATAATTAATTAATAAACAAGTCATTAAACAAGCAAACTATTTGATTATACAAATCAGACTTTGCTTAAGCTTTTAAAAATGGCAAAGAAAAACAAAATTCGAATTCATTAGAGTAATTCTATTTTGACAGAACTTAACATAAAGATGGAGCATCTTTAAAAAAAAAAAAGAAAAATTAGATATTTATTAATGCACTTAGGTACTTTCAACTCAATGATTAAAAGAAACTTTCATTTTACACAGAACATTTTAAAAATTTTCAATTTTCTTCCTTGTAAATGCATTTAACCCAATCATCATAAAGAAATAGATATTCATATAAATATGAATATATAAACAAAAACAAGTGGTCTAGCACAAGTGAAAAGGGGATAGACTCCTTGCTGGCTGGTTGATACCGACAATAGGTCACTCCATCAACTTTACTTTATATATATAATAAAATAACTAAATTCCTGTAGGCAAGTAATATATATATATATATATTATATATATATATATATATATATACAATTATATAGGAAGTAGATTTCTTTTTAAATAAATAAAAATATTCCAGTGCAGACAATAAAGATATTCTTAAAAAGAATAAAATATTTTTTAATTGATATTTTTATTTTGCCTGTTGATGATGGCAACACCATATGAAAGAAAGTAATAAAAAAAAATCAGAATAAAAAAAAAGTCTTGGTTTTTAAATCTGAAAATCTTATTATAATGGAGATTGTGTGCTTTTCTGTCTGTAACCGAAACTATATTCTAACTCAAGTCACAATTCCCTTAGTTATTGACATCATATTCTCCATGATTTTATTTTTATCTAACCCTCAATTATTAATAAAATTGTCTTACATTATTAATACTATGTCTACATACTGATAACATGCAATTATATTTATATATACAACAAAATAGCGCTTTACAATGTGAACGGGAAGGCTAATTTGCATATTAATATTAAAAAATCCAATTTAATAAATATGTGCTTAGTATTATTGATTTCTAACTGTTTGGTTTTATTTTAATGAATATAAGCAAAAATCTCTTCAATGAATCTTAAATGAAATCCATTAACAAGATAAAATAACTGTCATTTTATTCTTTACTTTCTCTTATAACTAAATACTTAAATTAGAAAAAATAACAATGAAAGACGAGAATGATGAAGAGTAAGTTTCAGTTGTTCCATTTTTTATTATACTCCCTCTGTTTCAAATCTTTTATTATACCCCCCTCTGTTTCAAATCTTTTTATCTGTATTCTTATTTAGTTTCATTAGCCTTTCTAATTTAATACAATATTTTATTACATTAAAACTTAAATACTTGCACCCAGAAGGTGCATATATTTGCTAGTAATAATAATGATGATGATGATGATGACCATGTGCAAAAAAAAAGAAGAAAAACGAAAGAAAATTGTAAATATGAACATACAATGCGATTTCCTAACTTCTAGGCATAAAATCACCCTAGATGAGTTGACATTCCTTTAAAATCAATCAATCGCCAAAACTTGCAAGTATGTTGCACTCAGTGAGGATCGAGCTCAGTACTCAACAGGGATGTCACGGAAACAAGCTTGTTAACTATCATGCCATGAGGGGGTGCCTACCTATCATTAAAGGGTGTAGTTCCTCGTGCTGTACAGCGACATTGTAGAAAGTGAGTTCAAACTCCAATATTGCTATTATGTTCACTTTCAGACTAATACCTTTGGGAAAGGTATAAACCTCCTAATCCTCACTGCTATGTGTTAAATAGTTTCACTCCTGTTCTACAAAAATGGTTTCGACATTAAATAACTCACAAAGGTTGATATGCCGTTAAATAATGAAACCAGTAAAGTCTGCAGAGTGGCCTATTGTGGGTATCAGCTGGATAGTGAGTTTATTTCTCTTTTTGCTAGCGCTAAATCAGAGAGATTGTTCTTGGTGGGGTGGAGCGCCACCCAACAGTCAGCTCCCAGATACTTTACCACACGAATCAGATTATCCAGGCTGTGTTAGTCATGCACCGAGTTGGCAGGGGTCGATATCGAACCTGGAACTTTGCAATTCCTAGGTGGGTGCTCTACCAACTGAGCTAAACTGATTTTTTTAAAATCATTTTATATAGAATTCCAAAAATTCAGTCGAATTTAATAAAAAAAAACTATCATTTTAGAATCGCCTTCACTAGATAATCATAAATCACTAGGCATTTAAAGAGGCCTGTGTGTTGATTCCTAACTTGGTGGCTCCAGTCACCCGGCCATAAAGCATAAATGCTGAGTAGTGAGGAAACAATACAATTTACTAAGAAATGATACAAGTCAGTTATACCTTTCCTCCACCCATACAATGGAGCTGTAGAATACACCGACTGCACCTCTGCATAGAAGTAAGACTCCCTCAATGGGACCACCTGTTGCCTGTGGGTGGCGACTTTTGATGCTTAAGGATGGAACATTGGTGACTGAACAGACTATGTAACACTCCAATTTGGCCCTTACTTAGGCTAGACGGACGATCGGAGAGGCCCGCTCCGATCAATCAGCTGACATGTCAAGCCCTATCACCTATATGATTTTCCCAACTCTATTGCGCTTATGGCAAGCCCCAACCTGTTTTTCATATATGTGCAAGAAGCAGTGGCTGAGGGTCTTGATGTCCCGGGTATGACATTAAACTCTATCTGATAGTGAAGTTCCAATTCTAGAACTTTGTGGAATGTGGAGTACCCCTTCATCACCATTACACCCAGGTCCACTGTGACCTGGAGTGGTAGTACCAATTAGGGTCAAATCTATGGGTTAAATGGAAAAAATGAGTTTCCATCAAGAATGAATAAAACAAAATGACTTCAGCATAAAATAACCCGAGCCGGGTTGACATGCCGTAAAATCCAACTAACCAACTACACCTTTCCTCATTACTTGTCAAGCTTTCTTTTGATACAGATTCTATTATTTTCTTTAGGACTTGTAACCTTGCGATTTCAAGGCGAATGATCTACCGACTCAACTAAACTGAACCTTATTTAGTTGTAATAGCTTGCTAACCATTACGCCATGATGATTTGCACATGAAATACATTAGTTAACACACAAAACACCTTTTTATATTCCTAAGAATAGAAATATAACAAAAAGAATAAACAAACAAATAAACCTGTGTCCAAATCTTTCCAGATAATGACAATATCACTTTATATTTTCATTGTATAGGTTTCATGTTGATAGCAATCAGAATAAACGTCGACTCGGATTACCAATAAAGGTGTCGGCTGGAGTCCATAATATCTTGAGTGTTTCTTTGTCAGCCCACAGAGATAATTCTGCAGGAGGGATATCATTATGAAAATGTCCCTCACTGAATATCATTTGTTCATTTTGGCTAAGTTCCACAGGGTTTTCAGTGACAGCCTTTGAAGAGGGGTGTGTATGTGTGTGTCGTGGGGGTGGGGAAAGAAATTTATAGCAAACGGTTGACCACAAAAGTCTTTGGTTATCTGAAGGTTTTTCTCATGAGGGGATCGTGGTTGGGTTGGTGAGTTCAGGTGACGGGTGGAATAGGTGGTGATGAAAAATGTATGGGGTAGAAATAAAGGCTATTATAAAAACATCACCTGATGGCTCCAAGTTTGCAGTCAAAAAGAAAAAACTGACTTTGATAAATTTATGCACGTACATACATACATACATAGATATATATACATGACCTATTTTATGTATTTAATGTCTGTCTATATAATGAACAGTGTGGCTTTTCTGTTTCTTTGTAATCTCTGCTAGGATGAGTGTAGTATCTGTGCTTTCTGTCGAGAAAAGGGTTGTTTCTTGTATAGAGGATCAGAGAGCAATAAATTTGTTTGTCAATTTTTTGGTTTTTGTAACTTATACACTCTCATATATATGTGTGCGCATGTATGTGTATATATCAGTGCATTTGTATGTATGTATGTGTATATATGCGTGCACATTTTAATTAATTCATTTTGACTGATCTTAATCTTCCTTCTCATAAAAGTATCGAGATTAAAGCTGTATTTACCAAAGATAGAAATGAACAATAAAGGGAATGTTAATTTTTTTCAGAATACGAGGTACGTCATCAAAGTGCCGAGTTTGAAGCTGTATTTGCCATGATAGAATTGAACAATTAATAAAATATTAATCTTTTCAGAATACAAGGTGTGACAAAAAGTATCGATACTTTTTGACACACCTTGAATATATGAATCAGTATACATCCCACAATATATATATATATATATATATATATCATTAAAGCTTACAAATCTTAATCTCCCTCTAACTATGGATAAATAGTAGGGCAGACTAGACTCTTTAACCTTGGTTAAGCAACCGGTCTAGGAGAAGGAAAACTCTGAATTCAAACATGTTAAATTCCGCTTAAGAAACTGACCTTGTGTCACATCATGCTTGTGCGGAGGGGTTGGTATATATATATATATATATATATATATATATATATAAACAAACAGTGATGAGACACACAAGAATATCTCTTTTATGTTATTTTTTTATTGAATTTCTTGCGAACGAAATTGTATTTAGAAAGTTTTCTAAGTGTTTGACTAGCCACAAAAATTCAGACAGAGAAATTTATTAGAAGTGCCAAGTCCATCTATTCAGTACGCACACACGCACTTTATTGGTCATCTCAAAAAAATCTTTCTTACTCAACATTTCCTCTATGAAACCAGTACTTTAGGTACTATATCTTAAACTTTGTCAGCTTCCAAACAAGGTATATGCATATATAAAACAGCCAAATTCCATATATATATATATATATATATATATATATATATATATATAAATATTATAAATCCTGTGTTTGTATAAATACATTCCTAGACATAGACATGTGTGTCAAGTGGTGAGCTATTTTATTAAAATGACTGTCCTGAATTCAGTCTTTATTGGTGTCCAACAGTGTGCAATATTAGGTTCATCTTAATAAATATCTAATATGCACACACGGACGCACATGCACAAAAACGGACAAAAAGTAATCAATTTTTACTGCCATAAAAACTAATGTCCATTTTGAAAGAACTTTTGATTACAATAGTTCAACTATTTTTTTTTTTTGAAAAGGTTAATGATTTTTAGTCATGAGAAAAGCGAAATGTGTATTATAATTTACCTACAATTATACTTTTGGGAATAACTCTGACCATTTGAGGACAGTTTTCTCTCTCTCTTTTCTCTTTCTTTCTCTCATGTGTAAACTATCACATTTTTACCTGAAATATTTAAAATGTAGCCCTTTGTATTGTAATGCATTTAGGTATTCTACATTCTGTCAATGCAGTTATTCCTGACCATTGACAATACATTTATTCTTGATTTTCTCCTAATTTCTATATTAAAAAGAAAAGAACAGTAGGTATTCGTCCGAGCCCTCTGCACAAGCAGGACGTGACACAAGGTCAATTTTTAAAGTGGAGTTTAATAGGTTTGAATTCAGTTTTCTTTCTGCGGGATTGGTTCCTATACTAAAGTTAGAACCCAGTCTACCATACTATTTACCCATAGCTGGAGAGAAGAATAGTTGGATTCATTCATTTCCTAAAGATCTTAGCACTATGTAAAATCCAAACAGCCTTCTTTCGTGTATATTTCTTAATAATAACCACAAAGTTAAATTCCAGCGATTATTGAACTCACTATTAAGTAGCAGTTTATCTGTGAGACTAGCTTG
The DNA here is from genome assembly GCA_023376005.1 of Doryteuthis pealeii. Classification (NCBI taxonomy): domain Eukaryota; kingdom Metazoa; phylum Mollusca; class Cephalopoda; order Myopsida; family Loliginidae; genus Doryteuthis; species Doryteuthis pealeii. The sequence continues at coordinate 11,711,385 of CM042160.1, forward strand.
ATAACCATTACCATGATGGGACCCCAAAATGAACAACAGTATATTCACACATACTTATAACCATTGCTGAATTATGATAATCTATCTTTTCTGATTTTCAAAGTATATATTTACCCCTCCCCCGTGGGCAGGATGCGACACAAGGTCAATTTTTGAGCAGAATATGACAGGTTTGAATTCAGTTTCTTTTCCTAGACCGGCTGGTAAAGAGTCCAGTCTACTCTACTATTGCCCATAGCTGGAGGAAGAATAGTTGGATGCATACCTTTCACAAGAGTATTGACTTTTCAATGGGAATGTTAAGTTTTTGTTAAAATCTTAAAAAATCAAATCTATGGGATTTTTAATTTTCTTATAATAACTCGTCAATGATTATTAACCGTCAGAACTCTAATAGCCAGTATCTATGTCACAACCTATGTATATGTAATCATGCAAGCTGAATTCCATCAAGGGAATCCTTATTTCTCCATCACTTTTGCCTTTAAAATCTTGTAATCCGTTATTTCTATAACCTATAAGGCTATATGAGGGCATATGGTGTAATTTTATCGTCATAGGAAATAAACTAAGCAAACAGTTCAAATCCTGGATGAAAGTGTATGCATTTCACATTGAGCTAATAACATTGGGAAAAACTATTCTCCCTTCAGCTATCAATAAATAGAAGAATGAACTGGGCTCTTTAATCTTTAAGCAATCAGTTTTGAAGAAAAACTCTGAATTCAAACCTGTTAAACTCCACTTAAAAATAGACCTTGTGTCATACTCTGCTTATCCAGAGGGGTTGGGTAAATAAATAAAACCTATATGGCTATTAAATAACAAATTAGAACATTTTACATTTTCAACTCCACTTAACGCTTTGCCTACCAAATTTCACCTCATAAATGTACCAAATTTTCTTGGTGTTTATTACCTGTATGATGGGATATTTCAAATGTGTACAATCTATTCACCTTAGAACTCATTCTATTCAAATAAAGTCTTATTATTATTGCAATCTAGGTCCTTCCGTTCAGTTGTAATGAACTAACCATCAGTGGCTTACAGTAGGCGCACAGTGGTTGGTGAGCTGCTGTGGGCGGTTTAAAGGAGGCAAAGAGTAAAAGATAGATCTTGTGTCATATTCTGCTTGTGTGTAGGATTTTGCTATATACATATAACCTATTAAGCTATTAAATAACAAATTAGAACATTTTACATTTTAAACTCCACTTAAGAATAGACCTTGTGTTACATCCTGTTTGTGCGGAAGGGTTGGTAAATTTATATAACCTATTGGGATATTAATTAAATTAGAGCATTTTGCATTTTTACAATCAGGAGTTCTAGTTGGAGAGGCACTCATGGGCTTAAGGGTTAACAATGCTTTGTCTAAAAGAATTCATTCAATGCATTGCTCCTTTCTTTATTCTGTTACCAGCTTACTACAACATTTTTTTCTATGGCTAAAGAATTGGCATTGACATGAAATTGTTTACGTTTAAGTGAATATTAAAAATTTAATAAAATCTAAACTATTTTGACTTGTCTAGACAGACAATTAGTATAATTTTTGAAAGGATTTAGTCCTTTATATTATGCACACAAAAACTCTATTGTAAACTTAAATATATAATCATACAATTAATCTAAATACCTAAAAATATAAGTAATTGTTTTTCTGACCTACCATCAAAATGAGTTGTGTCACTGAACAGGGTGTCAACAAAAGATTTAAAGTAAAGTCGTCGGGGCGGCCTAAAGTCGGTATCAGCCAGTCAGCGAGGGACTCTATCCCCTTTTCAATAGCGCTAGACCAAGGAGATTGTTATAGGCGTCTGAGGTGGAGCGCCACACCTACCATGTTGTGAGGTTTTAAGGGATCAAATAAGAACAAAACGACGGGTAACAAAAGTAGAAAAATGTATTAATACAAATACAATAGAGAGATGTGGAAAATTACGTCCGACAATAGAGTATTGGCTTGCTCGTATTGGCTTACTGTTAAGCCACAATTGTCCGTGTTATTTATAGTAACCTGTCGGCACATTCCATTGGTCAATAGGGTGTATCACCTATAACACATCAGCTCCTTACTTTACCGCACAGATCCGTGTGCTACTCATACGTTGAGTTGGCGAGGACCGGTATCGAACTAGGAACCTTGTGGTTTCTAGCCGAACGCTCTACCGACTGGGCTAAAAAAAAGGGGGATATTCATTGATTTTAACGGTATGTCAACCTGTTTAGAGTTATTTAATGCCATAGAGGTTAAGGAACTGACTTAACTTTGCATTTATATTTACATTGTTTTTTGTAGTTGTTTCTTGAGATTTTTTGTTTCAGTTATACGAGGATGAGTCACAAAAGTAATGCCATTTTCTTTTTCATATGAATTTTTAAAAAATTAAAACTAAGGCCTATGTTGAGACTCTAACGAGGCTCAGAGGATGAGTACGACCCAACTTGCCAATCATCATTGTCCTCCTTCTGCATGACAATGTTCGACCACACACAAGCAACAGGACAATGGGAAAATCGCTTCATTCGGGTAGACAACTTTACCGCATCCTCCATACTCACTAGATTTAGTGCCTTTTCCTTTCGCCCCATAAAAGAGGGTAGGAGAGGCAGACATTATTTCAGTGACGAGGAAGTGAAGTATGTAGCGAAGAAGTAGCTCAAAGAACAGTCAACAGAATTCTACGGGGCGGGGATACATGCTCTCATTCGAAGGTGGGAAAATGCTATTGAGAGAAACGGTGACTGTGTGGAGAAGTAGGGATGTAATTCACAGAGGATCAGTTTTATTTGATGTATGATACATATTCATGTGTTGGTAATTATACCTGTCCTAAACAAAATGAAATTACTTTTTGACTCATCTTCGTGTGTATATATATATATATATATATATATATATATATTGTTGACTGTCAGCTCATGCTCGAGTAAGAACATTTCCTGTTTTTTTCTCATAGTTGAGTGCCAGTAGCATTTGACACTGTATCCTTGTGTTTTCTCAGATGACTAACCAGGCCAGCCCTGGAGAGACATACTCTTTCACATAAACTACATGTTGGAACTTCTCCACTTTGAATATATATATATATATATATAGCTGATGCTATCCGTGTGTAATAGTCAAACAACTACCCAAGACAAAGAGGCTGATGCTGCACAAAGTTGCTTGTTAAGCTGCCGGCAGACCTCCAAAATACAAGAACTAAGGCCCATCACAAAGGAAATGAGAGAGTGGCTTCAAATAAGGAAGGATTGAATGCTGTAGGATGTTCCAATCTATTACAGTGGAAGAATAGAGATCATAATCATCATCATATCACACCTTCAAACAAAGATATTGCTTCAAAGGAATAATTTTAATGAACTTAAAATCTTTAATTCAAAAACATTTACATGTTTTGAAATGTTATTTCATCCTTTTCAATCATGACCTTGATCTTTATTCAATGAAATATAAATTAATGTTATTAAAAAAAAATTTTCTAATTGTCTGTCTAGACAAGTCAAAACAGTTCAGAGATTTTTATCATTTTTGTTTCTTTTATATTCTGCAATTTTGTGTCAGAGCTAATGGAATAGTCCCGCTAAGAATAAGCTAACGCAAATTTTTTGAAAAATTTATGTATCTTTGTTTTATTATTGCAAAGTAATTCCAGAGTGATTAATTTTTCAGCCATTGTTACAAGGTCATAAACCTTCTGACATTTCATTGGTTTTTAATCTGATTCTTAATGATCTAGAATTTATAGAGTATTTTTTGAGTAATGTCATGGGATGGAAGGAAGCAAAATTTAATATCATTAAAACAATATTTTTTTATTCAATTTTCTTGTTGTCTTTTTTTTTTTACTTTTCAATGTTTTCTCCACCAACACAAAAATATCATTAGAACATCTAGAAATGAATGTTCTGTTGTCCGGGATAGAGCCCTTGTGCAAATATGAAAAAAAAAATGGTCACTACCAATCTTTCCTTTTCTTTTATGTCTTCTCCATCTTACCACTTCTTTCTCTATCTTTTTATTTTATTTTGAGTGTCTCCTTATGGTGTAATGGTTAGCAAGCTATTCTCGTAGATCCATTTCTACTGAATAGTGAGTTCAATCCTTTACTGGATGCCCCATACTTGCAACCTTGTATCACATCCTACTGAACCTTGTAAACCGCTTGGGTAAAAACCTCTATTTTTTTTCATTTCCCCACCTTTTTATCCCTTTTATACATATCTAGTAGATAATTCTTCTTTTTATCAATGAAAATTAAATTTTCATGAAATTTTGTTTTATTTTCTGGCTTCTTTCAAATTTTTATCCTAGGAATGACACTAAAGACATCCAGTGGTGAGGCTCTGGGGTATGTGGCATAGCCCTTCACTGCCATTACTTCCAATTCCACTCGTACTTGTCTAATCTATGGGCCGAATAGATCTGTTTACAAATTACTTATTTGATGAGAATGCTATATATATATATATATAATTAGTGTAGGCCTATGTTGAGACTCTAACGAGGCTCAGAGGAAGAATCCCACGAGTAGGACCCAACTTTCCAATCAACATTGTCCTCCTTCTGCATGACAATGCTAGACCACACACAAGCATCAGGACAAGGGAGAAAATCGCTTCATTCGGGTAGACAACTTTACTGCATCCTCCATACTCACCTGATTTAGCGCCTTTTCTTTGGAGGGTAGGAGAGGCAAACATTATTTCAGTGATTAGGAAGGGAAATATGTAGTGAAGTAGTGGCGCAAAGAACAGTCAACAGAATTCTACGGGGCGGGGATACATGCTCTCATTCGAAGGTGGAAAAATACTATTGAGAGAAACATTGAAATATTGATAATATTGTTATGATTACAATCAAAGTATTTGTGAGTCAATCAAATTTCATGTTCGGCTATGGACCTTTTGCTTATATATATATATATATATATATATAAAGTAAAGAAATAACAAAAGACTTAGAGATTTAGCGTTATAGTCTATTTCAGGGAATTTAAATAGACTATAATGCTAAATCTCTTTAAATGCTTGAAATAGACTATAATGCTAAATATCTAAGTGTTTTGTTATTTCTTTACTTATATATTTGCTCTGTGACTCTAACATTAAGAGCACACATTGATCTCTCAAACTGCGACAGTTTAAAAAAAATAAAACTCTTGTCGTAAGGAAGATTTCTTCTCTGAACTTTTGGATTATATATATATATATATATATATATATATATATAGTTAGTGTAGACACAGAATCAATAGCACTTAGCGACTGTCAGTTTATCGTGTATGCAATCATTAGACCAAGTGTTTTCACATTTCCTTTTATATACGGTTGTGTGGAGTGATGAGAAGAGGGATTTAGTTTGTGGGGTATTCTGGGAAAATCAGTTTTTATTATACTCCATATTGGGATTTATCAATTTATTTATTCTGTTATGTTAAATCTATTATTTTCTATTCTTCTTATCTATTTGTTTTTTATTCTTATTCATTTATTTTTAGTTTTTAGAGTCTTTAATTTTAAATTGGCTCATGAGAGATTTATTTTCAAGCCTACATTTAAATATAAGTTCTGATCGTTAATTTGTTTTTATCTTATATACTCAAAGTATGTAACCGGATTATCTTGGATTGAAATGAAAATATTCTTTAAAATATAAATTAACCCATGGTTAGTGAAATATAAATTGTTTGAACACACACACACACACACACACACACATATATATATATATATATATATATATATATATATATATATATAATATAAAGTAAAGTTGTCGGGGCGGCCTAAAGTCGGTATTAACCAGTCAGCGAGGGAGTCTATCCCTTTTCAATAGCGCTAGACCAAGGAGATTGTTTTAGCATCTGAGGTGGAGCGCCATACCTACTATCAGCTCCTTACTTTACCGCACAGATCCCTGTGCTACTCATACGCTGAGTTGGCGGGGACCGGTATCAAACTAGGAACCTTCTGGTTTTTAGCCGAACGCTCTACCGACTGAGCTAACAAAGTCTACGGTACTTGGAAATGTCAGTTTTTTCTATGTGATTTTTCTATGTGATTTTCAAACCAATATATATATATTTCAGTGACTTCTTGGCCACCCTGTATATATATATATATATATATATAGATTTACACACTTTTGTATTATAGTTTACATTGAAAATGTTTTCTTTGTACAGGTAATGCCAAATCAGCACATTTTCTGCAAAATTAACTTTTCATCAGAGTATTTAAAAATGCATGATTGCTTTAAAAATGGAATTTTTGACATTTTTGAAAAGCATCAGAGGTTGGGTCAAATTCTTCAGTGATGGAAGTAAAAATGATGTAAAAATAAATAAAATAATGGAAAGATGAAAAAGAAATGCATATAGAAATAACGTTTTTTTTACCAGGGTCTTTTTTTAATGTCAAACAGTTCAAGCATGATAAATTTCACATTTAGAAATAATTAGTTTTTAGATCCTGAAAAATATGAGTTTAGGAACGTGGGTGTGCATCTGTCGGTCTCTCTCTCGCTCTCTCTCTCTCTCTCTCTCCATCTCTCGCTCGCTCTCGCTCTCTCTCTGTGTGGGGGTGGAATAATTCGTCTGTATCCTAATACTGGCAAAAAGTGTTTCCATTACACAATGAATACCTTTTAACATAATGTCCTTCCATAGTCTACTTAATACAGTGACGAATATTAATTGCATAGATCAAACATTACACAGAAAAACATTTCAAGTACAAATTCAGCAAATAGCTGCATCAGCCGATTGGACCTAGTAATCAACTTGCATACATGTATTATATATACTGACAAATATATTCACCCTCCGGGTGCAAGTATTTAAATTTTAATGTAATAAAATATATTGAATTAGAAAGGCTAATGAAACTTAAAAATACGGATAAAATGATTTGAAATAAAGGGGGTTTAATCGAAAAATAGAACAACTGAAACTTACTTTTCTATCACTCCCATCTTTCATTGCTGAATTTTACTATTTAAAATAGGAGGAAAGGAATAAAATTATAATTATTTTTATTGTTAATGATTTATTTGTTGATTTATACCCGAGGTTTTTGCTCATGTTCGTTAAGATAAAACCAAACAATTAGAAATAAATAAAACTAACACATATTTCTTAATATTCAACCAGATTTATTAAATCAGATCAATAGAGGAAAATATCATGCAAATATAAAAGGCTTATGCGAGATAAGCCGGTTTAGCTTAGTCGATAGAGCGTTCGATTAGGAACTACAAGGATCCGGGTTCGATACCGACCCTCGCCAACTCGGTGTATGAGTAGCACAGGGATCTGTGCGGTAAAGTGAGGAGCTAGTGGTAGGTGTGGCGCTCCACCGCAGACGCCAAAACAATCTTCTTGGTCTAGCGCTAGGGAAAAGAGGATAGACTCCCTCGCTGTCTGGCTGATACCGACTTTTTGTGAGATAAGTATATAATTATGTCACGTACATCCAAATTGGTCCCGCTATGTTGCACACACACACACACACACACACACATATAATATATATATATATATATATATATATATATATATATATATATATATATATAATAATTTTAGATGCAGGACCTGATCCTATCTCGTTGATTATAATTCTTTAAGTGGTCAAGGGAAATAAGATCAAAGAAGAAATTAAAATATTGTCCGGTATTAGATTAGGTCAGCTTCTGAACTCACACTTATTTGGCTGCCTCTATTTACTTCGAAACCCACCCACTCACTACCCCGACCCCCACCCTAGTTGCAATTCAGTTATCTTGTGTGATCATTCACTAGCAACGCTTCTACGAAACGAGACTGAACCCTCGGCTTCCCCTCGACTAGATATCATCGGACATAGAGATTAACTCCTCATGAACTTTTATCTGTAGGATAAACCAAGAACGAATAATTCATGAAACCCCCAATCACCATCTCCCAAGTAAAAGAAGAAAAAAGAGAGAAATAGAAAAGCATTGAGACGAACGAACGAACGGACCTATCTACAGTGGACTCCTCCTGTTCGTCAAAAATTGCGTAGTAGGATCAGGGCAGAGTAGAATTAACTTGATTCGGGATCACGGTTCCCCAGCCAAGGATTTCCCCCCCCCACACTTTCTGTGCTAGCCCAAATTAATACAACTGATTGAAGAATGATATTTCCGAATTTGAAAGCTATTATTAGGAGACTTGAATAATCACTGGCATATGTTCTGTTGATCCAGGGCATGGTTACTGAAGATTAGGGTCTTCGGAGTCTGTCACTCACGCTTTCGATGCCGTGTTCACCTTCGTGCTGTTATTAATGGAAAAATGATTATCGAGTCGTTCAAAAGAGGAGTCATTTGAATATTCCAAGATTTTCTTCCTTTCTTTGGAAAGGTGACTAAAATTTGATGTAGATATGTTACAGAGTTGTTCAAAGTTACAAGTCTCTTGATTCAAAATATGTATACGTAATAATATTTAGCAAATAACTAACAAATAAGAAATAACAAAAATAATAATAATCTTATCATAATGGAGATCCGGTGTCTCTGTAACCGAAACTACTCTCCTGAATTGTGTAAGTTAAACGATGAGTATTTAATCTATAATTAAAATCATTAATACATAGAATAAATAACAACCCTGTATTATATACACTCAGAAATTAAGTGTGCAACATTAAACGGTCCACATTTTTTGTTCAAACAAGTTTTAATAAATACATTCCCGGTATCATTGATTTATATATAGTTTGTTTTATTTTAGTATATATTTAAAGTTATCTAACGTATAGAGTTTTACGAGAAAATTATTTACAAACAAGAAATAGCCACATAATGTTTTTCATTATACTTTATACTTTATTATACAGTAAAAAAAAACTTTCTGTTTTGATTATCGTCTTGCGTAAAAAAAATTTTTTTTTTTGACGCTCCCAGAATGAAAAAAGTCTGAATTTCAAGCCTGTTAAATTCCGCTTAAGAAATTGACCTTTTGTCACATCCTATTCGTGTGAAAAGACGTTTGTGAATATATAAATTATTATCTGAATACCTAGAAAACTAATCCCCAAAAATACGATTGTTTCGTTGGGATGCAGACAATGAACGAGGCTGGTTCCTTTTTGGCACAAAAGTTAGAATTTGATAGGAGCAGAGTCATGGGATATTTTATATTTTTTTTTTAATTTTAAAATCATCTTATGCGTTTACTTCTTCATTTTCGTATTTCATTATTTGTTTTATTTTTTCGATTTGAAATATTTATCAATTCATTAATCCGCCACACGGCCTATATTTAAATCCGATACTGAATAGGTGGGACGATTAAATAATTGTTTCGGAAGGAATTTAAAAAAAAAACTTGATAAACAGGTTTACTTAGGATTAGATTTACGATAAGTTTAATGGTCAGGTGATCGCAAAAATTCAGTGCTTTATATATATATATATATATATATATATAAACATTTTTTTTGTGATGAAACAAAGAAAATACAGTGCTCAATCACAAATTGTGAGAGCTAATATTTATTTAATTTGCTGAGTTTTTATAGATCAATGTTTATTATAAACAGCTACCCAGGTTTCTTGCTAGGGCGCAACCATCAGATTATTAAATTAGATCCCATGGTGTTTATTGAAAATCTTTTTTATTAGTTTCTGTTTATTTGAAGAATGTGACATTAAGAAAAGATCTTCAAGAAACACCATGGGATCTAATTTAGCAGCCTGATGATTGCGCCCTAGCAAGAAACCTGGGTAGCTGTTTATAATAAACATTGATCTATAAAATCTCAGCAAAATAAATAAATAAATAAATAAATATATATATATATATATATATATATATATATATATTAGTTTTCGTCCCAATTAGGGTCCCAGATTTTATTTTAGCTGTGCAATATTGAAGGTGCTTTTTTTCTTAATATGACAGTCGTAATGACCCTTTGCTAATTGCACATGTAGGGAGATTGGATGATTATTTATTTTGGAGAATGTGCATATCCATTGGGGGTCTCGCTGGTTGTCACATGACAGTTCAGAAACCCATTCTTGACCTCTTTTTGTCTCTGATATTTGAACAGGAGAGACGTTGTCAGGGAACGCTAAGGCCACGTGGCCATTTTACTTTCCCTATTCCCATTTAGTACCCCTTTCACATACTGCTTGGAGGGGAATTATATATGTGTATATTTCTCTCCAAATAAGGACTGATAATTTACTGTGGGGAACCATTTCCCTTAATGAGCGTCTCGGGTGTCGGGCAATAAACCCGGGCCTCGCTCAATAATTGAGCACTTTTTTATTTCATTTATTTATATTTTTACTTTTAACTCTTGGTGTACCAAATTTCATTCGTGGTAGTGGTTTTTACCTGTATGATGAGATACTTCAAAGTTCACTATTCACCTCAGTATTCATTCTATTCAAGTAGTCCTATTATTATAGTAATCTGTTCAATTATAATGAACTAATCAGTTTTTTGTACTTTGCTTGGGTGTAGTATGCGTAGAAACAGTTCCAAGTGGGAGAGTCGCTGTGAGCGGTTTAAAGTAGAAAAAAGAGTTAATCTTCATCTTTGACATTTATATGTATTCACAGAAATTTTTGTTATATTCATATTCAATCATTTATTCGCTTTCTGTGACTTTTCAATATTAAAAAAAAAATTGCATTGCTGCTTCAGCCGTTTGTCATCACTTTGAGGGTTATCTCAAAATGTCGAAGCAGACGATACTTTAAATAAGAACGAGTGAAAGAAAGTGAGATAGAAAAATATGTTGTCAAAAATGTATTTACAATTTCACGACAAACATATGATTGAACACAAAGAAATATTTGCCAAGGTCTGAACTTGAGTAAACGCTGTTTTGAGTAAAAGGAGGAGGATGAAAAAGAATTGAAGAAGCAAATCTTGTCGACGTCTGTGATTTAATTAGTAAAGTTCTGTCTTGCTGTCTGTGACAGAAGTGGTATGAGACAGGCGGAAGGACGACCGACCAACCGGTCGGGTTAAAAGGCGGACAACGGACAAAGTGATAAGAAAGATTGGACTAGATGGATGCATAAGGAGATGGTGGAGAGGTGAGAGAGAGAGAGAGTGTTATGAAATGAAGATTATGAAAGCGAGGAGGAGGAGGAGGAGGAAGAAGAGTTTGAAAAGAAAGGCAAATTGTGAATAGATTGGTATAGCTAGTTGTATTAGGAAAGTAAGAAAAAACTGTTTGTGATGGAAAATAGAGGTGTTTGAAGAAGAAAGTGATAGAAAACTAAAGTAAAAAAAAAGAAAGATGAAGATAACACGAATGAAAAATAACGTAGGAAATATTAAAGAACGAATGTGAAGAAAGAAAACTAAAAAAACGTAATAATATTAAAGAAAGTGTCAATGTGTAGGTGTCCATAGGAGAACGTTAGTTCCTGTTCAAATGATCTCAAATCTTAACAGCATGGGTTGAAACAAATCGATTTTTTTGTTTTATGTATAAATACATTTTCTTTTTGTGGCTTATAAAAAATCCTATTACTTAGAATATTGTGTGTGTTTATATTATTTATATACACACACTATGGGTGTATTCTATTATTTATATACACGCAATATGAGTGTATTATATATAAGTAAACAGTGCTCAATATAATGTATAGAGCATTTATATCTAAGGTAGCGCTGACACGGAGTCAACGCCACCAGGTTACTAAGTGTTCTGAAGATCGCATAAGTGAGAAACTCAGTAACAAGTCACCGTTGACTCCATGTCCACGCTACCTTAACATTCTCTCTCTCTCACTCTCTTATATATATATATATATATATATATATATATATATATACACGATCTTTGTAGATCTAACGAGAGAAAAGTGAGGATTTCATAATAAGAAAATGGTCCGCAAAATAACTTTTATTGTTTCGAATTGTTTAAGATCCTTTCCAAGTTTGAAAAAGATTTCAAACTATCCTAAACACGTGTCACGCCTAATAGAATAAATCTAAAGAATGAAAGACACACACACACACGTGTGTGTTGCATAGCTTCTGACAGAAACAACACTTATCAACTCATTATCCATAAGAAATTATTTTTCCATCATTTTTGCCAGATATGATCCAATTCTTGGCCAAATACCCACAGACGGGTATTTCAACTAGTATCAAATTAATATGCATGATTCAATCGGCCATTTTAAGCTCACCAAAGAATTATATCCCCTGACTTATGATTATTGGGCTTTAAAAAAAACTTTCACTCTGTGAAGGGAGATTATCGAAGAGATGGCGTATCTGAGCAATTAAAGAAATGATGCTCAGACAGGAGTCAGGGTAACAAGACATTCCCAGGGGCCAACCTTTAGCCTTGTCTTCACGAAGCGACCATATTTATTTTGGTGATTATTTCACCTATTCAATTGGGGATGGGATGGAGTTTTATCTCTCGGGAAGAGGATCAATATATTTAAATTTATAGTCTTAGAGTAAATATGCACCCTCTCCACTTCTCCCTTTTTATTTTCAAGACTTTGCTCCTCGAAAAAATGAAACTAATCCCGTCTTTAGTCCCCGGATCAGGAGAAAGTGATGATCGTGGGTCCGGGAGGCTATGATTGAGTTCTTTTGTTGATTTGAATAGTTTCTATCGCTTCTGTCTGTTCTTATTTTTCTTGCCACATTCTTTAACGATTGTTGTTTTTTCATCTCCCCCTCCCCCTCTCCCTCTCCTCCTCTCTTTATTGGGATTCCGGTGTTTGGATAATTTATCCCTCTTTAATCTTCTTCCGAGGATTTATAAACGTAAATTAAAAACGAAGGAGGATTTGATGGTAATGAATTGGCAACAAATATTTCTCTTCGTTCGCCTTCGTTTTTCTGATCCTGTATTTTCCACAACTATTCCCTGTCCATTTCGTCTCTGGATAGATTTTCTAAAATATTCGTTTATTTTCAAATTTTTATACTGTTTATTTATTCATGATTTTTTTGTTTTTTATATTGATAAAAATATTTACCAAGCCTAGTGTGAGCCCGGCACAAGGCCTACACAAGAAAAGGGAGAGTAGGAAGAATGTGTAGCACCAATTTTTTTAAGTGGAGAGAAGCTGTCTCTCATAAATAAGTATTTCATTTAATATTTCCACCGTTTGTTATAAACACATTCATGTCCCGGTAGCGTAGTGATTAACGTGCTGGACTGCGATATCGTAGTTAGCAGGTTCGAGTTCCAATCGCGCGATAGTGTTCACTTTCGGACTAATACCTCTCAGTTATGGCTTAAATAGCACCAATACAGTTCTTCTACAAGGATGGCTTTGGCATTAAAAAACACAAAGGGCGATATGCCATTAGAACTTTCGAGTTAAAATGGTAAAAGTTTTGAGAAAGGGCAATAATATTTAAAGAATTAATTGGATAATTGAACTCCTCCTTCCTTTTGCCGTTTACATCGGTTCATTCCCCGGCTGTTTTCAGGTGTAATACGAAGCTGTGTGAGGAAATGCTAATGTTCAGATTTTTCTCCATGTTCAGTAGCACCAAGAAAAATGGTATCAAACAGGATTTTTTATTACAAAATTTTTTTCTAACAAATTTGTTTTGTGTCTATTATTTTTGTTCGCCCCGTCAGCGAGGCTTAGAATAAGCTGACTATATCCACTACAGAAGACTCTCTCCCTAGAAACGATGTCCTGGTTATGATACTAAACTGCATCTGGTAGAGAGCTTTCAGTTCTCGAGCTCTTGGGAGTATAGCGTACCTTTTCATTACCATTACTCCCAGCTGTAATCTGACTCAGAATGATAGTACCTCTTAGGGTACAATCTATGGTTTTTTAATGGTATGTTAGCATCGTCGGGGATCTCATTTATACACTATGGTGTGTATAGCTTTCTTGGTTTTGAGAAAATGACAACTGGTTCGGACAAAGGTCTAATATATATATATATATATATATATATATATATATATATATATATATACCTACCTTTGGTATGACTAGGATGTGATCAATGTCGAGTTTAGTAATGTTCACATAAACTTTTCATTTTCCTTGACTATTTACTGAACCAAGGTTAAGAAGCCAGTCTGCCCAACAATTACCCATAGATGGGGAAGAATATCTGGATGCATAGCTTTCCCAATGGTATTAGCGCTATGTGAAATGCAAACCGTCTCAGGCAGAATGGGCATATTTTAGAAACAGTCAACATCTCCTTTTAGGGGCTCCGCGCTTTCAGAAGTCTTCTGACGAAGGGATTTTTTCAATACACATACAATGCTTCAAGAAATTATAAAACTCTTTATATATATATATATATATATATATATATATAATTTCATGCCCTCACCATTCGAGGGGCAATACGCATGTGGTCTTTAACCCGAAGAAATATATTTCACAAATTTTGCAAAAACAATAGAATAATTCAATAAAATAAACTAAAGAAAATAAATAAAACAAATAGTATATATTTATTTTATTCTATTTTCTAAATTGTTTTCTTGTGTATTTTTTAAATATTTTATTAAATAAGAAAACACGGTTCCATATATTACTGCTGTTAAAAATGGCTATAGTTTTATTTTAATAGATGAACCAGTTGTTCTGAAATTTTTAAATTCATAGTATCTTTTTTTTAAATCGGGACCAGCATCATTACAACATAATATGAAAGGAGCAAAAAAAAAAAAAAAAAAAAAAGAAAAGCTCTCTATGTAGAAATTAGATTCATTCGGTAGATGAAGCAATCATAACCACTTGCCGAAGTGTATTTGCACCACACATATGACAGTTTGAAATGTGGAGCAAGTCAATTTCCTTCCAAATACACATATGTATATGTATATACAAAAGATAAAGAATAAAGATTACAATAATTTTAAAAGTAGTTTTAGAAATAGCCAAAGACAGATTGGTGACAGTGAAAAAGCTGGGGATAAAGAATTAAACAAATAAATAAATTATTAGACGAATACCAGGAAAAAAACAAAACCCGAAGAAAAAAAAAGATTGTTTGGAGAAAGGTGAGACAAACATAAGATAAAATCTAGACAATATTTTGCCAGGGTATAAATAAAAGTACGACATAGAAACCGAGACAAAAGTTAAAGGAGGAAAACACAAAGACACGAATCTTTGGCTTTTTTAACGAGGAAAAAATAAAATTAAAAACAACTGATAGAAAGTTTTTATCGTTCATAGCTAAAAGTAATTTACATTTTAAAATTATCACTCAAAACATGAAAATCCAAGATAGTTGATACGTCTATTCATGAAATGTCGGATGTCAAGTGTTCTTAGGAATATGTCTGATTTTCAATTAAATAGCTATATCACGTTTTAAATCACACACACTATAATATATATATATATATATATATATATATATATATATGTGTGTGTGTGTGTGTGTGTGTGTGTGTGTGTGTATTATAGTATGTGAGTGATTTAAAACATAATATAGCTATCTAATTGAAAATCAGACGTATGTATAAACCGGCTAGTATGATTTTGATTATTCGGACGATTGTTCTCATCTTTATTGTTATCTCTACAAAGTTTTGGTCGATGTGCCACCAGGCCTTCTTCGGGACTCGGAACCTTCTTTTCGAATTCTGAAACCTTCTTGGAACTTTGAACCCAACCATTTATTCAGTCCATGAGTGTATCTTGTTCTCATTCCACTAACCATAGTTGGGTACAGGTGTTAAGCTGTGTTGATTATTATTCTACGTTACTGTTGCCCCTGACCAGGACTGAACTTGCAGCCTAGAGATAACTCACTTAGAACTGTCTTACCCAACGCCTTTATCCACTATGCTATGTGTCCAAAATTCAGAGAAATCCTATAAACCGGCAGTGTATATATATATATATATATATATATATATATATATATATATAATAATCGATTTCGAAAAAATACCAGGTTAGGTTGATTCTTTTTATCTTCTGAGTGCTTCTTGAGATATATTTCTTTATTTATTTTTTTGACAAACACTTTCATGTTTTACTTTGCACGAAAATAACTGATATTGATCTATTTTTTAAAAATAAATTTTTAATTCTCCACAGAATAACGTTTTCTTTTTACATCTCGTTTTATTCCTGAGTTCAAAGGCAATTCATTATACAACAATCTGATGTCGTAGTAGTAGACGTAGAAATAACACAATTCAACTCGCTTCACTGAGGTCAACTCTCATTTTGGTTGATTGTGGAATAGAAAGAGAAATTTTCTTTTTTAATTCAGTTTGAGATACGAGGGTGAGTCCAAAGTTTTGCAACATTTTGGCAACGCGAGACACAATTCGGCAGCTCCGCAAGGTTTATTTTTACCGAGGTTGTAAAAGTGAAGAATCACAATGGATTTTAAAATGCCGACCCTATCTTATATTCTTTGAGTGTCATTGGAAGTATTTGCCTCTTTGCCTCAGAGGACGGCCTCAAGCCCACCTGATCTTTCCTAATTCTCGAGGTTTTTGCAACCCAAGCAAAATGTATTGAACAATCTGGTTACTGTACAGTGATCAATTGCGCCTTCATCTTCCACACAACAAAGAGTCTCGGTTGCTTCACCTGAGCTATTGCACAATTCCAACTTGTAAAGCATAAGTTTCTTAATTAGTAGTGAGGTTCTTATTTTGGATCTCTGAGGACCGATGGAGTCTTCCTTTATTGCCATTACTCCCAGGTCCAGTCTGACCCGGAGTGGTAGTACCTCTTAGGGACCCATCTAGTCGTAATATTGTACAACCTCAGCCGACAGGGCGGGAATCATCCAAGTGGATATAACGAGAATGCTCGCAAATATTTAAAATTAAACAGATCATGAATTTGCAGAGGTTTAGAATATTTCCTACCCCCTAAACAAGTGACAATTTTTTGTTTCAAATTTTCGAAGAAAGGGATTTTAGAAAGGACCTATAAGTGAATATGAGAATTAATGTTTATTAGTCCTTATATATATATATAAATATAACCAGTTGAGTTTTGGTCCATCTTTGCCATATTTATTTACCCAACCCCTCCACATAAAAAGGATGCAATACAAAGTAAATTTTCTTAAAAATATCAGTTTTTTGTCGAGCGTGTTCCGATAAAAGCAGCTAGAATTAAGAGGAATGATAAATACAAGTCAGAATCATTGATTGAAAATGACTGACAGAAAAAAAAAATCAAAAAAAAGAAAAGAAAAGAAACCGTAGATAAATAAAGGATCCTTTGAGATTAGAAGGTCGTGCTTGGAGATAAAACATTCAATTTTAACAGCGAAATCAAACAATAAAAGTCGAGGGAAGAGAAAAGTCGATTTGCGAGGGTCAGAGTGGAAGACAACCAACATACTATCACTGTTTTTTTTGTTGTTGTTTTTTACTTTTGCTTTTGTTTTAGTTTTTTGTTGTGGCCTTTTCAAGGGGCACTCACCTCACCTTTTCTTATACTTTTATCTCCCTCCGATTTCGTTCAGAGTTAAGCTGACACGAAAATTGAACCCTTTTTAAAAAGAACAATTAAACGGTGATTTCGTTCACTGCTCTCACCCAAATAAAAACATTTATAATCCTTTCCAATCTTTCATGGCGAAAAAAGAAAAAAGAAATCTAACCAAAAATAAATTATAAATAAATAAACAAAATAAATACACTTTGTTATTCGTTTTCGTGAATTTTAAAAGGTGTTTTCGGTTCAAAGTTGAGAGTACAAAGGATTTCGTGCTGGTATTTTTCTACGCGTTTTCCATTCTTGTTTTTTGTCCACCGGAAATTTTTCTTTCTGTTTAAGTTTCATTGTTGTCTTTCTTTTTAATCATTTTTTCTCTCCAATTCATTCATTTATTGTCCTTAAATTCTCTTTAATCGTTCTTTTCGAGGGTGGACTGAGCGTTCAGTAAATAAAGCAATACTCGAGGGCCCCAAAACACTAAGTGACCCAAGTAGCTAGTTTTGCATTTGAAGTGGTCTCAAATGAATCTGTATGTTATACATATATTTACCAACTCCTCCACACTAGTAAGATGTGACATATGGTCAATTTTGAAGCATATCACAGCGTGATATTCATAAGAGTAATACACTTGAAATTATCTACATTAGAGAATAAATTAAGTTCCAGTCCAGTTTGCAAATGAATGATAATTTCATTTGTATATCACACAAGCACATATGTATTTATTAAACTCTGCACACGAGTAGAATTTGGCACAAGATCAATTTCTTAAGCGGGTTTAACAGGTTTGAATTGAGTTTTCCGTCTCTTAGAAGGTTAAACAGCCCAGTCTATTATCTACCCATAGCTGGAGGGATTATATTTTGTTGCATCCTCTCCCCTTGGGTATTAGTGCTGTGTGAAATGCAAATAGCTTCGTCCGCGACGATAACACTTACAAGTAAAAAAAAACTCCATTGAATCAATGTGTTATTGCTAAAATGTTTCAACGCTTCAAATCCTTCCTATATATATATAACTGTATGTCTGTAAAACATATCAATGGGAGTGGGGGTAGCTCGCAGTCAGAGAGAGAGAGAGAATTGAATGATAAATTTAAAGGCAATAAATCATATGTAGGAAAAGAATGTTTATTAATTTATACATGAATATAGATTAGAGATTTATTTTTAAAACCGGACAATACCGGATAACTCTGCTAGTGTCAAAATATAACTTTAGTCTAGATATATTTGTAACACGGTTCTATAGCATTGAAAATAAGCATCACAATGAATTTTTTGAGACATTGATCTTTAGAATCAAATGTTTAATTTGCAATTGTATACGAAGGGTGGGATGGATCAAGATTGATTTTAACGGCATGTCAACCCGTTTAGAGTAATTTGACTACAGATTAGGGTATGATACTACAAATACAAATCGCGTCCATATTTACATTTTTTGTGTAGTTAAGTTTATTTTTTATTTTTGCATACTGTCGTATGATTACAAGTAAATATTTGCCCAACCCGTTTGTCACGGGTAGGATATGACACAAGGTCGGAAGTACAGGGCATCCAACGAGTTTTACTCAACCCGTTGCCACGGGTAGGATATGACACAAGGTCGCAAGTACAGGGCATCCAACGAGTTTTACCCAACCCGTTGCCACGGGTAGGATATGACACAAGGTCGCAAGTCCATAGCATCCAACGAGTTTTACTCAACCCGTTTGCCAAAGGTAGGATGTGACACAAGGTTGAAAGTATGGGGCGTCTAGCGAGGATCGAAGGTACTATTCATTAGTAATGGATATGGGAGACGACCTTGCTAATCATTACACCCCGATGGACGCCCTAGTATGATTTCAAGTATTACTGGCTAATACTAATCTATACACAATTTTACAGTTTCAAGTAGTTTGTAATAATCTTAGTAAACCATTACAACTCCAAGTAACTATTCGCAATACAAATAATTTGTAGTTATATGGCATCAGATATTCCTCTCGGATACTCAAAATTTTCAAACAGATATATTTGACACATTTATGGGATCCTAACAGGTACTACCATTCGAGGTCAGTTTGGACATGGGAGTAATGGTAATGAAGAGGTGACTCTATACTCATCAAATCTCCAGAACTGGAACCTTGCCACCGGAAGCAGTTTAGCGTGATACGATGAGTCAAGAGGCAAATAAACATTTCCCAAAAGGACCGGATAACTGAAAATCTGTTCTTTTATTTTTGGTTTGTCCTTTTTTTATTCGTTTTTTATGTACTCAGACTAATACCCTTGTCTTGGTTGATGTTAGTCACTAAGTTTTAGCAGTTATAACTTGTGGCTTTAAAAAGTGTCTGAGTTCACCAAATCATATACTCTTAGCTTGTATAATTAAAGTCATATCAACCTATCTAGGGTTATTTTATTGCAGAGATAAATTAGAGAGTAATGATAAATGTTGTTCGTCTATACTTATTCTTTATAGTTAACAATTTTAACGACATATAAGTAACGCCAGGGAATCTGTTAAGGGGTTACATTTGTATGGTATTGATCAGGTTTATGTTTATATTTTTTATATAATTCTAATATATATATATATATATATATATATATATATATAATCAGTTTGTGGTGATAGACGTTCCCCCATTATGTCACGCACATTTGCCACCCGTACTCACTGGTGATCGCTCCCGACAGGTCTTCTGCACGGCATCCAGTATCTGCACAGAAATGATTGCTGTTTTTGATGGTAGGCCTACACTGTGTCTTTGAGTAGGTGTTCACATGAGAACGTCACTTATGAGTTTGTTCTTGCTTCACCAGCATGTCTTATTCGTCTTACTTCGTTGGTTGTTGGGTGCTGCCTCCCGTATTTTTTAAAGACAGCACGTAGCATCCTTGTATAGTTTCCATCTAGCTTTTTCTATAAGCGCTTCATTAGGGTCTAAGTGGTGCAAATATAAAATACTGGCACGGCGTCAGCTTATAACAATTCTTGCCTTATTTTATCAGAAAGATTGGATTTCCATATGATCGATCATATATCTATATGTACTTATTCACGACTGCACCAGAGTAGTATGTGATACAAGGTCAATTTTTAAGCGTGGTTTAACACTGTTGAATTCAGTGTTTTCCTTCTCCGAGACTAATTGCCAGACCAAGGTTAAAGAACCCAGTCTGTATTACTATACATCCGTAGCTGGAAGTAGAGTAGCTGTCTATAGCAGTCCATGCCTTTCCAGTGCGAATATTTCTGATTTCTGAGCCAGACGGACAAACATTCGAAGCCTGATGTCTACAGCTAGGTACACGTGTTGGGCGAATAAGCAATAAAGCACCAAGAACAATGCTGATTTCTACGTATTACTCAGTGAGGTGTGTTATGTTGCAGCTTTTAATGTTTTACGTATGCATTTTGTCAAATCTATTTTATTTAATACATATAATTTAATTCTTATTTTTCAATTATTAAATCATATTGTTAGTCAAATAGTTTGCTTTATATGTTGTCATTCACTGTTTTCTTCAACACTTGCCTACACCGACTTTCATTCCGAACACCTGTGTAAGAACTCAACAGAAGGACTTCATTCAGGTCTTCGTAAAGTTCTCACATTCATTTCACGGGTCAATCCTTTCAAAACCGGTTACATGTTAATCGCTTCGTACAACAACTTCATATCTCCAATAATAATTACGTCTCCAGAGGACCTACACGTACGCTCCGCACCCTGTGGTAGTAGTTAGAATACACCAACTACATCTTCTGGTGAGTGCTGAGACCGCCCTCCCCCACCAAGAAAAAAAAAACATGTCCTGGATATGTCACTTAACCGCATCCGGTAATACAAAAAAAGGCTTCCTTGAGGTTTCGGTAGTGTAGTCATCCTTTCTTCCAATTACTCACAGGTTCTCTCTTAATCTGAGTGGTGGTATTTGTTACGGTTCCATCTTAGGGTAAAATAGAGAAACTTTTCTAGTGACTGATTCCAATCTGTCGTATATTTGACATATTTTTACAAGGACACGATATAATGTCTTGTCACTAAATTACGCTGTTCCTGTCTATATTCTTTAGAATCTTCTTCTCTATCTATATAAGTTTTCTAGTATAATTACCTATCTCATTATTTGAGATAGTGAGGTGTTTAAAATGATTCTGAAGATTGAATTGGAAACCGTAATTACCACTGACTTCGGCCAAAATAACCAAAACATGCAAAAAAAAAAAAAAAACAAAAAAAAAAAAAACAACAATCAACGTATAGACACTTCAAAATTAAAATTCAATATATCCTATAAAAATATTTGTATTCAATGAAATTTAATTTTTTTTAGTTTGCTTTCTATATAAGGGATGTTTCATAAGTTTAAAGTTCTGTATATAAGTATAGTATATTTTGTAATCAAAGACTTTCCTCCTGTCACTTAACTCCCGTTGCATTATCAGTAAAATATGTTACCCATATTGTCAATTTTGGGAACAAAATTTTGTTTCGACTCTGACTGAATGTTCTGCACCAGAAATCGGGATTAAGAGGATTCTTAATCGTCAGGATTTCATATATGTATTATTAACAGAATAATATATATATATATATAATTTGCTCAATATCATGGATAGAGCATATTTATTAGCGTAGTGTAGACATAAAGTCAACGGTAGTTTCTTCAGGTGTAATGTTCAAACCTCGTTTAAAAATAGCATTGACAAGAAACTAATATATATATATATATATATATATATATATATATATATATATATACTAGAAACCTCTGAAGACATTACACCTTCATGCCGTAACCCAAAATGAACACAACAACTAAACCACTCAACGACATAGATTCTAACCCTCAAATACTTAAGATGTTTAAAAAGTCATTTTTTATATTGATCTTCCTGCTTAACGAAATCTTCGAGAGAAACAAAAAAAACATTACACGTGTTTATAGTTTCCATAGTCGATTGTTTAGATTGTTAGAAACACTTTAAACCAGCGCTTCTTTTTTTTTTTTTTTTTTCATTCATCACTCTCTTTCATTACGAGATTCTTGGCGACCCCAGGTATTAAATATGAAATAAAAGATACATAAAAATAGCTACGTAAATCTTTTTTTTTTTTCTGAACAATATACATATAAAAATGTAGTTATATCAATTGTCAAAATTGTTAGGAAGCGCGTTGTGTAAGAAATAGACATGACAACCTGAGTTCAAATCCTTGACGTTGCTATTTGCATGTCACATAGTTCTGCTACCCTTAGGAAAGGTATGAGTCCAACTATTTTCTCCTTCTAGCTATGCATAAATAGTAGGACAGACAGGGCTCTTTAACCTTGATTAGACGACCAGTCTAGGCTCGGTGGAGAGCTTGGTAAATATATATATATATATATATATATATAATTTGTTGAGTTTTTAAAGATAAATGTTTATTATAGACAGCTACCCAGATTTCTTGCTAGGTCGCAATCATCAGGCTTTCAAATTAGAACCCATGGTGTTTATTGAAGATCTAGCAAGAAACCTGGTAGCTGTCTATAATAAACATTTATCTTTAAAAACTCAACAAATTAAATAAATATTTGCTCTCACAATTTGTGATTGAGCACTGTATTTTCTTTGTTTCATCACAAAAAAAAATGTTTTATATATATATATATATATATATATATATATATATATAACAAAATGTAGGTTATGGACCGACCTCAATCGAATAAAACAGTAACATGTATTGTTATTATACACTTATTAAGATGAATACAATCAACCAACTACACTGAAAATACATACATTGTCACTGTGCTTACCGACTTCAAATGAAGTGGAGACCATAGCGTTTTTTTAATAGAAGGCCTGCTCATCGTGTAAGTAACGTTACTAACTGGAAGCCTAAAATTTACTTCCAGTTTAAGATTTCACTACTTCGCTTGTGTAGTCACAGCTTAAGAAATTCAAAGAAATTTTTTCTTTTACACTTGGAATAACCCTTACCATTATTCAATTGCAGTAAGTATAAGATCTATTTATTTATATCCTTCGGACTTGACTATTATATAGTTAAATCCAAAGTATATAAAATAAAGATTTCATATATATTGTAAAGAACATTTTTTTTAAAAATGTTTAGTGTCCGGAATTCACAAAAAATGTCATATTCTATAATACATATTTTTTTGAATTTCTTAAGCTGTGACTGCACAAGCGAAGCATCGAAATCTTAAATCAAAAGTAAATTTCTGGCTTCCAGTTAGTGATGTCATTTACACGATGAGCATAGTCGTGACCCATTGTTTAAGAATCGCTGCTTTCTACAATGCAACTGTATGCAAATTATTTGAATTAGATAGGAATACTTAAAACCATACAACTGTGTGCCAACCCTGTCTGCTGGGGCTGTAGAATAAGCTGACTACAGCTCTAGGGCCACCTGTTGGTCGTGGGTGGCAACCCATGATGCAAGAGTACGGGATTCTGGAGGCTAAGTGGTCCGTGACATACACCACTCCACTTTGGCCCTACTTAGGCTAGACGGGCAGTCAGACAGACTCTCTCTGATCAATCGGATGGTCACGTCAAGCCCTAGCACCTATATGATTGTCCAGATCCTATTGCCCTTATAGCAAACCCCACACCTTTTTATCATATATGCTAGAATACAGTAGCTGAGGGTCATGGTCATGGATATGACGTTAAACTGCATCTAGTGGTTAAGTTCAAATTCTGGAAACCTGGAGACTGTGGAGTACTCCTTTATCGTCATTACTCCCAGGTCCACCATGACCTGGGGTTGATAGCACCTTTTAGGGACCCACCTATGAGTTAAGTAGATACAAATTAGTATTGAAATGTGTTTTTAAAAATTGAGTTTGAAAAAAAATTGAATATCCAACAGGAATTAATAAAACAAAATGTCTTCGGCATAACATATCCCAACAAGGGTTGACCTGCTGTAAAATCCAATCAACCATATAACTGTGCAAATTATTTGTATAAGGTAGGAAGCACATTCTAAGCCGCACCATTATGGCAGGTTTATAACCTACATGTACAAACGTATACAGGCACGCACATGCATAGCTGTAAGTGTAATTTGGTACGTTTCGAATAAGAGTTTATGTAGATGGATACTTGTATGATTGTCGTTCTCTCCTGGCTCTTGAGCGCGAATTCAGATAATCTCCAGATGAATCCGGCTTCGTCTATTAAAGGTATGCACAAATGTTAATATTAATTAGCGTTTACTTCCCACCCATTATAGGTCAGAAAGTGTACGCAGAAGGTCAGACCCTTGTAAACATCTTCAAAACTTTTTTCGCGAACATGGGTATCCGGGTGGATTTGGGTGCGCGTGTTATCGTGGTATGTGCGAATGTTGGTATTTGTTCGTGTTGATTTCCCACCCATTAGAGGTGAAAAGTTAGAAGACGAAGGTCAGACCCCCCCCCCCTTTTATTAGAATTTCCAAGCTTTTGGGTAAGAAATGAAATTGGAAGAGAAGAGAGGAAGAAGAAAAAAAAAGATGAACCCGCTCCCTGTCTTCCGAGGTATGGAGAGGGGTGTAGGCGAGGGGATCCGATCTTACTTCCGGTGATGTCAGCGGTTTATGAGCGTGAGATATAAAACTCTAAAAATACTTATTAAAATAAGATCGTGTTTGATAAGTGCTCGCTATTTCCTTTACCCAAATGAAATTTTCGTGTTAAATTAAAAAAGGGATAAAAAGTAACTCCGAATAGCATGCTTGTCAATTAATTGATATGCGAAATGCAAAAAAAAAAAAAAAAAAAAAAATGGTTTTCTTAAACTACTTCTTCGTTCATACCACTATTATTATTATTATTATTATTATTATTATTATTTTATTATAAGTGACATTTTTGTCTGTATATGAATGGAGGTTTATTTGTTTATATTATTTTTGATTATACAATTAGTGTAATGCCTACCAAGCTAGTCTCGCAGACCCATTACAACTGATTAGCGAGTTCGATCTGGTTTGTAAACAGTTATATGGTTTGTAAACAGTTATATGGTTTCAAATAGCTCATGATAATAATCCTTCGTTATAAAATAGAGCTTCAAGTAATTATTCTTAACCGAAATGATTTAAACACAGGAATACCTTATGTCATAACTAATACAAGTAATTTTCAAACAGATTTATTTGACCTATATATGGACTTAACATACATTTCCGATCGGAATCGATCTGGGAGTAATGACAATGAACATTTAAAGATAGCAGCCTATTTTCTGTATTTTATCAAACTCGGTACTAAAACAAATATGTGACATCCATAATCATTCCGTGTGATTGCCCCGGCTTATCACAGGAAAAACAGGTTCAGGGGTAAGGGAGTAGTATACGCGCCATACGAGCCTGTTTTACTGGAAACCATGGGTAGCAGCATGGTGGATGTAAAACAAGGCAATGGAACCAAAGCAGGTCAACGGTGCCCTTGAAAGATACTGGGTAGATGAATATCATAGGTCAACGACCAGGATCAAACAGTTCTCTCGGGGAACTACTGCTACTTATTATGCATAGTCAGTCTCTGGTCAAGAATACTAATAGTTATAGCAGCCTTTTAAGAGGCGTCTATTAATGAGTTAACAACACAGCCAACGAAAGATAACCATGACTGACTGATTATAATTGGTAGAAATCCGACTCGTCTCTCTTTTGACCGCTGTCTCTCTCCTAGGACTTAATGTTCTAAGTGTATAAATTGAAATTATCATTGCAATGATCTTACTAATAATGTTTCTTTTCTTTTTCCCCCATGACGTAATAACCCTTTTGAGTTTCATACTACTGATCTAAATGTATGAATTGAAATTTATAATAATCTTGCTAATAATGTTCCTTTTCTTCTATTTTGCAGGTAAGTGTTTCAACTTTCTTTTTTGACATCTGTGTTAAACAAGAGACACCAAAGGTCAGTTTCATTTTTACATGTTCAATTTATATATTCTTATTGTTGAAGGTCTTAAAACTTTTCGGTCTTATTTGCTTTATGCAGTAAGCCAACAAAAAAGATTGAGTGAACATTAAAAGATTAAAATCATTCAAGAGTCAACCCAACGTGGGAAATGTTTTGATATCTTCTTCGGGATTTTTCTTATTCAAGTATCGGGGCAGGAGTTTGTCTTTCCAGCTGGGATATTCTTTTTCATATTAGATCGGACTTCACTCTCTGTCTAAGAGTTGTCTCTCTTTGAGTACCATCTTGCTCTTTTTAACTCGTGGAACAACACACACACACACAAATACACACATATATATATCATATCAACAATTCTTTTACCCTCGATACATTGTTGACCCGCACCTGCGTGGGGGGTGAGCAGAGATAGAAAGACGTGTATTACCCAAACGGGCCGCTAGACTCAACTCAACTAACTTCTAAGTCTAATTTCCTTCTGTCGCCTGGGCACGTGATCCTCTAAGACAATGAGAGGCCCCGTTACAAGTCACTCTGGTGTGACATTGTCAATCAAACTCTATAAAAACGATACGATCTTCATATCCAATGCGTAACGGAAGTTTAATGAATGTTTGTCTTCTATAACATTTGGAAGCGCTTGTCGTGCAACGGTTATCGTCGTAAGAGTTCAAATTCTGGACGAGGCTGTTTGTATTTCCTAGTGCTAACGCCTTTAGGAAAGGTATTAATTCAACTATCCTCAATCCAGCTATAGGTAAATAGTACTGTGTGGGCTGTTTAACGTTGGTATCTCAACGGTCTTAGAAAAGGAAATCTCTGGATTCAAATTCTCTGTACGGCTAGACTTAGCAGGCTACTTCCAGTCGGGATCGAAACCGGACTGAATTTTCATAAGAGATATATATATATATATATATATATATATATATATATATATATATCTTATTATAATGGAGATTGTGGGTTTGTATGTCTGTAACCGAAACTATATTACCATTCAAGTCACAATTCCCTTTGTTATTTACATCACATTCTCCATGATTTTATTTTTATTTAAACCTCAATTATTAATAAAATTGTTTTACATCATTAAGACTGTTGACCATATATACATACTAATGACATGCAATTGTATTTATATATACAACAAAATAGCAGTTTACAGTGTTAACGGGAAGGCTAATTTGCATATTGACATCAAAAATTTTATTTTATTAAATATGTGCTTAGTATTATTGATTTCTAATTGTTTGGTTTTATATTAATGAATATGAGCAAAAATCTCGGGGATAAATCTTAAAGAAATCCCTTAACAGAGAAATAACTGTAATATTATCTTTACTTCTATTTTCACTAAATAGTTAAATTAGGAAAATTTACCAATGAAAGACGGGAGTAACGGAAAATGATGGACGAGTTAGTTTCAAAGTTGTTCTATTTTTCAATCATACCCCCTCTGTTCTAAATATTTTTATCTGAATTCTTATTCAGTTTCATTAGCCTTTCTAATTTAACATGATATTTTATTATATTAAAACTTAAATACTTGTACTCGGAGGGTGCATATATTTGCTAGTATATATAAAGATACCCAAGCTTATCCACACTGATACGCAAATAAAACTTCCCAGCATAACAAGTCTATGGCTATATTATTTGGATTTTTAAAAGAAACTATTCTCTCTTTCTGATGAATACCGAAAATGAAGATATGAAACCCAGAATTACTTCAATGCAATAAATATTTATATATACAAACTAACATTTATATTTATTCTTATCTATTATTATACTAAAGCTGAGCAAATCAACTTATGTCTCCTAAAGGCTTTTTTTAGTGTTTAGTTGAATGACACAAAAATTATTCTAAATTATTCCTTACTTTTGAGTTATGTTTAAAGAAAGTTTTATTTTAATTGTTTCTAATTAGTCGTGATTTGAAATCAAAGTCAAAGACTGACCCATCCCTTACTTTACATTCTGACTATCACTTTCTTCTTCTCTATGTATCTCATGAATACCTCCTCGTTATATCTGTTAGTTTCACTGAGAGAGAGGGAGCGATGGCAGAATTTGAAATGTATTTGAATGTTAAATTCAATAGCCGTAGCTTAAATTAGCTCAAACCTTCCCTTTCTTAGAAATCCTACAAAATGATTTTAATGTTTTGTCCGGCCATATTTATTTTTTTTTTTTAAATTAATTCGCTTTGCAAACTCACTTTTCCCTAATATCAATTATCGTCGGGTCACGGTCTGTTTAGTATATATATATTATATATATATATATATATATATATATGCTTTTTTATTTGATCTTTTAGAATCATCAATTTTTCCAACTGAAATTGATACCAGTCAAGAAGGGAAAAAATAAAAAATAAAACTGTCAACTTGTGAAAGTTTAATGGCTGTCATATTTATTCTTTTAATTTTGTTGGGAGATCGACAAAAATCCGATTGTTAAGAGGAAAAGATAAGTGGGAACAATATAATCTAAATCGACAGATGTGAAAGATAATTTTCCTGGAGGTCGGGGGTGAGGAAGATGACGGTGGGAGAGACAAAAACACTAGTAAGAACTTTATATACATATATATCTACTTACACTTGACTGTTTATCTGCCTGTTTCTATATGGTTATCATTCGTAAAAATGTGTGTATATATATATATATATATATATATTTAAGCATATGTTTGTCACTTATGTCAAAATGATATTAAGAGTGGGAGATTAAAAAAATTTATACGATTTCCGCTTTAAATATATTTGCACTGTATACATATATCTGGGCTTTATATATATATAATCATGATAATAATTCTAATGGTGATATCCGACGAAGTGGTGGAGAAAATGGCTTCAAAATGGAATTAAAGTTAACATTATTATACTAGCTTAAACGGCTCTTGATTGCGACTTCGACTTTTAATAGAGTACATATTAATTAAAAAAAACTTCTAGATAAACATTTTTGATTTTCTCATTCGGAGTCAGTACAAATAGCTTGTTTCCAAATTCGTCACAAAAAAATGACGTAAAAAAATCGCAGTAATTACAATTTTGGAATCCAAAATGTCGAGCCTGTATTTGACCCGGAATGTTTTTAATTTGCTCCGAAATAGTGTGATTTGTAGGGCTATATCTTCTTTCTAGGAGTGAAGTTTTAAAAATGTGACACTAACATTCACATTTATTATTATAGGTATTAAAATATTATCGGAAAAAATTGTTAATTCTAATTTCTCAGTCATATTTCTTAATATATATATATATATATATATATATATATATATATATATATATATATATATATTATATCTGGATCCCTGTTAAGTTTGGCAATGCGTGTCTCAACTTTTTTTTATACTCTTGCCAAACCAGTAACGAAACAGAGAACTATTCAAGAAATATGAATATATATATATATATATATAATATAATGGATCTACGAGACTAGCCTGCTAACCATTACACCCCGATGAGACGGCCCGGGAAACGTATGAATCCAACTATTCTCCCTTCAGCTATGAGTAAAATAGTTGGACAGACTGGGATCTTTAACCTTGATACGGTTTCATTGTTTAATAGCATATCAACCTCTGTGGGTTTTCTAATGCCAAAGCAATCATAGCTGAAGAATATTTGTATTACTGTGGTAAACGAGATTATTTACCTCTCGCGAATCACATCATGGCATGTCATGTTTTAGCTAAAAAAGTACATGGCCGTCATTAACGGGCGGATTTACGGGGTGTGGTGGTGTTTTGTCTTGTTTGTGGCATGATTATGGCAGCGCCTATGCAAATTATACCCACAGCAA
Organism: Doryteuthis pealeii; assembly: GCA_023376005.1. Lineage (NCBI taxonomy): Eukaryota > Metazoa > Mollusca > Cephalopoda > Myopsida > Loliginidae > Doryteuthis > Doryteuthis pealeii. The sequence continues at coordinate 11,741,616 of CM042160.1, forward strand.
AACTTGGCTATAAGGAGTTCGTTTTGGTTATTTCGACAGCCTTGACTTCGGTGCTAATGTAGATTATCGCTGAGTCTTGGACATGAATAAGTTTGGAACCGAGATGCGTAAAGGAGAAAGGACACAGTGGAAGGACTAGGATATAAAGCAATTTAAATACTTCAACATTATTTAACCCATTTCGGGGGGGGGGGTATCGTCTCATCTGGGTGTAATGGTTAACAGGTTAGTCTCATACCCACTTTAGAAGGAGGAAAACTCTTCAAAATTGTTAAATTACCCTTAGAAATTGACCTTGTGTCGCATTCTCCTCGTGTAGAGAGGCTGGTGTGCATATATATATATATATATATATATATATATATATATACAGCCTCTCTTGTATATACTAGCAAATATATGCACCTTCCGGGTGCAAGTATTTTAGTTATATTTTATAATAAAATATGATATTAAATTATAAAGGCTAATGAAACTGATTAAGAATGTAGATAAAAAGATTTTGAACAGAGGGAGTATGATTGAAGAATAGAACAACTTTGAAACTAACACTTCCATCATTTTCCGTTACTCCCGTCTTTCATTGGTAAATTTTCCTAATTTAAACCGTTTAGTTAAAATAGGAAGTAAAGAATAATATTACAGTTATTTCTTCTTGTTAAGGGATTTCTTTTCAGATTTATTGAAGAGATTTTTGCTCATATTCAATAGGATAAAACCAAACAATTAGAAATCAATAATACTAAGCATATATTTATTAAAATCAATTTTTTAAGATCAATATGCAAATTAGCCTTCCCATTCACACTGTAAACTGCTATTTTGTTGTATATATAAATACAATTGTATGTTATTAGTTGTAGATATGGTCAACAGTGTAAGTAATGTAAAACAATTTTATTAATAATTGAGGTTTAAATAAAAATAAAATCATGGAGAATATGATGTAAATAACTAAAGGAATTGTGACTTGTATAGTAATATAGTTTCGGTTACAGATAGACAAACCCACAATCTCCATTATAATAAGATATATATATAGAGAGAGAGAGAAGAAAGAGTGTGTGCGCTGGAACTTACCAAGAATAGTTGCACGTTTTCTGTACGTATTAAAAAAATGTCTTGATATATATATGTAGCACAATTTATAGCTATATATCCGTGTGTGTATCTTTGCGCCATTGTAAAAAAAAATTTACAAAGTAAATAAATGACTTCATCATCTTCCTTCTCACATTCTCTCTCGCAGCTGCTTATTAAACAACTTATTTTTCAAGAAGGGTTTGTATTTTCTAACAATAAAACTCTAAATTCGGAAAAAAATGTTGACGTCTCTAAGCAAAATTATCTCTAGTTTGCTTTCTTTTCTTTTCTTTTTTGTTCATGATAATATTTTGTTCTTCTCTCTTGTAATATGTCAGTTTTTTCTTCCTTCCGCTTGTTCAAATTTAGTAACACTTTGATATTTTTTCTCTCCCCCACTCTCTCTCTCTTTTCGGATTTTTATTCGTTTTTTGTATTGTTTTTTTTTCTTTCATTCTTCCGTTTTATTCTCTCTCAAAATCCGTGGCTTCACATGTCTTTTCATTTAGTCGATTTTTTTAGTTTTTGCTGTATTAGGGTAATATAGAAAGGTGCAAATACAATATTCGGTTGCGGAATTAGCGCAACGGTTATGGAATTGGTGACTCGTGTTCAACTTTTCTGTTGGCGTTTCACTTCACACTATGGATACATAGTAGAGCAGATTAGGTTCTTGAGCTTTGGTAAGGCTACCAATCTAGGAGAAGGAAAAGTCTGAATTCAAACCAGCAGTACTTCTCGTAAAAATTAACCTTGTATCGCATCCTACCCGTGGTAGTGAGGTTGGGTAAATTAATACATATGCTCAACAAACGACATGTGCTGCTGGCATGGTCGTACGAAAATTTCTTGACTAAATCGGCCATTTCATCTGATTCTATGTCAGGCCAAAGTGATGATCTCAGAAACTGCCCCAAGCCAAAGCGTTACACTTTTTGCAGATTAGATAAGTATAGGAGAGTGGTTTGTACATGTTCAAACATTTTTTTTACTATATCCCCTATGGGGTGTCAAGATGAATACAATGGGGCAATGCTAAGTTGAAGTCCGCTTCATGCCTGCTTTTAAAATCGTGTGTAAAAAATACGATTGATGAAACATAGCTGACTTGAAATTCAACCCAGATTTAATATTTAGGGACTGATAACTCCAACACCATCCGACAATAATTACTAGTGTTTTTAGCCCGTATTTGTGGATGAGATTTAAAGAATTTGTTTACCGTAATGAGAACATGAACTTTTGGCATCTTTTTTTTTTTTTTTTTTTTTTTTTTTTTCCAATCGAGATGACTTAATTATCTTCAGGTACATGTGCCAAAATTTAGAATCTTACTTTAATTTCAATTTTCTCGAATTCTTACCAATCTGAAATCTGTATTTTTCTGAAGAAATAGCTAGATTTAGATATATATTTTATTTCATAAAACTTTTAATTTTTCTTTATTCATTAATTTACCAACTGGAAGGTTATCCGAGTTTTATTTATAATTCACAAAGAAATTATAGGAAAGTGATAAGCATTTTCTATGTTCAGATATTATATAACGTAGAACAGAGGGGTTCTTACCGTCTTAGTAAAAGGAATCTGTGAATCGTCAAAAAATATCTATTTACCAAATGCTCCGTCATGCGCTGTATGTGACACAAGCTCGATTTTTAATTCAGCTTCTCTTAGGCTGGTTGCCTAAACCAAGGCTAAAGAGCCCAGTCTGTCATTCTAATTACCCATAGCTGGGGAGAACAGATAGATTCATACCTTGTCCAAGTGATTTAGCTTTCAGGTGTTTGACTACTGTTGCCTTCGCCGCATCCTCCGTGTTCGATGGAGGCAGTTCATCACTAACACCACTGTTCAGGCAAGATACAGAATCTCCTCTCTCTAGCAAGCCCTTTTCTCGAGACGACTTTGCTGACCAGTTATGCTATTCATCGACAACCCGGTGACACAATCTGTGAATCTATCGACCCAATACAAACTTAATACTGGGAGAAACGCCCAGGGGGTCAACTGAACACCTGACTCAAAACAGTCAAGAAGGATGTCAAGATGATCCTGGATACAAGCTTTAATGGAGTTCGACGTTCATATCCTCAATTGCGTTGGATCGCCGTGCATAGTCTGCCTTCATTCGGGATACGGTGAATTCGTTGGATGGAGCCTGCCCAACCGACCCAGAGTGAATGCCGTCACAGAGACAAGAAATTGAAACTCAAGCAGCCTCGTCCATCATTCGAACTTATTTCCTACAACGACAACCGTTACACAGCACGCCTTCAAATTCTCCGTTATTGTTAATTGAAACATCCGGTGTTTTTATATTTCCATGATGAATATATGAAATTGTAGAACAATGCAAGATTGCTGGTCTCACTTGTCATGCGCATAACCGAATTATATAGTTATATGTTAATCAGGATGTAGTTTTGATGACACTCATCATGTACCAGTTATAGTCGTACGAGATGGATAGGGTGACCCGCGTTCAAATCCTGGACGGGGCTGTTTCCATTTCACATACATATCGAACTAATCTCTCCCTCTCTCTCTCTCTCTTTCTCTCTCTCTCTCTCTCTCTCTCTCTCTCTCTCTCTCTCTCTCTCTCTCTCTCTGTATGGGTAAATAGTAGTGAAAACTGGGCTCTTTAACCTTAGTACCGCAACTGTTATAAGCGAAGGAGAACTCTGAATTGAAATCCAGCTTAGAAAATTGACCTTGTTGCATCCTGCTTCTTCGGAGTGGTTGGACAAATACATAGGAAGGATATATTTTTAATTTGTGGGGATAGGGCAATGGTAGACTTATTCCTCTGCTGGAGATACCGTTGACGTATTATATGTACAATTTAATCCCCCCCCCCCACGCTTTGCTAATAACCTTTCTACAGAACTGCGTTGAATACTCAGGATTGCCTGAAGCGAGAAAGTTAAAGCGTTACACGATTACTGCGTATCTCCAAAATATGTTGCTAATTCACTACTTGACTTTCGCTCGTGTTGTTGAAAATGAGCCACATTTAAGCGTTGATATTCTAAATTGTCCCCCGCAAATACTATGTTTAATGACGAAGCCGTTTCGTTGATAGCAGGCTCTTGAGACGGTGTAATTTATGATGATGCCCTCGTGAATTAATTAACTCTTTGACACGTTGCCTGTTGACAACCAGATGTTGGGGAACGGTTAACGACGGGCTAAAGTTAAAAAATAGGTTCAGGATGTGGAAGTATATATATATATATACATACATACACACACACACACACACAGATACCGTGTTTCGACGTCTCACATCTGTTCAGTGTGGCTAGACATTTGCAGGCTCCTTAACCACTCGGCCATCGTCACGTACAAACTGTGAGGGGATTTTAATTGATAAATACAAACCTTTGTATGTAAAGGCCACCAGAGAGTGCTCCGTCCATTTTTTTTATAAGAGTGCCTAATATAGATATATAAAACCCTCAGCACGAGCATGATGTGACACGAGGTCAATTTATTTAGCGAAGTTTAACAGGTTTGAATTCAGAGTTTTCATTCTCTTAGACTGGTTGCCGTACCTAAGTTAAAGAGCCCAGTCTAAGCTACTATTTACTCATAACTGGAGGAAGAATAGTTGGATGCATGCCTTTCCCAAGGGTATTAGTGCTCTGTGAAATGCAGACAGCCTCATCCTATATATATACATTAGTAATATAGTACATTACTATAGCAGTAATATAGTGTATTATATTATTCAACCCGTTCGCCTCAGGTACGATGTGACACAAGGTCGCAAGTGTGGAGGATCCAGCGCGTAATTCAGTAGTAGTGGATCTGCCAGACCAGTTTGCTAACCATTACAACATGATGGGGCGCTTTAATCACGCCACCACTGTATGAATCGCAGTTAGCGAATTCGAACTCCAGTCGCACTATTGCCTTCATATTAGGACTAAAACTATTGGAAAGAGTGTGAACACATCGGATATCGGTTAAATAGTACCCATGCTGTTCTTCTACAAGGATGGCTTTAACATTAAATAACCCACGAACCTTGATATTCCATTAAACCATCCAAAAGCTGTTTTGTCCATAGGAGAACGTCGCTTCTGGGTTCGTCCTTACTTATCCAGATGTAACTTGTTCATCTTACTTTGATGGTTTGTGAGATGTGAGGTAAGTGGCCGTATAGCTGTTGTTTTATTGGTTGTTGTTTCCAGGATTTGTTTAAAATAGTTGCTAAATAATATTTGTCATTGCTATTGTTATATATATCATGACCATCAAGTTGTACTGACATCACAGATTCTCATGAAACTCTCACTCACACCACCCATCCCTATTGTCATTGCTCCTGGAAAGTCTTGTAGTGTTAGTACCTGTTAGGGTCCCATCTATGTGTTAAATAGAAAAACATAAGTTTATAATCAAATTGATTATCCATTAAGAATGAATTATTTCAAAACATTTAAATGACCCACCGAGGTTGATATGCCGTAAAACAAACCAAACCTGGAAAGTTTTCCACAGGGCATCCTGTGTCAACACAGTGCTGATCAATGTAATATTTTGCTGGCCGGCCAACACTGGTGTGTCCAGGTGTACGTGTCCACAAGAGAACGTAACATATGATGCTGCTCTGAATAGAAAATCATTGTTGCTATGGGTTGAAAATCATATCTGGAACAGAATCATTCCGACGTCACATGACATGGGCACGTAAAGCTATCTATCGATTTTCTATCCGGAACAGAATCATTCCGACGTCACATGACATGGGCACGTAAAGCTATCTATTTTCTATCCGGAACAGAATCATTCCTGTTACATATTAATTGAATCCCTATTACTTTTTAAGGCAGTATAGAAATCCTTATGGCAATCAGTACAGCTGATGGCCTTGAGAGTGAGTGACAATGCTTGACCTCACTCTCACCTTGCGTTCTGGGATGATCGTGGGAATCGGAAGTGATAGAAATCCCCTTCCAGTTTAAGGTAAGCAACTTAGTCAGTTGCAGTGAGAGTTAGAGTAAGAGAGTTGCAGTTAGTCAGTTCCAGAGTTAGAAGCTAGCAAGATGTGACTCTTCGCGCGCATTTTGTCTGGTTATGGGGATCCGGAATAAAATAACATCAAAGGTAAATCGAAGTCTTGTTGTTATTACTAAAAGCTAACAATGACACAAGGCTTCTGATAAGAAATGGTCCCCAGCAGAACCAGACACGGAATCCCCAGATAAGAAAGACCAGACGAGACCTGTAGAAGATATACCCGACCATTAGAAGACCATTAGAAGACAGAAGACTAGACGATCAGAAGACGGCCGGAAGAATAGAAGACCAGAGTAAGAAGCAGTAAGAAAGTACGTAACAAATATATCTATTGGGTACTGTGACGAACGGCTACGTAACATTATATCGATTTGGTGCCTTAAGACCAGTCACGCCATCAAGACGTGATCAGATTCGAACCTGGACAACGTGCCACTAGACAGAGAAAAAAAAAGGCAGAAAAATGAAGCAAAGGAAAAAAGAAGAAGAAAAAAAAAACGTGATAGAACTTAAAAAGAAAAACGTAAGTAACGAACGCACACATACACACACATGTTTTTAGAAACAGACTATAGAAAAAGACAATAGAAAAAAAAGAGTGAACTAATATTCAAAGATCTATCTAGATTTGTCACAAAAAAAAAAAAAAAAAAAAAATTGAAGTTAAGATAGAATGTTGAAAAGAAAGAAAAAAAGAAGACAAAAGGGACATTGTGTTAAGTACTTTCAGAAAGAAAAAAAAAAGAAATCCGACTTAAAGTCTTGAAGGAAGGAGAGACATTGTTTTAAGAAAAAAGAAGAAAGAGACAATTAATTTGTGTTGTATAATTTTGAACCTTGCAGAAGTTTTTAGAATTGTTTAAAGAAAAAAAAATGCCATTGAAAATTGTTAGTAGATTGTTTAAATTGTTTAAAATATAGAGAGAAAAAGAGAGACAGTTTGTATGCTATGAAAAAAAAGGGAGAGACAGAGTGTATATGCCAAAGAAAGAGAAAAAGAGAAAGGGATATTTTGTTTTGATATGTATAAGTTGAAATTTTGTGAGGAAAGACAGAGAGAAAGGAAAAAAATTGTTTTTTGCTGTATGATTGAATTTGCCATTTAGGTCATTTGCCATAGTTTTGAATTGTTTTGAAGATAGAAAAAAAAGAGAGTGTATGCTATCGAGAAAAAAGAGAGAGGACACTAGGAGGATACATTCCCCCTCCGGGCAGTGAGAGAGTGGGAGATACTGAATGTATGTGCCAGAGGTAGAGAGAGAGACAACGGATGTGTCCCCCCCCCGAGGGTAATTGTTGCATTCAAGCCAGCAGTAATTGTTAAGAAATGCACGTGCGCCATGAACGACCATGGTGGAAGATTTTTTTTTGACCGGTGGAACACGTGGTGAATTTTAGAAAAAATTTCAGCCGCCATTTTGGAATTTTTTCTTTTTGATTTTTTCGTTTTTCGATTGAAGCTGTATTTTTTTTGTTGAGATTACCCATGCATTTATGTCATTTGTACTCATAATGTTATGATGGATTTAAATAATTTTGTAATTCTAGTGAGTTTTTATCCGTGCAAGGAAAAAGTTAATTTTTAAAGAAGTAATTTTGAAACTTTTAGTTGAGAATGTAATTTTTTTTATCTTGGATCACAATGCTGTTTTTCATTCGGATTGAGGGTCTGATTTTGAGTCAATTGTTGGAGATTCGGCTAAGTTGTATGTTTTGGATCTTTTTGGACTCACGGTAATGAAAGTAGTTTTTACAGAAAACTCGCCAATTCCAGAGATCCTGTTTTTGGAAAATGTCCTAATTAGGCAATTCGATGGTTTTTCGAAAGGCGTGGAAGCCTACATTTTCCTGTGTTTTTTGGAGTTTTGAATATGTCAGAATAAGAGATAAATGGTGGTGCCCTGCTCCAAGAGGTTTTTCGTGTTTACTCTGCTCAGCACGATGTATATATGTATATATTTTTTATTTTCTGGGAATACGATTGTGGTCGATTTCTTCAAATTTTTGATCTTTGATTGATGTCTTTGATTAACTCAGGTTGTGGGGTGAAGACATAAATTGTGATTTGAGAGATTAAGAATTTTTCGTAGATAAACGGATAAATGAATAAACTCCAGAAAGAGCAAGTGCCTATTTTTTTAGTTTGAATTTTAGAAGTACTAAGGTTTGTTACCCTGATTAATGGATAATTTTAAGAAGCTGGTGAATTATTTGAATTTTAGAGAAAAGTAAAATGGCGAATCTAATTGTAAAATCCTTGGGATTGATTTTGAGAGAAGAACCAACTTACCCCCCCTCCTTGTCTCTCATTGGCTGAAGGATGAATGGAAAATTTTTTTTTGAATAACCAGTCACGTAGATATGGCTGCCATCTTTGAAATGAACGTTTTTTTGGGTCAAGCGGGTAATTTTCCCCACATGTCGGCCATTTTGAATGTTAAAATTTTTAGAAAAAAAAAAGTCAGATTTAAATTTAATCAGAGTTTGTTGAAAATAAGTAACTTAGTAATTTTAATATTGATGAATTGTGGATTTTGACACTGGTGATTTTTGGAAAAAAAAACTTTGGTTTGATTTCGTGAGAAAAGCCTTGGAGGCTGATTGACAATATTTTAAAAGAAAGAAATTAATAATTGACTTTGTACTTTGCATTTTTTTTGTCAGTGACCAGTGGTATAATTCGGTTTTTGAATTTTTTCCGAAAGTTTGACATAGTTAAAAAGTTGATTTTAGTGAGATTTATGAGTGCCAAATTTTTATTGATAGTTTTGAAATTTTTATTTGTGAATTTTGTGACCTTGCTGTAGTATGGATCGAGTTCTGGACTCATGCCTGACTATTTGGAGAATTTTTTTCCGGTGTTTTGGGAATCGGTGGAGATATGGTAATGAAAGTGGTCTATCGAGGGCCCACCATTTCACGTATTGAGATTCCCTGATGAGCGTCCCATGTGGTTACCGTAGTTACGGAAGGTTAATCCGCGCTTTTGGGTTTTATTATTCCGACGGATTCGGAATGTTAGGGGTTCTGGAGAGCAGAATAAGAAGAAAGGCGAAGAGGCCGCCCCTGTTTTATGTGGATTGAATTTTTGGGGGGAATTATGATTTTGGAATGGTCTCCAGAACGTTTTGGCTGAGAGGGATGTCTCGAGTCTGGATACGGATAGCATGGTCAATGAATAATTATATGTTAAGAACAGACAAGTACCTACTTTTTGTGTTGGAGGGTTCCTGGAGAATTTGTAAGCCACTGGCAGTGACCGAGTGTGGAATCAGGATAAAACAGTTTTCCCTCAAAGTGAAACTATTTGGCACAGTAATATATTTTTTGTGAAGAAAATTTAAAATACTTAATGGTATTGGTGTGTTGTGTCGTGTATCCTATATTAAGAAATTATGAGTAACGCATAGCCGTTGTAGATTTTTTTATTGTTGCGCGATAAAATTGTTGTTGTTTTCTCCATGCATGTGATGTTTAATGTATTGTAGGGACCATGTGTGCAATGTTTTTGAATCTTTTTTCGGTATCATTGTATTTTTGATGTAAATTGCCTTCCCAGTCTCCAGGTAAGTGACCTGTGGAGCGGAAAGCTGGTGAATTGGTCATTGGAATCCAGGCGAATGTATTGCTGGAGTGACCAGGGTCACGTTGGTTTGTGACCAGGATTTTGGGACCAAGACGTTGGTCCAGTTGTGTTTTGATTTTTGTCAGGATATTGTAAATGGCCCTGCAGTGTTTTTTTGTTGAAAACTTGTTATCATGTAAAATTGATGTATGCATGGGGGAACCAGACAACCGCGCAGAAAGAGAGAATAGAATTCGAAGTAATCTAGAAAGTACCAGAATACGGTAGAGCCTCAAAATGGAGAGGCAAGTAAAAAGTAAATTCATAATTAATTATGAATTTAAAATGTATGATTATGAGGGATGTTACATATTAATTGAATCCCTATTACTTTTTAAGGCAGTATAGAAATCCTTATGGCAATCAGTACAGCTGATGGCCTTGAGAGTGAGTGACAATGCTTGACCTCACTCTCACCTTGCGTTCTGGGATGATCGTGGGAATCGGAAGTGATAGAAATCCCCTTCCAGTTTAAGGTAAGCAACTTAGTCAGTTGCAGTGAGAGTTAGAGTAAGAGAGTTGCAGTTAGTCAGTTCCAGAGTTAGAAGCTAGCAAGATGTGACTCTTCGCGCGCATTTTGTCTGGTTATGGGGATCCGGAATAAAATAACATCAAAGGTAAATCGAAGTCTTGTTGTTATTACTAAAAGCTAACAATGACACAAGGCTTCTGATAAGAAATGGTCCCCAGCAGAACCAGACACGGAATCCCCAGATAAGAAAGACCAGACGAGACCTGTAGAAGATATACCCGACCATTAGAAGACCATTAGAAGACAGAAGACTAGACGATCAGAAGACGGCCGGAAGAATAGAAGACCAGAGTAAGAAGCAGTAAGAAAGTACGTAACAAATATATCCATTGGGTACTGTGACGAACGGCTACGTTACATTCCGACGTAACATGAAATGAGCACGTAAAGCTCTATATCGATTTTCTATCCGGGACAGAATCATTTCGACGTAACATGAAATGAGGACGTAAAGCTATCTATTGATTTTCTATCCGGGACAGAATCATTCCGACATAACATGAAATGAGTACGAAATGCCATATGAGTAGTAAGTATTGATTCATCAGACTTTAAAAAGAAAAACGAAAAAAAAAAACAAAAAACAAAAAAAAAACGTTTCAAATACAAATACGCTGAGTATACAGATCTCAGCCATGATCGCAACTGATTGTATCTGGAAGGAAAATTACTTCTATTATAAACGAATGCCCCATTCTTGTAGTCTTGTACTAAATTAATCCAGTCCAAGCTAAGTAAACGGCACCTCTAGTCAAAGGTAAAAATGGACCAATAAAAGCATTTTTATACTCAGGCTTTTAACTCTGACTCTACTTCCTAAGTATCTTTTTTCGATTGACACCCTCCCTAAGCGATGTATAAATATCTGACATAGTTCTTATTGGCTGAAAATTTTAAGCGCTGAATCTGATTTGTCGGAAAAGTCATTTGCTGCAATTTAGTGTGTCTGGGGACATCTGAGACTAGATTGCGAATTACTGCATTAACTAGAAAAATTAAGACTCATGGGGATATCAGTCTTAAGCCTCGAGGTATTCGAGGGACATTCAGTAATATTATTGCAGTCGTTGTCCAGAATAACAATTTGTAACCCCCACCCCAGCTCATAAGCTGAAGTTATTCTACCTCATCTGTCCTTCCTTTAGACTGCCTTGTCCGCTGGGGCTGTAGAATACACCGACTGCACCTCTGCAGTGGGTTAAAATCCCCCAAATCGGGTCACTTATTGGCTATGAATGCAGGTGGCTGAGCAGATGACAGGCACTATGACCCTTTTGGCGTGTGGTTGTTTAAGCCATAGCACCTATATAGTAGTCCTGACCCTATTGCCCTCAGGACAAGTCCCCAACCCTTTTCATCATGCATATGCCAAAATGCGGGGATTGAGATTCTTAGTTTCCTGAGTATGACGCTAAACTGCATCTAGTGGTAAGCACTGGAGAGAGAGTAGAGTACCCCATCATTGCCATTACTTCCGGGTCCACCCTAACACAAAGTGGTAGTATCTGTTAGGGTCCCATCTATGAGTTAAATAGATAAAAAAATGACCCCACAAATAAAAAGGTCAGTTATACCAGCAACTTAAGAAGCAGCATAAAGATACTTTGAATTACAAGTATTAGTTAAATATTCAGTAATTAATGCTCTGTAACACTCAACATCTGCTTAGGAATCTCAAGGTTTCGGGTTCGATACTCGTCCTCGCTAAGTCAGCACATGAGTAGCACAGAATTTATGCGATAAAGTTGGGAGCAAATGGTAGAGTTGTCGCACCAACTCAGACACAAAAACAATCTCTCAAGTCTAGTGCTAGTGAACATGGGATAGACTTCCTCGCTGTCCTGCTGATACCGACAATAGACCACTCTGCTGATTAAAGAAAACGCAAAAACAAACCGGCTCCGTCATTGTGGCTTAGGATGCGCTGAACTTAGCCCCATGCTGAGGAGTAAGACCCCTCCCCAAAAAAGGAATGTCGTTGGTATGCCACTAAACTGAATCTGGTGGTGAGACTGTTGTGCCATTTTATTGTCATTACTCCTTAGTAAACTCTGACTCGGAGTGGTAGTAACTGTTTGGTCCCCTACATTGGTCAAATGTGTTTATAAATTATTCGTAAATAAAAAAAAATACTGAAATAACTACGCAAAAACGTTAATATTAACATGCAATGAACGCGATTCCTTAACCTGTGGGCATAAAATAACTCTGGAGGGGTTGTCATGCCATTAAAATCATTCACCCAATGAGTCAATCGGAGCCATAAATCTGTGCAACTTACTAGTATTAAGAATAGATTCTTGAATCTTGCAAATTACTATTATTTAGTTTAAATCATAATTACGTTTAAAAAGACTGACTTCGGCATTAAATAAGCCAACAAAATTTGACAAGCCATAAAAACCAACCAACTAATCAGTCAACTCATATTCAATCGTTTAGCACTATTGGATTTTTTAAAAGAATATGCTTTGATTTTTATATAAAGAGACTTCCCATATTTCTTGAAGTTAGAATGTTATTTTTTTATCTTGACGTAAGTTGCTTGTCTGTTTTGAATATATTTAGCCAATGTTTGTTATCGTTTTTAGCTCTCGGCTTTGACTATATTTATCATCGTTCCAAATTCCATCTTTAATTTTCTTTTTAAAATACGCACTCAGGCGCATGAGACTGAAAGTCTAAACCTGAAATCGGTTGCTTGGAAACGAACTCTGATCGCCCGCATATCTGCCGGGCATGGAAAACATCGACGACTTGATGGCATGATATTCTTAATGCAGAAGTCGATGTTTTTGAGCGCATGTTGTAGATGAACATCTAACAAATTTGTGATTGTGTATTCATTTCGTATGAACCGAGAGGAAGTTCATTTCTTGTCGCTTGGGCACCTTACGTGTTTTAATGGCTAGCAAGCTGGATTGTTGGTGAGTTTGATTCTCACTGAATATCTCATACTTTAGAACTTATACTATAGCTATGGTTAGAAAACTTATTTCTTGCAAAAGAGGATCCAAGATCGGTTATTTGATGTCGCTGACACTAGTCAGACTCGCCCTGTCGGTGTGGTTGGCCAAACTAATAAGTTTTGATGTTTTTCTTCTCTCACATTATTTCGTTGTGTATTTGTTTGTATTATAAACTGTAAGTCTTTTCCAATCAGATTCTGATTTTTTGTTCATATCACTGTGATCCCTGACAAGTCGAAAGTGACTCAATCGTTAGGCCACCCTGTCGTCTGAGGCGTTAGAATACCCCGACTGCACCTCTGCAGAGGGGTAAAACTCTCACAATGGGGCCACCTGTTGACCTTGGGTTGCGACCCGTGATGTTTAAGGATGGAACCCTGGTGGATGAGAAGTCCATGACATGCAACACTCCACTTAGACCCTTACTTAGGTCGGTCGGAGAGGCTCCCTCCGATCAATCGGCTGGTCACGTCAAGCCCTAGCACCTATATGGTTGTCCCGACCCTGCTGACCTTATGGAAAGCCCCAATCTTTTTATCATATGGGTGCTAGAAGACGGTGGCCGAGAGTCATAATTTCCTGGGAATGACGTTAAACTCTATCTGATGGTGAGTCTTCAGTTCTGGAGGTTTGGGAAATGTGGAGCACCCCTTCATCACCATTGATCCCAGGTCCACTCTGACCCAGAGTGATAGTACCTGTTAGGTTAAATAGAAAAACGTGTTTATAAAAAAATTGAGTATCAAGAATTTATTTCGAGATTAAACGAGCCCAAGAGATGGTGCTGCGAGTTATCTGTTATCAGCTTGATTTCTGCAGATTAGTCTTGGTTCTGCCTATCAAATCATCCACTATAAGCTCGGCTTCCATCATACAAGAGTGCGGATAATTTTTAATCTCTCTTGCAAATGAGGCGCTGTTAGACGAACGGATCAGCAGCAGCAAAAAAATGCCGTATTTCTAAGCCTGGTGTGAGATGCAAGTGATGATGTGCGGGAAAACGTTAGATTATCTGCACTTTGGTCAAAGGTTGACATCGGTGGGTAAAAAAAATGTTTCAAAAGGAAGTTCGGCCTTATTGGAAACGTAGATCAGATAAAGATTGGGTGCGTGAAATGCCAACCCTTTACCGTGTACAAAACCCTATGGTGTCATGTTACGACTGCCCCCCTCCATCCAGCTAGTCTCCGTTGTGTGAAAGCTGCCCCACCTTAAAAACCCAAGTCGCCTTTCTTTCCGGTTGAATTTTTATTATATACGATACAAATAATATAGATGATACTTGCATGGATATTCTGGACTCCCTGAAACATCCTTCTTAACCTCAAAACATTTTACAGACTTTCCTGGCACTTCCTAAACATTATTTGTTTTATTGCAGATATGTTAAGTAAATAACAGCCTTTAGGGTTAAACACAAATGTACTCAGTAACTTCTGATTTTTCCGTTTCCTTCTCGTTCCAATAAATATAACAATTTAAATACTGCCTCGAGTATTAAACACAAGAGACACTCAAAGTATTTACACCCCACTTCGCACCACGGACATGATAGGACACAAGGTCATCCTTTAAGCGGAGTACAACTGGTTTGGAGACGGATTTGTGTAACGGTTATCGTCGTAGGAAATTGAATTGGTAACCCAAGTTCACATTCTGGACGAAATTGATCTATCTCGGTCTGTTCCTATCTGTCTGTCCGTCCCAGTCCCTTTCCATTTATAGTCTCTTCATATCTATCCATCATCTCTACCGCAATCTCGGTCTGTTCATATCTATCTATTCATATCGATATATATCTCCATCATTTCATGTTCAATCGGCTGGTCACGTCAAGCCCTAACACCTTGCCCCAACCATATTGTCCTTATGGCAAGCCCCAACCCTTTTTATCATATGGGTACTAGAAGACGGTGGCTGGGGGTCTTCAATGACGTTAAATTCTATCTGATGGTGAGGTTCTAGTTCTGGAGGTTTGCGGAATGTGGAGCACCCCTTCATCCCCATTGCTCCCAGGTCCACTCTGACCCAGAATGGTAGTACCTGTTAGAGTCCCATCTATGGGTTAAATAGTAAAGAATTGTTTATAAAAATTGTTTAAAGAAAACCTACCAAACTATCGCTTATAACAAACTTGAATGTTACCCTATAAACGTATCCCTTAAACTGATTTCGAACCCATTTAGCAACAAACAACTGCAAACAACCTACTGTCAAAATCAATAATAATCCTTGAAAAAAGACATAACAATAAATTTGACCATCCCCCACAACCTACCGCTTGGCATAAAATAAACCTGGATGGATTGACATGCCGTTAAAATCAGTCAGTCAGTATCTGTTCTTATCTATGTATAGCTAGATATGAACAGACAAAAACAGATTTTTGTCTGTTCATATCTAGCTATCTGTCTATATTTGTCTCAGTTTGTTCGTATATATCTTTATCTATCTCATTTTTTTTTAAATCTATCTATATCTATCTCACTTAGTTAATATCTATCTATTTGAAAGATTGTTATATCTAACTTTATTTTTGTGATCCTTGAATCTGTTGTAGTTTGCGCGGAAATAAATTGGAGGCGTTTCATTCGGAGCACTCCCGATCATTGAAAGGGGCGTATTGCATTTCCTAACCACAGTACTGACACTATTAGGATGAGAGTGTTGTTTGCTCATTACAAACTTTTACTTAGATCAGCATTAGGATTAATGAACAATCTGAATAACATATTTCCCACAATATATGAGAAACTAAAACTGACATTAGGAAGCGAAAATATTTACGGCTTATCAAAAAGCTACCCTCTCTCTCTCTCTCTCTCTCTCTCTCTCTCTCTCTATATATATATATATATATATATATATATATATATATATATATATTGCAGATTCTCGTGAAAAGCGCTTTAGGGTAATGCTGAAATTAAACCCCACATTTTATGTCAGTGTTACCCACCTCTCAACGTCCGCACTTATAAATGTTCACTCTTCCGCTGGGTACATTGGAGCCGGGGAGGTCAAGGGTGGGTTTGAAGGGGTGTTAAGAAATGCAAGGAATATAACTCACACAGCTTGATCCGAGCTGTCAAATTACGACTTTGGCGACTGTTCAGGTAGAGGAAGGTCACCATCATGTTAGAGTAATTAACCTTATAAAAAGAAAAATGCAGATTTCTCTTTCTTTTCTTTCTTTCTTTCTTTTTTTTTTTTTTTTAAGAAGGAAAGATGGCTATAGATTACTTAGATTGAAAAATAAAATGAAAGAAGGAAAAAGAATTTTAAAAAGTCTAACTAAAGTACAGAAGGAAAAAGGAGTGAAAGAAAGAAATTAGTGAATGAAAGAAATCTGAAGAGAGAAAATTAAAAGAAAGAAAAGAGAAGCACGAAGGGATAACTCTCTACTATAAAAAGGAAAAGAAAAAAGCAGTCAGGTCGAATAAAAAAAGGAGAGAGAGAGGGGGGTGGGAGAAATAAGAAAAGAAAGATTTCCATCGAATAGACACAGAAAGAGAGAAAATGCATAAGAAAGCAAATAGATAGGGAGAGAAAGAAAGAAAATATGGAAAAGGGCAAGAGAAATTAAAGTTACTCGACAAGAAAAGGGAAGAAAAAGAAAAACATATAAATAAAAGAAAACTCATGGATTTGGAAAGAAAGAGTAAATCGAATACTTTGTTTAGTTTCTTTAATTAAGGGTATACCAAAATTTGTGGGTATTTTAATGTCAAAACAATATTTGGTGAAAAACAATAGTGGTACTATTTAACCCATAGCTGGGGGTGATGAGAGGAGTTATACTTTTTCCAAGCGTATTAGTCCAAAAGTGAACAAAAGAATATGACTGAAGTTCGAACTGACTATGGTATCACAGTCTAGCACATCAGCCACTACGCTACGGAAATTGAACATACTGAGTTTGATAGATATGAACAAAGATAGCTAGCTAGTGGTACTATTTAACCCATAACTAGTGGATGAGAGGTATCATACCTTTTCCAATGGCATTAGTCAGAAAATGAACGTAATAGCGTGACTGGGGTTCGAACTCTCTGCTATGTCGTAGCCAAGCCCGTTAACCATTACGCTACGGTGACTTCCCCTAAAATTATCTGCATGTGTGTATGTGTAAGTCTGTGTATGTCTAAAAATATAAATAATGTACAGAATCAGAGACGAAAGGGTGAAAATAATAACAGATTTGGACTGATTGATCATACCACGAAAAGGTGGAAAATAGCAAAAGGAATAAAATAAATGGTTCAGGAAAAGAAATCAAAGCAAAAGTCCTAACAACACCCCCTAAAAAACACAAGATGACCCTGAGAGCTGAGGGGAAAAAAGAAACAAGTTATTTGCTAAGCTTAGTCAAGTTTGACAAAAGAATATAGGTATTGGAGCTCCAGTGAAAATCTAACTCGCTGACAATTGTCTGCTCGCCTACAATACTAACCAAGCGCTTAGAGAAATAAATAAATGAACATATTTAGGGAAAATAGGTACAGTGGTATCTTGACTTATAATATTAATTTGTTCTTCTCGTAACTCAAATTTCCTCGTATATCAAATCAATATTTCCCCTTGAAATAAACTGAAATTTCATTAATCCGTTCCAGGCCACCCCCGAAATAACACCCTAATTTTTTGGTTAATTTTTTTTTTTTAAATAAGAAAAATAGCACTGAATTGTACAAAAACAATAAAATAGAATGTAATGAATTATGTACTGTAATATGTTTTAATGTTTATTTTTCATAAATTATATTTTTCTTTTAAATTTGGAAACTTAAATGTTTTTATTGAACTTATTAGCATAAGAGAATCTGAAGCTCAGTCGTACCGTAAATTTTAGCTCTCAACACAAGGCAAAAAAAACAAAAAACAACCGAGTGACAGCTCGTAACCCGATAAATTCGTAAATCAAGGCACGATTGTATTCGTCTCGAAATAAAGGAAAAGAATTTTCGAATCTGTCGAAATCTTTGAGCGGGAATGAAAACGGGAGCAAGAAGAAATAGTGAGGTTAATGTCATGTACAGATCGAATTTTGGTGACCTAATTCGTAGCCACCCTCCCCCGCCACAAAATATGGCATTGACCTATATATGACTAATTATTTAGTCAGGCTGAAATTTAAACATATTTGGAGTAGAGGGATAGGATGAACTCTTAGCCCAAAAAGTTAATTTTATAAATTAATGATTTCATGGCCATAAATCATGAGACGTCATGTACAAATGTTTGTGGGATAAGTTAAAATTGAGGAGAAGGATAGGAAAATCAAAGGAATAAACTCATTTAGGGACGGATATATCATTGGGGATTGGGTGAGAAAGAATAGAAAAATTAAATTAGGTTCATAGAAACAATAACGTGCCTAGAAAATAAACGAAAATATTTCGTTTTATTGTGAGTGTGTTTTAATCATATTTTTTCATTCTTTCTGTTTAATTCCTTTTCTTTTGCATGTTTTAATTTTAATTTTTATTTTTTGTTTGTTTCTTTTTTTGCTTGTTTCTTTTTCTAATTTCTTGTCTTTTCCTTCCTTCACTCATTTTTCTCTTTCCCTGTTTTAAGTTTCTTCTATAAATAAGAAATAAAAAAAGAACGAAAGATAAATATATTGAAAGAATAAAGATAGAAGAAAAGTAAAACAGGGAAATAAAAAAAACGAATGAATAAAGAAAAATTGTCGTTTCCTTCACTCATTTTTTCTCTTTCCTTGTTTTGCATTTCTTCTATCTTCATTCTTTCAATATCTTTCTTTTTCGTTTTCTTACTTCTGCATTTTCCTTTCGCTAATTATTCCGTTCATTATTTTTCTTTGAACAGAAAATAAAATAAATACTTCATTTTTGGTGTGTGTTTTAACCCTATTATTTTTTCATTCCTTCCGTTTAATTCCTTCTCTTTTTTATGTTTTAATTTCTTTTTTTTTTTTTCTTTATCTCATTTCGTATAATTCAAGAATAATTGGAGAAAAATGAAAAAGAAATAATAAAACGAAAGAGAAAGATAGTGGAAGAATGAAAATAGTAGAAATGTAACACAGAAAGAGAAAAGAAATGAGTGAAGGAAAAGACAAATTTTCCTGCATTCACTCATTTTCTTTCGTTCCCTGTTTTACATTTCTTCTATCTTCATTCGTTTTTTTTATTTCTTCAACTTTCTTCCACCAATTATTCCGTGCTTTATTTTTCTTGTATTTTTTTAATACCTTGCCTAACGGGTGCCCCAACCTATGTGCAGTAATTCGGTCGATTTCTTTTTTTTTTTTTTTTTTTTTTTACTTTTGTTGAGAGGTACGAGCAAGCTTCAGATACACATATTCTAACAAGTTTACAAAAATCATTTAAGTTTTCAAATTTATTACACTAAAGAAAAGTATTGTTTATAAAAACAAAACAAAAATAAACCTTAAAACGTATTAAAGCTCATAATTCACTAAATTCTATTATGTTTTTATACAATGCAGTCCTTTTTTCCTCCCTTTTCTCTTCTTTCTTCATTCCTGTTTTTTTTCTCTTTTTCGTTTCTTTTTTCCTTATACTTTTTTCGTTCCTTTTTCCTTTCTTTTCTCATTTTTGTTGTTTTTTGCATTTTTCTTTCGTTCCTTTTCCATTTTTTCGTTCCATTTTGTCTTTTTCCTTTTCTTATTTTTCTTTCATTTTACAACTATTCTTCTTCGTTCTCATTTCTTTTTAATCATTCATTTTCTTTTCACTTCCTTTTCTCATTTCTTCACTTCTTTACGCACCCTTCCACCTCTTCTTTTGCCCCCCCTCTCTCTCTCTCTCTCTAAATATTCAAAGACTGTTCTTATTATTCATAATAATTTCATCTATTCCTTACTGACCTCCCCCCAACTCTCTTGCCCTTCTCTTCGTATCTCCCCACAATGGTTCTCTTTTTGCCATTCTCCGATATCTACTTCTTACCCATATTTTTGGTGACACTAGTATGTCAAGTACCTCTGACACTTTCATGTTTTGGCTGAGTTATTGTTGGAAGCAGAACTTTGTTTAGTATCTTCGAATGAATCAGGGTCTGAAGAGTGCTCGTTATCGGGGAGGGCAAAAGATGGAGAATATCTTATCTTTTATCGCATTTTGGAAAATAAAACCAAAATTAATACCAGCCATTTATTCAGAGTAGAATTTCTTGTTGAATTAAATGATTACAAATTTTATTCAGTGCTTCAGTGGAACTGTTTGGTGTATCAAAAGTACTTTCGTTTCCTAATGAACACTATAGTTTTCGAAGCTTGTATAATGCTTTACACATGGTATCTTCGGATGATATATTAGCTCTTCTGAAAGTTCTCAAGTGTTACTGGTCGATTTCTCCTCAACTTAACGATTTAAAGCTTCATAATCGACAACTGATGGTCGGGTAGTCCCCGTGGCGTAGTGGTTAATGTGATGGCCTACAACATCGTACTAAGCGAATTCGAAATCCAGTTGTCTTATTACGTTGACTTTTGGACTAATACCCATTGAAAAAATATGAACCCACTCACCCCTCAGCTATGGACTAAATAGTACCACTAATCTCCTTCTACAAGAATGGGTTTGGCACTAAATAACCACAAAGGTTGATATGCCAGTAAACAAATAAACCAAACAACTGATGGTAATCACTAGTCGGTTGTATTTAAAAGGAAAAGTCATTATCCAGAAATTAAAGTTTCGTTTCCCATTCAAAATTGTGTGAGCATTATTAGGGAATTTAAAGCCGTATTTAAAATAGTATCTCGAAAATTGGTATGATCTCAATGATTGTATCCGCTATAAAATATCAAAGAAAAAGTATAGATAAAAATTATACACACACACACACACACACACATTATATATATATAATCAAATGTAGCTACGACGTTTTCATTGTAGTACCATTAGTAGTTAATACAAAAAGTGCTCAATATATTTTGTAACATATAGAGAATTTATAGTTGAAGAAAAAAGTTTTTCTCGACGCGGTTTCGGTGTTCAAGGTACACCTTCTTCAGGAGTTCCTTGAACACCGAAACCGTGGTAAAGAGATTAACTTTTTTCTACAACGATATATATATATATATATATATATATAATGGGTGTGTGTGTTATGATTAAAATTTGACTCTAAAAGAATGTTTAATCAATAAAATGCTCTATCCACGAAAAAGCAGAGCAATATCTAAATATTTCAAGTATAATATAGAATTAAAAGGATAAAGGTTTTGTCCTGGTTCATCCTATTTTTATATTATATATATATATATATATATATATATATATATATATATATGTGTATGTGTGTGTATTAGTGGGGTCATGGAAGTTTTGCGAGTCCCTGTGGCGTAGCGGTTAAAGCGCTGGACTGCCAGTTGGAACTCCAGTCGCTGCAATACATACACTTTCAGACTAATACCCTGGGAAAGATATGAACCTCCTCATCTCCCAGGTATCGGTTGAATAGTACGCCTGCTGTTCTTCTACAAGGATGGCTTTGGCATTAAGTAAATCGTGAACATGATATGCCTTTAAACAAAGAAGATATTTTTGTGTTTTCTTGAGCCCAGCCTTGCTACGAGCTATGAATCCACAATATAATATATATATATATATATATATATATATATATATATATATATATATATATATATATATCTGTAAGTCGATATGGCTCATTGGTATATGTTTCCCCGCAATATAGGGTAATTGGATATTTTAAAGTAAGATCGGTTGTTATTTTACATAATATCCTAAACTTCTTGGAGTCACAAAGATAATATTTGATTTCTGGTGAGCATCGATATTATTCCATTTAAGTCTTTAAAAATGACCATATAAGAAATTATTTCATTTGATATAAAAAAGTTTTAATTAAAAGTTCAGAAACAACCGTATTCCAAAATCTAGTGTTTATAAAAAATCCTAAAGCTCACAGTGATACAAATCGCTACATACATTTCCAAATAAGGCCATTTCCACGAAAGATAAGTGCCACATATTTAATTATATATATATATATATATATATATGTAGATATATCACTTCATTCATTAAAATGTTAGATTACTTCTATCTCTCGATTTATTTTTTCATATTTTAATTTTTTTCAATTTATCTCAAAATGTTTACATGAGCGCCCTCACAGCAGAGGTTATCTCCCCTTGGAGCAGTGTCAAGAACGAAATCGGTTTATTACCTTTGATAACGATTTTGACACCTCCCGGCGGTGAAGAGCAGGTAAAAGGGCCTTGAATGGACGTGTCAATGATTTGTGAAAGATGAGAGGAAGAGGATGAAAAAAAAATAGTGTGGTAGGCGGCGGGCGGGCGGCCGGAATGTTTGTGATGTTTGCTTGGTTGAACAGCATCAGTGAAGAGTAGAAAAATGATAAACAAAATATTTAAATTTAATTTTTGTTGGAAAACAAAATTTTATTTTCGTCTATGAGATTTTTTTAGTTGCTCATCAACAAACAAATAAATAAAGAGTACACACATTTGCTGCATAAAGCATGTTTGGAATATGTATGAAGAAAAAGTGGAAGTAAATCCGACATTATGTAATATTGTAAAAATTGAAAAACACTAGTTTCATTAACGAATGATGTTTATTAAGCCTACGTTGCAGTGTTTCGGTCTGTTTCGATAAACCTTTTAAACCAATGAAAGTCCTGATGAAGGTCTATCGAAACAGACCGAAACACTGCCGCGTTGGCTTATTAAGCACCATTCCTTAATGAAACTTGTGTTTTTTTCAATTTTTACAATATTATATACACACAAATATATTATTGAGAAGGAAAAATGAAGGATGCTGTGTGCTGTCTTGAACATATCTTGGAAGCAGTATACCACAAAAAGCAGCTGTATAGCCACTTGCCTTCAATCACACAGATCGTCTGCGTAAAAAAACGAGACATATTGGACAAGCAAGTACGAGTTCATATGTGACATTCTCCTGTGGGTACCTGCATATGATACTTGGGTATGGGTCGACGAGCAAAAATTAACGCGGATACTGGATGCTGTGCAGAGGGCCTTCCAGGAGTTGATCTGTGCGGACAAGTTGTGAGCTGATGGTAGATGTGATGTTCCATCTCAAATAATAAAAATTTCCCTGGTCTAGCGCTAGTGAAAAGTGAATAGACTCTCACTGTCTGGCAGATACTAACAATAGGTCACTCCGCTGACGAGGAACATTATAAATCTATCCAATACCAGTTTTCGGGCTGTTTCAAACTTTATAAAAATACATGAGTTTGGATTAGTCTGGTACAGTATCTGAATTACTGAGTTCCCAGAGTGGCTCAAACTCCCTACAGCTGTAACGATCCGCAAAATAAAATGATTAACCGCTGCTCCACAACGCAAGCTTCTTTCTCATCTCTATTTCGCGAGAAATTAAACTCTTCATTTCTGTCTATATCATTCTATTTATAATTCCATGTAGATGTCAGATAATTTCTCTTTATGGATGCTCAGACAAGCATAAAATAAGAGCATGTATTTTTTTTTCTTTCATTCTGAGAGACAAGTTGCTGGCGAAAATGGGAGGCATTTTATTTTAGGCATCAGGAGTAAGGAATTAAAATTCCACACAGAATATGATGCGATATGATTTTCAAATCCTTATTTACCCAACCTCTCCACACGGAGAGGATAAGACAAAAGGTCCATTTTAAAGCGAAGTTTAACTGATAGAGTGACCCGAGTAGCATCGTTTCGCTTTAGAAGTGGCCGCAAATGAATCAATCTTATATATATATATATGTGTGTGTATATTTATTTTTTTTTGCTGACGAAAAATAAACATTTTAAATCGTGCGGAAAACAGCTTATATAGAATATCACCTTGTAGTTTTGTTTCTTTTTTGTTTTGACAATAAAAAATTTTTTTAAATCGTGCGAAAAACAGGTTATATATATTGCACTTTTTTTTCTTTTTTTTTTTTTAACGAAAAAAACATTGAATTCAGATTATATAGACTAGCACCTATTTTTTTTCTTTGTTTTAACGAAATATATATATTATATGAAAAGTATATAAAAATGGAATAAATACAACAGTTTGAGACATGGAAATAGAAAGACAATATCAAATACTGTGCTAACAAACGCCAGTTTTTGTTAAATGAAAAAAAGGAGGAAAATTTAACCATTTGACACGAGAGGTTCGAATAACACTCACATTTTGGGCTGGAATGTCTTTTAAAAATGTGTATAAAAAACGTATCATACATACATATATATATATAAACCCATCCACATGAGTGGGATTTGACATATGGTCAATTATTAAGCGGAGTTAAACTTGTTTTGAATTTAGAGTTTCATTCTTCTAGGACGATTGCCATACCAATGATAAAGAACCCAGTTTGTATAACTGGGAGAGATTAGTTGGATTTACACCTTTCTCAAGCATAGGTATTTACCTAACCCGTTCGCTACAGGTAAATGTGACACAAGGTCTCACATATGGGACATCCAGCGGGGATCAAACTCTCAATTCAGTAGTAATGGATCAGTGAGATTATTAGCACGAAAGGAAATGCAAACACCCACATTCAGGATTTGAATTCTGTTCGTTTCCATTTCCTACAACAGGATTAGCACCTGTTTTTTTTTTTCAATCACTTCACACGACCAGAATGCGACACAAGATAATTTTTAAGTTTTTCTTTTTCCTAGACTGGTCTATATCAATGTTAAAGAGCCCAGTTTGCCCTACTATTTAATCATTCCTGCAGAGAAGATAGTTGGGTTCATACCTTTCCAAAGGGTATTGACTATGTTAAATGCAAATAGCCACGTCCAGGATGTAGAATAAACATAATACTCATCTCCACGGGAAGGGTGTTACTAGCGTCAGTAACCAGACAAAAAGAAAAGAGAACATAACTGAATACGCTCTGTACTAACAACTTGAACACAGTCAAATTTTCAGTTTATATAGATGAAAATATTCACTTTAAAACCAACAGCCAATCAGTATTCAAGAAGTGCGCCTTACCCAAATACAAAAGTGGAATAATCTAATCTACTATTCAAACAACCTACCAACTTTGGACCTACACAATATACTCAGCTTGCAACACAGCTAGATTATAATTCCTACACGAATCTCTACACAGGATTTGAAATCGATTCGCCGTGTTCATTTTCTACAACGATAAACTTTACACCACGAGAAGCATGTAATACTTTTGCTTATATCTGAGAAGGGTTGAAGGATTTTAATGTTGTATATCATATTTACCTCCGTTATATGAAGAATTTGCATGATTAAAAAAAATAACGTTCAATATTAATGCAGACCCCAATGAAATTGTTATTTAGTTGCAAATTGAACTAGAAATTGCTTTATTCTACGAGAGAGTTTCATGTGTATTATTTTAATAAGATTCCCGCGTTGATGTATTCTGCTGAATATGATGAGAATTTTAGCAATATAAAAATGGTATCGCGCAAAAATATTCTCATTGAACATTGTCATTCTGTCTTGATTATTTGCAAACTAATTATTTAGAGAAAAAAAATTAACTTATTATCGAATGGAAATGATCTCCTTTACATCCATTTAAAGAAAATATATATCCCAACAGCCGTTTGTGAAACCTGTTTCAACATTTTATCTATTAACCTAGCTCTTCCTTGATATCCATCGGATGTCTCAAAAATGTGTGTACTCCGTTTGTAGGAACTCTGGCTATTGCATGCAAGTGAATTCACTTGTTCTAAAATGTTTTTATAGAGTTTAGGAAGTGGACACAGTGGAATCCTGGATGTGGCTGTTTGCATTTTACATAATGTTAATACCCTTGGGAAATGTATGAATCCAATTATTCTCCCTCCTGTTATGTGTAAATAGTAGAGCTGACTGGGCTCTTAACATTGGTATGGCAACCGGTCAAGGAGAAGGAAAAGTATTAGTATTTTAAGCTACTGTAAGATCATGGGGTAGGACTCTTGTATAATTTTCTCATCATGATCAGTTTGCGCTGACAGCAAGGATTCCAATGACTCTATTTCTCTTGCTGCTCGTCCCCATTAGTCATCGTCTTATTTTTAGGCGTTTTATTTAAATTTATTTCAGATTTATTCGTTAAACACACACACACACACACACACACACATCTGCCTGTGAGAGAGAGAAAAAAAGACTATTCTTTTTTTTGTCTTGTTTGAATGTCACCTGTGTAGAAGTTATCCCCCAGGCGTAGAAACAATATAATACTCACCGTCGCAGTGGGATTCTAACTACCATCGAGTTAGCAGACAAGAACACCATGCAAGCTGTAACTTAAATACAGTCCTTGCATGTTGCTGGCATAGTGCAAAGGGATGGCTGAAGAGTGGGTACTTATCCATATCTTCACTCACCCTGAAAACCATCAGCCAATCAAAATCCAGGAAGTGAACTTGCCAGAGTTCATAATGAAATAACCCAAAGCTGTATATAAACCATCTACCAGCACTCTAGGGTTAGTTATACATTCAAATTGTAACAGAGCTGAATACTTGACACAAAATCTATCAAAGTGCACTAACACTTACACGTTATTTTTTTCAAGTTAATGTCTCGCGAAAGGAGATTTCACCACGTAAACACATACCACGCTATACAGATGCTTGACTGGCTACTTTCTACTACACTCTTCTCTGCAGATTGTGTGAAACACACACACACACACATATATATGAGACAGACAGAGATTTGACGTTTGAATTTGAGATATTATTAGTTACAAATTTAGAAAATAAATTGATATATTTGGTTTTTCAATCTTATGTAAAATATGCTTGGGGAGAAAATCTTTGAAAGATTGGATGTCCAAATATATAAGAAAAAAATCCCCGAATTTATTCTAATAACATTTCAACTTAAAACCCAAAAATACATCGAAGTTTTTCTGAATTAGATAATAATATTTCAAATTTACCCTTGATAATGACCAATGATGGTAAGAAGTGCCAAGGGAGAAAATTCTGGACAATTTCCGTGTAAGATAGAATCATTAAATACAGGAAAATACAAGATAGAAAGATAAATAGAAAAATAACCTTATACGCAAGAAATACAATATCTCTCTATGTAAATATACATATGGGTGTAGATACGGGTTTAAATGCACATACATATTTCATATATATATACAGTAAATCTTTAGTAGAAGTCTCTCACGTATGTATATACAAGTAAACCTTTAAGAAGGTTGACACAACACACACAGGCATATATATATATATATATATATATATATATATATATCTACCTACAAATAAACCTATTGTAAGAAGTACGGCACATGCACATATTAATATATACATACATACAAATAAACTTTCAGAAAAAGGTTCACACACACACACACACACACACATATATATATATATATATATATATATATATATATATATATATATATATATATATATATATATCAAAATAAAATTGTTAAACAGATGTGTCTTTTGTTTAATTCTACATGTATAAAATGAAAGAATGCTGCACACACACACACACACACACTACACACACTGATGATATATAAATACATAAATATATGTAGACAAACATTTAATATAACTTGCATTTTCCCTAGTTTCAGGGAAATGCATTTGCAATAAACACACACACACACACACACACACATATATATATATATATATATATATATATATATATAAATAGTCTAATTTTTCCCAGAACTTTCAAGTATTAGTTGCTATCACAAGAGCCGTGCAGCCGGCCATTACCTCTTTATATTATTGCAAATTACAGGAAGATGAAAATTTATATTCGCTTGCGCGAAATTTCATTTATTTTTGCAGACAGCAACTTTCTATTTGCTCTACTATTCGGGGGGTGGGGCTATATGTTCTTATTCCCCTGTCTCCTATTCCAGACCCTCACGAGACCATTTTATCTCAATATCAAGCCAATATGATTTACAGGTTGAAAAACGTTTTTTTCTTTTTTCTTTTCTTATACAGTCTTTCTACAATACGATATGTTAGCATGGGATCAAATAATCATGACTGAAAATACATTAAGTAGAGTAATGGAAAAAAGACAGTGTTATAAATTAATGTAAACCATCGTAACATTGAGCAGATTCTACAAAGCCTTCATCATTGACTAGATGTTATGATTACGGTATTTTCAGGTGCTAACTCTGATCTAGCTTGTGTGCATTGATAGAGTAAGATTATACTGCTCTGTCGCATCATATTTGAGCACTTTTCTTAATTCGAAATACAATTAATTTACATCTTAAAAAAAAAAAAGAAAAGAAGAAATAATAATGTAAACTTTTGGACGCTGGATTTGAAAACTAAAATCTAAAATTCAACTTAAGTTATCGAAATGTATGGAAAATATCTAATACTAGTAATATCAGGCAGCTGGTTTGGCTTGAAGGGGCTGGTTTAGCTAAGTCGGTAGAGAGCCTGCCTAAGAATCGCAAGATTCTTAGTTCGATACCAGTCCTCGAAAACTCAGCGTATGAGTAGCACACATTGGATAATCCGGTATGTGCGGTAAAGGAGGGAGCTGACGGTAGGTGTTGTGCTCCACCTCAACAAAACAATCTCCCTGGTCTAGCGCAAGCGAAAAGAGGATAGACTCCCTCGCTGTTCGTCTGATACCTACAATAGGCCACTCCGCCAACTTTATATGGCTGATACCTTTTTATCCGCACTGTGTGCTGATGCTGTAGAATACGCCGATTGCACCCCTGTAGAGGGTTAAGACCCTCCCAGTGGGGTCAGCTGTTGGTTGTAGGTGGCAACCCGTAATGCCTGAGGACATGATTGTGGTGGCTGAGGAGTCTACATGGATACTACGTAGTTCCTTGACATGCAACAACCCACATGGACCCTTAAATACTTACTAGATGGGGTGTCGAAGAGGTCAATCGGCTGGTCATGCCAAGCGCTGATACCTATATGATTGTCCCAACCGAATTCGTCAAAGTTCTCTTATGGCAAACACTCAACCCTTTATATCATATGGGTGTTAGAGGGCTGTGGCTGTGGGTCAGCGTCCAATTTAGTGCTTACGGAAAGAAGACATATTTCAGTCAGTTTATTTTATGTCGTTTGTCTTTGAGGAATCTACACAAAACCGAAAGTAACCTATAATATGAACACGTAGCTGTTCAAAAATAAGTACACTCCCAATGCAACAGAAACACGCCCATATTTCAAACTTTCACCTGTGTAGTGCTAATGAACTTAGGCAATTGACAATGGTAGCTCCGTCTAGCTAATTACTTACCTTTTTATTTTATTTCTAAATGGGTTTAAGATGTTTTCATTTCTTGCCAACATAGTATTTTCCACTCACAGATCTTTTTGTGGTTATTTCATGTTAAGTCGGAATGATGTTGATATGAAAATGATGCATCAAAAACTCTGTGTAGCAATTATAGATTCACAAGTCTCAAAACAAAACAAAGAAAACATTTCAACAGCGAAATCACAGAATGCACCATCCAAGCCATGAGTATAACTAACATTGGCTAGATGGAGCTATCACTATCATTTGTATAAGTTTACTAGTGCCACACAAGTGTCAATTTAAAATGTGAGGTATTTCTGAAGTATATACATATATATATATGAAAAACCCTTACGTCATCAAGGAATAAATACATTTACGCTTGTGGACTTCGTCAGATTTGACTGCAACCAAATCTGATGAGGCCAACAGGCCAAAATAAATGTATCATTTGATGACCTAAAGATATCTCATTTATTTGTTTATTCACATATATATATATATATATATATATATATATAATGATTTGAAGGCAATTACAATGCGTATAAAAATAAAAACAAAAAGATGTTATTTATTAGACAAAAATAACATGTTTTTGTTTTTATACACATTGTAATTGCCTTCAAATCATTAATATATTATAACATACTTAACAATGCTTCAAGCAAATTACCAATTACTTATATAAACATTTAAATTACTGTATACATGTATATCGAGCCCTTTTGTATGGCAGGCGGAAGAATACAAATATCAAAAGATTTTGATATTAATCGCCTATATATAATCTTCCTATTGTATACACTGTATATATTTGCGTAACATGCGAATTTCTCAGGCATAAATATTAGCCTGATTTTAGGGGATTGTACGGAACCCTGTATCCGTTAAATTCTAAAACTCTTTGTCTTTTAGAATCACGTATTTTTGATCGCATATATATATATATATATATATATATATATATATATATATATATATATATATATATAAGTTCAGGCTTTCCTGTTTATAAGAAATCTCATATGATTGAATTAAAGTTTAATTTTTAAACTCGTGAACATTGGTTGCAATGTTGCGAACACAAGGACATAGGATAGGGCTGTATTTTCATCTGGTTATTCCCACACTGGCGAAAAACCGAATCAAGTTTAGGTGGTAATCGCATTATACTGCTTATGCGCTCTGGGTTAGCAGTAATGATGCTTCGACCCCGAAACCATGTCTGACCCCCAGAGTCATCATCTGATGGAATCTTTGTTGGCGGCACAGCTGTTGTTTTTTTGCTTACTGCATCTGTAAAAAATATGTTTGTGTTCTCATATATGTGGACTACAAATATAGATATTACTTATGCATATCTGTATCACATACACACATTATATATATATATATATATATATATATATATATATATATATAATGCATGATTATCCTCACTGCACCCAATTATCTCAAGATGAGGCAGACATAGATCCCAGAGATTGAAATGGATGCTCGAATCCCATTCAGTTCTACGGGGTCATCAAGTAATATTTGGGCCCGTAACCCAACTCTCCTTCTCTTAAACACTGCCAAATAAATAAATAGATGCAATAGAGAAGCCCGTCCCGTTTTCATTCTTTCTGCTCAATATCATCCAAGTTCCTCTTTTCCATTTTTTTCTCAATCTATTTCCATCTTTCGTTGTTCCTTTCATTTATTCTTTCTTCCTTTCCATATCTTTTTTCTTTGCCATCGTCCTTTCTTTCTTTCGAACATTCTTCTTTCTTTCTTTCTTTCGAACATTCTTTCTTTCTTTCTTTCTTTCGAACATTCTTTCTTTCTTTTCTTTCGAACATTCTTTCTTTCTTTCTTTCTTTCGAACATTCTTTCTTTCTTTCTTTCTTTCGAACATTCTTTCTTTCTTTCTTTCTTTCGAACATTCTTTCTTTCTTTCTTTCTTTTTCGAACATTCTTTCTTTCTTTCTTTCTTTCGAACATCTTTCTTTCTTTCTTTCTTCTTCTTTCTTTCTTTCGAACATTCTTTCTTTCTTTCTTTCTTTCGAACATTCTTCTTTCTTTCTTTCTTTCTTTCTTTCGAACATTCTTTCTTTCTTTCTTTCTTTCGAACATTCTTTCTTTCTTTCGAACATTCTTTCTTTCTTCTTCTTTCTTTCGAACATTCTTTCTTTCTTTCTTTCTTTCGAACATTCTTTCTTTCTTCTTTCTTTCGAACATTCTTTCTTTCGAACATTCTTTCTTTCGAACATTTCTTTCGAACATTCTTTCTTTCGAACATTCTTTCTTTCTTTCTTTCTTTCGAACATTCTTTCTTTCTTTCTTTCTTTCGAACATTCTTTCTTTCTTTCTTTCTTTCGAACTTCTTTCTTTCTTTCTTTCGAACATTCTTTTCTTCTTTCTTTCGAATATTCTTTTTTTCTTTCTTTCTTTCGAATATTCTTTCTTTCTTTCTTTTTTCTTTCGAAATATTCTTCTTTCTTCTTTTTTATCTTTCTTTCGAATATTCTTTCTTTTTCTTTTTTATCTTTCTTTCGAATATTCTTTCTTCTTTCTTTTTTATTTTTCTTTCGAATATTCTTTCTTTCTTTCTTTTTTATCTTTCTTTCGAATATTCTTTCTTTCTTTCTTTCTTTCTTTCTTTCTTTTTTATCTTTCTTTCGAATATTCTTTCTTTTTTTATCTTTCTCATAATTCGATCCATAGCATCGTCGTCTTTCTAAAATTTTCCCCTCGCCATTACCTTTATCGAACTGTTGCAACCTACCCGAGTTTTCTTTATCCCACGTCCGTTCTGGGTGGATGTTGTTTTTTTTTCTCGATTTGAAGAAAGACTGAGCGACCTCATTCGGGGCCCGATCCCGTTAGAGATAATATCGAGTTAGATTGGTTCAACAGGGACTAAGAATATTTTTATGGCTGATATTATCGTATAATTATGTCGAGATATTTGGAAGGTAGGGTCAGGAAAGAGAGTACTTGGCGCTATGTCCCTACCCCGGTGAGAACATTGTCAGTCACGTGTAAATAGATATCATGAGGGGGTGATAGTTATGCTGTTCAATCCAATACGTTTATGGAGATATCACCTTAGCTCAATTTAGTACGTAGCATGGCGAAGTTGAAATAAGAGAGACATGAAAAGATTATGTTGCGCCAATCAAGATCTTTCCTTTTACCTCGGAAAATAAAAATTTGACAGTCCTGTGGTTTCGATTCTTTCTCTTATTCTCATTTTACCTTAGCTCTATTATATTATACATTCTGGTCGCAAACAAAATAAAAACGGTGTGGCCAAAAAGATCTTCATCGGGTGATAACTCCTAAGAATTTATATTATTATTATTCGGACTATTATACTCAATCTTTTTTTTTTTTTTTTTTGTTATCTGCACAACGTTTCGGCCGATGTGCCCTCCGACCTTTCTCGGGTATTTCTTGTTGGACTCGAGAACCTTCTCCTCTTCGAACCTAACCCTTTATTCAATCCACAGGGTTTGACTGTTCTCATTCTGCTAACCATGACTGAGTATAAGTATTAAGCCGTGTTAATTATTCTATGTTACTGACGCCCTTGACCAGGATTGAACCTGCAGCCTAGAGATAACTGTCACTTAGAATGTCCACTACGCCATGTGTTCAATTGGACTCTTAACAAGTTTATAATTTGCAAATCATCCATTCGATGGAGTAAAAGATTCCACTCAATAAAATACTCGAAGGTGTGAAATAGTCCACTCGAGTTCATCCAAGAAAATGAGTCCCTCGAAAGAATGAAATAGATTCTATCAAATTAATATAAATTCTATAATTGAGACATAAACTGTGGACATCGTTTCTACATCATGTTTGTAATTCACGATTTTTTGACGATTGTGTAATAATAGTACACTCAGCTAAGTGTATTCTTGCACTCGTCGAGTGAGATGGTCCACTCGGTCGAGTGTATTCTTGCACTCAGTCGAGTTTGAACCGTATGTCGACCTGGTTCCTAAAGTCTGGAAACCAGTTTTGGAAAACTGCATTCATGACACCACTAAATTTAAAGTGAAGCATGAAAACCTCGACTGAGTGTATCATCTCACTCGACAGAGTGCGAGAATGCACTTAACTAAGTAAATTATTTCACTCGATTAAGAGTCCTATGTATCTAATCTGGTACAAGAACTACAATAAATCCTTTTTGTGTACGTGACAAACTTGTTAGTGCGCCTCAACAATAGTGTGCAAGATTAGTTTATAACTATTTCATTGCACTTAAGTTCACACAAAAATGGGGAACCCAGTGAGGGTCAATCTCGGTCCATAATCGAAATGAATTTTTGAAACAAGCTCTTCATGGTAGGTGCCAGTAAAGTGGGAATTTACCGAACCTTACAAGACGGACAGGATCTTTTCCTTCTCCTTGTCTGGTTTGTCTTAACCAAGGCTAAAAAGCCCAGTCTGCTCTACTGTTAGCAGGGAGGTGAACGGATTCATGCCTTTCCCAGAAGCATTAGCGCAACGTGAAACGTAATCAGAAATCCTATTCTCAGGTAAAAATTTCCATTTTTTGGACGATAACCGCTACTCAAAACGCCTTCCGCTCAAATATTCATAATGTATTTTTATGCAGTTACATCAGTCTGTAAGCTCTCACCCCAAGTTATTCGGACTGGCTGCTAGACCAACTGACCAACGCGAGAAATTGATATCCCAGAAGATTAAACCACCCTGTCGACTGGTGCTGTAGAATACACCGACTGCACCTCTTCAGAGGGGTAAGACTCTCCCAATGGGGCTACCTGTTGACTGTGGTTGGCGACCCGTGATGCTTAAGGATGAAATAATGGTAGATGAGCGGTCCATGATATGCAACACTCCCTTTGGCTCTTACTTAGTCTAGTCGGGCGGTCGGAGTGGCCACAACCAATTAAGTGGTTGGTCCCGTTAATCCCTAGCATCTATATTATTATCATGACCCTATTGTCCTTATTGCAAACCCCCAACCCTTTTGATCATATATGTGCTATAAGGCAGTGGATGATGGTCTTAGTGTCCTGGGTAAGATTTTAAACTGCATCTAATGAAGCTCCAGTTCAGGAGCTCTGGGGAGTGTGGAGTACCTCTTTATTGCCATTACTCCCAGTTCTAACCTGATGGGATCTATGGACTAAATAGAAAAAATGAGTATTAAAAGATGTGTTTAAAAAATTGAGTTTGAGCGGATAAAATGAATACCTAACAAGAATGAATAAAACAAAATGTATTCGGCCTAAAATAACTCAACAAGGGTTGATATGCCGTAAAATCCAACCAACCAAACAAAACCGACAGTAGGTCTATAAGAAGCATAATGGTAGGTTCCGACCCACCGGATATTAGGATGATAATGAAAAAAAAAGTACCCCATTATCCTTATGATTCTACCCCGGGATAACCAGTAACAAAGCCAGGTAAGAAACTAATGTCTTTTTAATGCGACTATCCGTACCCTCTTCTCCCTTTTCTCCGGTCCCAGGGTGTATGTTCGCTCTAAGCACTGAGTGTGTTGGACACACAATTATTGCATCTTTTATTCTGACTTACTTACGCGCAAAATGAGCGTCCAAATATTGAGATATGAGGAAATATGTTTTGTTGTTCTATTCAGTTGCGAGACGACAATCCGTGCCTTAAAGGATAAAAGAAATACCGATAAGCTAAGCTAAATTTCCATCGTATAAGTTCTTAAAATATAAGACACAAAGAAAAGAAAAGAAAAACACAAAGTTACTTTCTATGCACCATTTAAACCTACTCTCTCGTTTATACTTTCTTTCAATATCTTCTATAATAATAAAATACACATTATATCTGACCGCTTTTCTAAAGAAAAAAAATCAAAATCACATTAATATAAATAGCAAACTAGGATTTATACTTTGTATAATTTAGAGATTTCGGAATGTTGTCTTTATTGTTATATACACAGCATTTTGCCCGATGTGTGCTCCGACCTTCTTTAGGTGTTTCTTGTCGAACTTGGGAGCCTTCACGAAATTCCGAACCAAACCAATCATCTGTAGGTTTCAGGTTCAATCCTGACCACGGGCTATAATAACATAGAATGCTTAACATAGCTCAACACTTGGACCCGGTCATGGTTAACGGAATAGGATCAAGCACTTCTAAGGTTTTGGATTCAGTTTTTTCCTTCTCCTGGATAAGTTATCCTACCAGGCAGACCAGTTTGCTTTAGTATATATGACGGGGGTCCAGTGAGCTTCGGTCTCTGGACCATGGGATGCTACATTAATGGCGTCGATCCAGAGGGCCGTCCCTCCAGGCAATACCTGCCTCATTGCACTTAAAGAGGCAGGGCTTTGCCCAGCGCCTGAGAAATTTTTCTACGGCCTTGTGCCATATCGTGTGAAAGTGCTTGTTCAGAGTCTATCCTGGTGGGTTGAATAGATGTTTTGGTTCGAAGTTCAGTCAAGTTTCTTGAATTCACCAAGAAAAACGTGAAGAAGGCCAGAGGGTACATTGGCCAAAAGGGTATGTATAATACAATAAAGATGAGGACATTAGTCTGAAAAATCTAAATAATACAAATTATCAAGCCTCATATAAAATTTTTAGACAAATAGGCTTTATACTTTCGGTAAAATCTTGGCCCCTGTGCATTACCGAATTCTTTAAAATTCGTGTTACCATAACGAGCATCAATAAGTGATTCCTACTCAGGCTGCTTCAAACTGGCGAGGTATCTTAAAAAAGGACGATAGTCGAGGTACGAAAAGGCTTAATCTCATGAACCCGTAAGCCCGGTATTTCTTATACACTGAAAAGGTCACGGTTGCTCCTGTTGTGTAATGGTTATCGTCGTAGGAAATAGACGAAGCTGCTATCATTTCACATAGCGGTAATATTCTTGGGAAAGGTATGCATCCAACTATTCTACATCCAGCTATGAGTAAATAGTAGGGTGTACTGGTCTCTTTAACATTGGTATGACAACCTATCTAGAAAAAGGAAAACTCTGAATTCAAACCTGTTAAACTCCGCTTAAGCATTTGACCTTGTTTCACATTTTGTTGGTGAGGAGGGTTGGTAAATACATACACCGAAAAGTTCTACAATTTGGATTCAGAGATCGCGTTAGATATTATTATTAAAATACTTAATATGGTCATCGTTCACAGCTTTCGTTATAATGGAATTGATGAAAGAGCTTTAACTCTTAACATCCTATAAGGATTTATCAAAAAATGCTTAAAAATGTCCTTTTCATTTCAAGTTACCCGAGTTATTTCCCTTGAATTAAAGACTTCTAAATATGTTTAATATTACATTAAAACAGAGGCTATCATTTGGGGCAGA
The DNA here is from genome assembly GCA_023376005.1 of Doryteuthis pealeii. Lineage (NCBI taxonomy): Eukaryota > Metazoa > Mollusca > Cephalopoda > Myopsida > Loliginidae > Doryteuthis > Doryteuthis pealeii. The sequence goes on from CM042160.1 coordinate 11,778,474, forward strand.
TTAGGAAAATGAATATGACTTCTGGCCGGGCGGAATGAGGCGGTAATGGATGTTCTGGACTTCTGAAGCGGAATTTAAAGATGCTTTGTTTCCTAGTTTTAATTTCTTTTATGGGTTTAGGCATGCTGTCCCATAGAGGCCCAGAGAGTTTTTTTTTAAAAAAAGCAACAAAAAAGAAATCACTGTTGAAAAACCTCTTCACATAAATACAAATATAATGATATAATGATCATATTAATACAATATCATGTTATATAATGATCACTTTAATATCTTTTTACTGCCATCAATGTATGTGCCTCTATCTCCCTCTCCCTTCTCTTTACTAAACAGAGCATTACAAATATAATGATCATATTAATACAATGATCATATCAATATATTTTTACTGCCATGAATGTATGTGTATGTGCCTCTATCTCTTTAACACTCTCCCTTCTCTTTCCAAAACATAAAGTATTTAAAAATGATTATTCCTGAATATAATATTAAATCATAAAATAGTACGTATGGCCAAAATTTTAGAAAAGGAATAAACTGATTTAATGAGACTTTGAAAAGGCAGGGCAACTTAACAGATGAACAAATAAATATCTTAAAATTCCCTGAATGTTTTGGTAACACCTGACACGCACACATCACACTCACACATAAATGCACGTTGCGTGAGGATAATCGTCTTAAGAAATGGATCCGTCGAACCAATTTGATATCCTGGATGAGACTGCGTTTCTCTAACACCTTAGCCAACTAGTAAAACAAATGAAGGTGTCAGTGTGTAATGGTTATCATCGTAGAAAATCGACAAAGTGAACCGATTTCAAATTCTGGAGGTTTGCATTTCACATAGCGCAAATACCCTTGAAAAATGTATGCATCCAACTATTCTCCCTTTATGGGTAAATAACAAGGCAGCTCTTTAACATTGGTATGACAACTGGTTTATGAGAAGAAAAACTCTGAATTCATACCTTTTTAAATTCCGCTTAATAAATGACCTTGTGTTGCATTTTGCTCGTGTGGAGGGATTTGGAAAATACATATACTAGAGCAAACTGGTCTGCCTGGTAGGACAACTTATCCAGGAGAAGGAAAAACTGAATCCAAAACCTTAGAAGTGCTCGTTCAGAGAATCTAATGCGTGAGCCTCGAGTTATAAATTCTCATTTTAGTTCTCTTGGCTTACACCTCTCTTTTACGATAAATTAAAAAGAACAATTAAAAGGAACAATTAAAAATTAAGATTAAAAGATACAAAAACTACTAGTCAATGATGATAATAAAAATAATTGATAATGTTTCAAATAAAATTAAAAATCAATTAAAAAATTACTCAATGTTTAATTCAATTTACATTCATAAACTCTACTTTTCCCCTACCCCGAGCTGAATTTATGGTGAGGCAAAGGGAGGAATTCCCCTGGGCACATTACCAGAGGGGCACCCAGACATCCTTTATAGAACTTGTAATAATTATAAAATTAGTTTTTATTATTGAAAGAATATAGGTGATTTGCTACAAGCTGGAAAGAATTATGTCACTTTGTCGTATAATACAAACTGAAAAATGCCATAAATGTTATTTCCACAGTAAATATAATTGAGAAAAATAAAATAGTTTTCTTCGGAACCTAACACGTATATTTTTCTTTTTTGATAAATTCATTTTACTTCAATTTAAAAAAAAATTGTAATGCATTTAATTTAAATTTTACGTTAAGCCCACTTGGCCAGATGTGTTCCCCAAGGTTTAAATCCGGTTCTCCCACTCTCCGAGTACCTCTTGGCAATTCGTTAAACTCCGAAGAGTACAGCAGCGAGATCAGAAGTGAAATTCCTCGGAATAACTGCAACAATACCCATATGCCAACTTTACTAATATCAACTTGAATACAGGGGAGAGTGCTGAAACATTGGGAAGGTTTGCTGTTACTTGTTCCTTAAGTAAGAGCTACTCTTTCTGGTCGAAAAAAAATTAAGTACGATATGATAATCAAATCAAGAAGGAAACGACCTATAGATGACTTAAAAAATAAGTCTTTGCTAATGTACGTAACCTGAGAAGCTCCAGTCAAGCGTGTTGAGTTTACCTAGGCTTTAAATAAACAAATAAGTAAAAATATCTGTTGCGCTTAGCATTGAAGATGATTATCACTTCGACCAGGAGACACAGTTGAATTCAGCCCCAAAATTAACCATGACAAATGCAAAGCACCATAGTAAAGATAACTAAAATTATGACAGTTGTGTATATATATATATATATATATATATATATATATATAATCTTATTGGTAAAACCTTGCGGTAAGAAGAAAAAAACCCGGCAAATAGTTTCTTAGTAAAAATATACTATCAAACTTCACCTGGGGGGAAAAATGAAAAAAGAAAAGACCAAAAGGATCGCACCAACCGGAAATAATCGATTAAAACTATAACACTTGGCCAAAAGAAAAATAAATGTGTATATAATATATTATATATATATATATATATATAAAAACCACTATGTAAAAAGTGCTCGATACCTAAGTAGAGCAAATAATAAAGTTAAACTTAATGAGTCAGATATACCTACTAATAGTTTCGCTTAGTAGCTCATCAGGGCTAGAATCTGACTCTTGCCATGATGAGCTACTAAGCGAAACTATTAGTGGGTATATCTGACTCATTAGGTTTAACTTTATATATATATGTGTGTGGTGTATTTATTAGTAAATAGGGCTCAACGTCGTTGAAAGAGCATGTTCATGTTAGAGTAGCGTGGGCTTGAAATCAACGGCGCTTCTTTACTGACAGTTTCTCGGTTTGAAAATTGCATAGTCGAGCAACTATCAGTAACTAATTACCGTTGATTTCATGCCCACGATACCCTTATATATCGAAACAAATCGTTCAAAAACATTTTGCTTAATTCAAGAAAGCGCTCAAATACTGCCAGCAGAACAGAATAAAACCTAAAAGAAACTATTTCTCAGAATCTTTGAGATGAGGCTTGATAATTAGTATTATTTGGATTATTCGGGTTCGAGAAGGTTCCCGAGTCCGACAAGAAATACTGGAAGAAGGCCGGAGGGCACACAGGCCGAAAGGTTGTACAGATAAAGATAAAGATGAGGACAATAGTCCGAATAATCCAAATAAACTAAAAGAAACTGTTATCCTAACTCTTAGTGTCGGCTTCATTACTTGTGTATAAAAAATAAAATCGTCTGATGAAGTTGGATAGTTTCACATTTTTTTTTAAAATAATGAAGCTTTTATAATGTTTACTTAACCATAAGCCAGAAAAATGGCACCCTAGAGCGAGATTCTTTATTAGATGGTAGGTTGATTGATTTAACGGCATATCAACCCATCTGGGGTTATTTCATGTCTAGTGGTTATGAAAGTAATATATGTTCAGTATCTATATTTACACTTTTGTAGTAATTGGTTTTAACAAAGTGTTAGCATCATTGGGGATCATGTTGTATAGTATTGATGAGGTTCATATCTATTTTCTATGGTATAATTTTATTTCCTCAAAAAGACAATGTCTTCTATGTTGACTAATAGATCTTTCATATTATTTGCATTAAAATAACGGCTTCTATGTATATCTGCATTCTATAAATAAGTGTTTAACAGTCAAAGGTGTTTGATATCTTTCACACTGTGGTTGTTGTTCTTGTTTGAGTATATAGGAGTGCGTTAGTCTTGTGTGACCAATACGTAATCAAGACACATTGACTTGCTCCTTTCTAGATTTTCTTAAGGCTGGTCTCCAGTCTCCCAGGGTGGGTTTGAGCAGGAGAGTTCATTTTTATTAGAGCAGTAAAAGTAAAGACGGTGGAGTGTCCAAGAGTAATACACTTAAAAAGTTCTGAATTTAAAAATAAAAAATAATAAAAAAAACAATAACAACAAAAGAAATGCAATTATCTGGTCGATTTGCGGCAATATGTAATTTATGTGGGGTCTGTTTCCTCGCTATATTTAATTTTCTCATTCTTCTATATATTACTGAAAGTTTTGTAACCGTAATCCGGCAAAAACTGCACAGCTTAAAAACATTTTTAAATTCATTTTCAACTGGACGATAGTTTTTTGGGGTCTGCAAACGCGCTGGTTATTTAAAAAAAAGATATTCTCGATGACAATGAAATATTAATTAAATACTTCATTCCTTTCTAAATACAAGCATCATATCATCATAGATCGATGTTATCACGTTTAATATATATATATATATATATATATATATATATATTATATATAAGATTTCAACCACTGCGCACAGAGTTTAAATATACACCGTTTTCTTAAAGAGATATACATGACATTCTAAGTTAAAAGTGCATATTTTATACTTTGAAATATTTGTACGCGTCCGCGCGCACACACGCATATATATATATATATATATATATATATGTATATATATGCGTAAGCAATTTTTTAAGGTAAGTACAAAATATGCACTCTTAACTTTACGCGTCATGGTATATCTTAAGAAAATGGTGAATATTTAAACTTTGTGCATAGTGGTTGAAATCTTATCCCTTTCACACAAATTTAGACCCCCTCCTCCAAAACCAACAAAAAAAACTTATTCGCTTGGGATACACGAGAAAAAATTCATATGGTAATGTCATATCAACTCTTAGTGACTTTTTTTGACCAATTTGATCCAAGCATTGCAACACACACACACACACACACACACACACACACACACACATATATATATATATATATATATATATGTGTGTGTGTGTGTATTGGAGAAAGGAAAATAAACTGTGCTAACAGGGGGTGGGGGTGATTGAGAATATCTTAAACCTTTTATTCAATTTAAAAATTTGAATAAAGACTTGTGCAAAACTGAGCAATTTGTACAATAAACTGATGTTTTTAACACCCTCCACACTAACTAGACCGAGCTCATTCTTACCCTGGAAATATTTTCAGTTTAAGATTAAAAGATATATGACGGCAAAGTTTCACACCCTGTGAAAAATCCCGCATCGTCGGCTGATCCTGCAGAATATGCTGACTACACCTCTGCATGGAACCATATGTTGGCCGTGGCTGACGATCCGTAATGCTTGGGGACAGGATTGTGGTTGCTCAGCAGTCTGTGAATAGTGGTCCCCTGACATACAACACTCCACTTTAGCCTTTACTTCGTCTAGACGAGAGGTAAAAAAGGCCTTACTCGATTAGTCGGCTGGTCATGTCAAGCCCTAACACTTACGATTGTCTCGACCATATTCTTCAAATTAATCTTATAGCAAAGCCCCCGACCGTTTTTATCATATGGTACTAGAAGGCGGTGACTGAGGGTCAATAACCAGTTTATTAATAAATATAAAGTTATTTTTGCTAATTCAATGATACACATGAAGTTAATGAAAATTATTTCTTAAACAAATCATTAAAAAATCAGATTTAGCATTAAATATAGTGTTGTATATTCAAATATAGCCCTTTACCATTCTCGCGTATATTAGAGAGAGACAGAGAGACAGTGATAGATTTCAATATTTAATTGATAATCACAGCAACTTGGTGTTACTTGATCAAGCTTTTATTTATTAGCCCGTGTTGATTCCGCCGCGGTGAGAAGGAGCTCACAATACGTCTACGCTCTCTGAAAGCTGGGTCGCAGCTGATAACTAACTTAACTATTCTCATGGCGCCCAATTGTGCGCCTCTAAGGGGTCAAAAGATTATTAACCGTTCACCGCGCGATTTTCCATGGACTCCCTGATTTTTAATTAACAGACCTTAATTCAAATTTTTAGCTACAGGTCTGTTCACAATTCATGACTTCTCATGAATTGTAATAATAGCCCACAAGGGTTGATATGCCATTAAACCAAACAGCCTATCAAAAAAAAGAAAAGAAAACTATATTTTTCCTCGATAATGGTAGACTAACATAGGTTTCTTAATATCAATGTGATTTGAATTTAGATTTTCATTTGTAAGTGGTTGTTCTCTTGGGCGGTCAGTCTTGTTTATAAATCGCTTCTGGAGGAAATGATAACGTGGATTTTCCAAGTTTCCTATCCACAGGAAGCTCAGTGAATCTTTTGCGGGCCTTACGTTCAACCTCTGACTTGGAATAGGTGTCTATTTTTTGTATGAGGATGTTTTGCCACTGCTGCCTGACTGTAAACGAAACGAGGAATCCATATATATATATATATATACCTTTTGTAAGGATTACCTCGTGACACCTTACCAGAGACATAAAATTAGTCCTGACATGGAATTACGGGCTCTGTTCACTGGATAATGGTTTCCTAAGCCCGCTAAAATCTTTTCCTCGAAAGCTAGAATTCCACGTTCGAACATTTGTATCTCTATTAGAATTTTTCCGATTTGCCTTGTGGCTTCCAAGAACTTTTGACACCTTTCATTACTTTCCCGCAAACATTAAGTATATTCGCACAAATGGGTTTTCTGTCATAGATTCGAGTCGGCTGAAAAATTGTAAGTAATAACGCAAGCGGAAGGTGCTCAGAAGTGGAAAATGTTTTATGTACATTAAAAGTATCAACAAAAGTATGCGCCCCCTGGGCGTAAATATCTAAGTTTTAATGTAATAAAATATTATGTTAAATCAAAAAGACTAACGAAACTAAATAAGGACGAATTTAATAATAATACTTAGTTTGTGATTTTAATTGATTCTATATAAAATTATATACAGGATTGATTTTAATGCGTTTGACAATAACATATTAGAAATCAGCAACAGGAAATAATTATTAAACCCAGATTTGTTAAAATCATTATGCAAATTATCCCCACTCTATATATTTTGTAAGTCTTTATTTCGTAGAGATACATAACACATATTTCAGAATATTAGATGCTTTGATAATATGGGCAGTTTTGCGGCAAATCCAAATCAGCTAGACTTTGATAGAGACATCGTTAATAAATAAGATGTTAATTAAGATTAAATAATGACTATTCCATAACCTTTGAGAATATAACTTAAATAACTAAGACCATCGTGACGTAGTTTCGGTTACAGACAGTTACATAATCTCCATTATAACAAGAGATTAGATAACCAGTGATTCTCAACTGGGGATCATATGGCCCCCGGGGATTTTATAACATTTTGGGGACCAGGCAAGCAAAAAGTATTTAATTATAAAAATACAATAGGATTTTAAAACATTCAATAGCTATAGGGATCCAGAAGAATAAAACAGGAATCAAAGAGGTCCATTGGATTAAAAAAAATCACTGATTTAAATTACATGCGAACTCTGTTCAAAAAGTATCGCTGTATTTATTAAAACAGAAATAAAATGTCAAGAGAATAATCTCTTTGATATTCAACACACCAATTTAACGAGCGGTTCCGATATGGGGGTTCGATTTACTATAAACTTATAGGAGGAAATGAGCACCCATGAAAACTAAAAAAATAAAGAACTTTTAAGAATTTTTTTTACAATCTGATAGATTGGTGTGTAATCAATAATAATCCATTGAAGGAAAAAAAATTAGATTGGGGGGGGGGTCCAGATGTTCAGGTCTAACACGATTTTTTTTATATAAAGATAATATTCTGAATAACTTTTTTTTTAATTGATATTTTTTTAGTAAAAAAACAAAAACATGGAATTCTGAATTCTCGATTATTGGAAGAACCTCTGAATATCTTCAGTGTTGAATAATCTCATTATTGTTATCAGTAATATCTAATGTCTGATTTTTTTTGTTGTTTTTCTAACCACGTCGGCTATTCTTCGTTGTTAGTAGAGCTGAGTTCTCAGGGCTCTTCTTCATCGGGTAATTTCGGGTGTCGTCTCACACCGCATCCATCTTTGTTATTCTTATAAAATCCGGAACACGGAGACTTAATCATTTTGGTGTATAGACTTATTTCTCGAGTACCATACTTTAACATGTGCGTGGAAGAACAGTACTGATCTCTTACTTTCCCATAGATTGGCCTGCCACGTTACTCGACCAACCAATCAGCGAGCTCCGTCTGTGTTTTTCCGCGACTTCTTACAGTTTTACCCTGAATTTTAAATGCTACACTACATAACAAAAATAAATGACTGTGCCAATTCATGATGTAACACTTTTAAAACGGTGAGAAGTTGCTCCGTTGTATTTCTTTTAACGGCCTCTACGTCCTCAGATCTTAGCATTGGGATAAATCGTCAGTTATGGAAAAAATAGAAAGTCACAGAGCTAGGGGTGGTGAGTGAGAAGGGTGCTACACTTGCACAAAGACGTGTTTTTTCACAGAATAATTGAAGTTAAAAATATAGCTCGTCTGCATACATAATATCTTACCAAATTAGCCCTGGCTCGTCTAGACGTTATCATCTGATTATATAAGTTACTCAGCTGCCTCCATTTTCAATTTAAAAAAAATTGAATCCGCACAATACTTTTTCATCACGAGTGAAGGGATGAGACATATATATATATATAAATGGTTATTTCCTAGTTGAGTAACATGATATGACCCAGAAAAAAAAGAACCCAAATTGTTTATTTTCCCATTAAACTAACCCTAACCCTTGTTGGACTTAAAAAAAAATTAAAATTAACAGTTTTATTACAAAATTTGTGGGTTCTGTTTTTTCTGGGTTACGCTGAAATATTATGTTACTCAACTGGGGGGGGGTCAGAGATAGGTTTAAGGTTAGGGTTGGGTTTAGGATTAGTTTAAAGGGAAAATAAATAATTTGGGTTCTGTTTTTTTTGGTCACCTTGTAATATGTTACTCAACTAGAAAATAACCAAAAAATGTTTATATAATGGAAGTACAATATAAAAATGATATACAGAACACCTTACATTCTCTCTCACACACACACACACACACACACACATATATATATATATATATATATATATATATATATATATATATATATCTTATTATAATGGAGATTGTGCGTTTTTCTGTCTGTAACCGAAACTATATTCCTACTCAAGTCACAATTCTCTTAGTTATTGACATCACATTCTCCATGATTTTATTTTTATTTAACCTCAATTATTAATAAAATTGTCTTACATTATTAATACTGTTAACTATGTCTACATACTGACAACATGCAATTATATTTATATATACAACAAAATAGCGCTTTACAATATGAACAGGAAGGCTAATTTGCATATTAATATTAAAAATCGAATTTAATAAATATGTGCTTAGTATTATCGATTTCTAACTGTTTGGTTTTATTTTAATGAATATAAGCAAAAATCTCTTCAATGAATCTTAAATGAAATCCATTAACAAGATAAAATAACTGTCATTTTATTCTTTACTTACTCTTTTAACTAAATACTTAAATTAGAAAAAATAACAATGAAAGACGAGAGAGATGGAAGAGTAAGTTTCAGTTGTTCCATTTTTTATTATACTCCTCTGTTTCAAATCTTTTATTATACTCCCTCTGTTTCAAATCTTTTTATCTGTATTCTTATTTAGTTTCATTAGCCTTTCTAATTTAATACAATATTTTATTACATTAAAACTTAAATACTTGCACCCGGAGGGTGCATATATTTGCTAGTATATATATATATATATATATATATATATATATATATATATATAAACGGTCAGTCTGAGTTCAACCCTAGCTAAAGATAGTTGTGTCTAGCCACACTGAAGAGGCGTGAATTGCAGTTAAAAATGTAGCTCGTCTGCACTCATAATATCTTACCAAATTAGCCCTGGCTCGTCTAGACGTTATCATATGGATGACTTATTAATATATATATATATATATATATATATATATATATATATATAGTTCAATTTTGACTATTTACTTTTTAGCTTGAAACTTTGTCTATCGTGAGTATGATATTCACTTGGTGTCTTCTATTTGGCACATTGTAAACTAAATAATTCTTATCTGTAATAGGAAAACAATTTTGGAGGGTTGAATTAATTCGATAATTGATTCAATACATCTTAATGACGCTCACAGATGATTAAAACCTCTTGGTCATCGAAGGACTCTATCGATAAATATGATTCCATAGAATCACTTTTTTTCTCAATCGACCAATTCCTTTGAATAACAACATTTAATTTTTTTTTTATTTAGTGGGGGAGGGGTGGTGATTTTACTCGAATTTCTAGCGTCTTATGTAAATCCATCACATTAATTTCTCCAACAACAATTTTACTGGTAATTTGGTAAATTTGAATTTTATTCTATGGTTAATTTTCTACGAAAGAAATTTATTTTAAAAATAATTAGACACGCCTTTTTCTGGTAAAAGGCACATTAAATTAATGAGGAAAATGGGTAAAAATATTTATTTCATATTTATTTAATCATTATTATTTGTAGTAGTATTAATATTATTACACTCGTTAGATTTTCACGCTTGTAGTAGCTGGTGGTTCTTGCGAGAGGTCTCGTGTCATCAGATTTCATTTCCCGAGCATTTTCCACCTAATTCTTGTAGATGGTGGGTTTTTTCCTTAGTTTCCAATTTCTTTCAATCTTTTCAAAGCCCTGTTAGCTGGGGCTGGAGAATACAAAACCACACTTTTGATGGCGACCCGTGATGCTTAAGGGCAGAATCTTGGTGTCTGAGCAGTCCATGACATACACCACCCCACTTTGGTTCCTACTTGAGGTCGACAGGCAATCAGAGAGCCCCCTCCTATCAGTCAGCTGATCCCATAAAGCATAGCATCTATATGATTGTCATAACCGTATTGATCTTATGGCAAACCCCAACTCTTTTTATCATATTTGCTAGAAGCCGATAGCTGAGGGTTTTGGTGTCCTGGGTATGACGCTAAACTGCATCTAGTAACGTGGTTCGTTCTGGAGGTCTGGGGCGTGTGGGGTATCCCTTCATCACCATTCCACCCAGGTCCACTTGTTAGTACTTGTTAGGTTCCCATCTATGGAAACATGAGTTTAAAAATGTTTTTAAGAAAAAAATGAATACTCAACCAGAATGAATAAAACTAAAACGTCTTGGGCATAAAATAATACAAAGGTTGACATGCCGTAAAATCCTGTCAACAGCCAAGCGTATGCATTTACTAACCTCTCCACACGTTTACAAAAAAACTCTAGTCTGATGTTAGCCTATATCATAAGGTGATATAGAGGTGCGGGATGTAATAGTTAGACTCGTAGGAAAAGGACTCGTCAAACAGAGTTTAAATCCTGAACGAGGCTGTTTGCATTTTATATTGCACTAATACCTTGGAAAGATATGAATCCATATATTCACTTTCAAGCTATGAGTAAATAGTGAGACAGACTGGGCTCTTTAACCTTGGATAGTTAACCAGTGGAGGAGAAGGAAAACTCTGAATTCAAATCTGTTAAATACCGCTTAAGAATTGACCTTGTGTCACATCCTGTTCGTGTGGAGGGGTTGGTAAATATATCATAAGATTTTTCATTACATTAATATCGAGATTTTTTTAGATATATAGATGAAATATTTTCCTTCATCATTTTATTAAATGATTCATATGCTTTTTTTAATTTGAATTCTTTTCTTAAGTGTTTAACCCGGTTCGTAAAATACTACTAAAAAGGAGAATGATGACAAAAAAGTACGAGGGAGGGGATGAAAGGCCTTAATGATGCTGATGGCCTTGATTATTCTCTTAATTCGGGGTTGTTGATGCTTTTTGCTTTTTCCATTTTTTTTTTCCTAAAAAAAAAAAGGTCAGAATTTATTTGACCTTTTATGGCTGACAGATGGTAATAAGCAACAGATTCTGATCTCATTTACATATTTTCAAATTTTCCTTTTTTTTTCTCTTGCATCCTTTTTTTCTAATTTCTTTGCCAGTTGTGTTAATTATTAATACATTTTTCAGATTAATTGCAGGAAAAGACTGAAAATTAATACTTTTTAAAAGTTTCAATGTCACAACACGAAAAAAAGAAGTTTTACAATAATATATAGAGCTTTTCAAAACAATTGATATAATTTGATGTTAGATAGTTTCTTTTCGGGTGGGGGTGTCTCTTCCCCGACTCTCATTTCCTTTCTTTGCTTACTTCTTTAATTGGTCGCTTAGACTCCCACGCTGTGTTCTTTTCCTTCATTCGACTACGGAGATATCTGTCACGAAGATCAAACTCTACAACATTTTATGTGCACACTTCTTTTATTCACTAATCTAAGACGTCTATATATATATATATATATATATATATATGTATGAAAACACACAATGTTGTTAAAATTAATATATTTTTATATCATTTTCATTGCTAATATTGACAATATTTCGATTTATAAAAAATCATCATCAGAGCATAATGATAATTAGGTCTGTTTTTAGATGTAAATGTTTTTAATCCGGACTCATCGAGAGAGAAGCAGAATTTTTTTACATCTAAAAACGGACCTACTTATCATTATGCTCTGATGATGATTTTTTTTAATCGAAATATTGTCAACATTAGCAATGAAAATCAAATAAAATATATTACAGCCGGGATAGAACTCCAATCGATTCAGCTTCAGTCGGAAAGCTTAACCGTTCAGGTATCGTCACCACAGAATGCAAAGGGGATTTTAACTGTTTAATACACAGATCTGTATGTAAAGGCCGCCATAGAGTACTCCATCCCTTTATTTATATATATATATATATATATATATATATATATATATAATAAATCCGACACTATGATGAAAAGATATAGAAAAACAAATATTTAATATTATGCTGACAGATGTGTTTCAACCTGTAGGGTTTATAAAGTATGATACAATTGAAATTATTTTAAAATTAAAATGGAACATTTATAAAAAGACACTTTATAAAACCAGTCTTATAAAGTGTCTTTACAATTGTCTTCATTTTAATTTGAAAATGATTTCAATTGAATTATTCTTTATAAACCCCACAGATTGAAACAAATATCTGTCAGCACAATATGTAATATTTGTTTTTCTATTTCTTTTCACCCCCCCCCCATATATATATATATATATTATATATATATATATATATATATATATATATACTACATTGAATGATTAGAAGAGCTGGTTGGGTAATGGTTATCGTCGTAGGAAATTAAATCCAAATCTTGGGCGAGGCTGTTTGCATTACACATGACACTAATACTCTTGGTAAAGGTATGCATGCAACTATTCTCCCCCTACATATGGGTAAATAGGACAGACTGGGCTTTTTAACCACGTTGGGCTACCACTCTGAGAAGAACACTTGAAATTAAAATCTGTCATACTGTGCTTAAAAATTGACCTTGTGTCACATCCCATTCGTGTGGAGGGGTTGGTAAATATATGCAAGTATAATGCTATCGATTTCAGACTTTGCTTCACCTTGTCGTATATATACTTTTTTACATGTAAGTTTAACGAAAAAAGCCTTTGGAGGGAACAATAACAGAGTACGAATTGAATCACCTAAACTTTCTCATCAGATTATCATCATCCACGTTTCTGCCCAAGGCGAATATTCGCTCATCTCAAAACCATGGGCCCCGCGTAGGAATGACGAGCAAATGTAGTGTCAGGTTTACCGATGATAATACGTTAACGGATCCTGACCCTTGGTACACCAAAGTGCAGAATAGAATCAAGAAAGAATGCTCTCCAGCCATACACCACGTCCTTCTTCCTCCCTAAACACACCCACACCCACCCACCACCACTATCTTTCCGCCTACGAATGAAAAGTATTTCCTCCGGCACCCCAGCCCCGCCGCATTGCACCTTGCCATTTGAAAGAGCAAAAATGGACGATACATGACTGACATTGGTAATTTTTAAATAATAATGCCTGATCTCTGGACTTCTGATTCGAACCTCGCCACAGGATCTCGCTTGCAATTCAAAATTGCTGGTGATGCGAAGAGGGTTGTCCGGGTCGTAGTGTTTAGCGATGTATTTGTAGTTTCAGTTTTGCCAGTAATTGCAGGGTTAGGCTGAGGCAAAATTCCCGCCTATCAACAATCGGCGTGTTAGTGTCCAACAACTTGCAAAGAAACGGCACTTATCTTGGATCACATGCAGATTCCCCTTAGTTCAATTCAATCTGTGGGCACGCGCCACTTTCTATATAAGTATATGCTACTTCTGCATATCTATGCATTTATCTACACACACACACACACACACACACACACACACACGTACGTGTGTGTGTGTGTGTGTACGAGTACTTTAGTTCATCATACAAATTTATTTCGGCACTTTTGCCTCTTTAAGTCTCTAACTTTAAATTTCATGTGGTGTGCACAATCAGATTTCTAGCGTTCATAATTATATATATATATATATATATATGTGTGTGTGTGTGTGTGTGTGTGTGTGTGTGTGTGTGTGTATGTAATTATGAACACTAGTAGTCTGAGGACTGTGCACACTACATGAAATTTAAAGTAACAAATTTCTTGTGTTCATAATTTGGTATTTTTCTGGTTGTTGTAGCGTCGAGTACTTTTTCTTGCAAACTTTTATCATTTGCATTTATCTTATCTCGATTTGGCATTAAATGACCCAACAAGAGTTGATATACCGTCAAAGAAAAGCAAACTGAACCATTATTACTGAATTGTTATTTCAATCCTAGTTGGATGCCTCATACTTGCGATCCTGTGTCACATCCTACCCCTGGAGAACGGATCAGATAAATACCTACCATATTATTGTCTGTAAATTATTTGTGTTAAGAATGATGACTTGAATCTATGATTGTTTACTAAGGATTATCATTAATTATTGGAAAATATATAACAGTGTGCAGCCACCCTCCTAACCAGACAAAGTCTGTGGGATTACCGGTTTAGTTGCCGATGATCTGACTATGAAACAGGTAGTACTGGGTTACATAGTACCAGTAGTATATTGAGTGACCTGACACAGATAACACTTAGAAAAGACATTATAAACATTTTGAGTGTAAATTTGTCTTCCGATATCTTGTTTTCATCCATCTTGTCGCCTGATGACCGTCATTACTTGTACGGAATTGCCAATATGTTTCTCTCGGATTTTCACGTAAATTGGGACAAGAACAATGGGTAACAATGTCGGTCGATCCAGTCCTCCAGGAGAATTTTATATATCATGTTTGCTGAAGTTCTATATACTTACCTACAATTTTTCAGATTGGGAGAAGATGGCGGGTGGGTAAATAACAAAATAAACACCCGTTGTTATTTATAATAATATCATTGTTTGATCAGAAAGGAATTACTCTGTAAAATTATTCCATTGTTTAAAGAAAAGAAATCTTTAAAAAAATACGAAATATTATTGGAAAACATAGATCCGATACGTTTTTGTTTAAAAAGAAAAGCGACAGAGAAAAAAAAAACATTGTGCAATATAAACATAGTCTGAAATCCGCTACTAAACACACCCTATATATAAACACAAGTGCGCGCATTTCAGTTTTACTAATGTTTATATGTGTGAACATGCATAAATTTGTATTTATAATATGTGTACATAACGTATGTGTGAATTTTGTGTAGTTATTTACTAAGCTTTGCTTAACTTTTACGCAAAGCCTGATGTAAGAGGGCACACAGTGAGACTCGAACTCGCTAGTGATGGTTTCCTAGTTTAGCTTGTACGATCATGAGAAGATGGATTATTTGTCCGTTTGCTATTCTTGTCACAGACTAAATGTCTTTGTCATCATCAGTAAGGCGTGCTGACAGCACGGATTCGCTAAATCACTCTTAGTAAGTCCTCTTGACAACGCCCAATGTCCGCACAGGATGAATGACAGTTTTTGTTGGTTGGCCAGCACGGCTGTGTCCTTGTATAGTAGTCCATAAGAGAACGACGCTTATGAATTCGTCCTTATGTCTCCAGCAGTGTCAGTATGTCTTGCTCGCCTTTCTCAGTTAGGTTGCGAGCTGGCAAGTATGTGACCGTACATAAGCTTATTGAAGTGCCCAAAACAGATGGTGCTTATGAAGCCTCATAACATCATAGAAACGAAGCAGCCAATCAGGACTCAAGGAATGGAATCACCCAAATACATGTATGGACTATTCCTGTTTTGTAGAGTGCTGCTTCCATGATTTGTTTAAAACAGTGTCTTTGTGTAGTTCACATCTAGCTTTGTCCCCAGGCGTTTTTTTTAACTTCCGGTATACAGGGTTCCTGTGCTTGAATAAATATGGTTCCATCTACTCATTAAATGACTAGCCTCTGATATTAATGGACCAGTTCACATACATGGGTAACAATATATCATCTACTAAAATCGATGTCAATATACGCATTGGTTCGCTGATTGGTTGATTGATTTTTAACGGCATATCAAACCGTCTGGGGTTATGTCATGCCTAACGGTTAGGAAGTAATATATGTTGTGTATTTATATTTATACTTTTTTAGTGATTGGTTTTAACAATCTGTTAACACCATTGGGGATCATGTTATATGGTATTGATTAAGTTCATGCCTATATTCTATGGCCGCTTGCAAAAGGTATGTATCCAACTATTCTCCTTCCAGCTATGGGTAAATACTAGGGCAGACTGGACTCTTTAACCTTGATCTGGCAACCGGTCTAAGAGATGAAAATACTCTGAATTTAAAGTTGTTAAAATCTGCGTGCGGAGGGATTGGTAAATTTGGATGGTTGGATGTCAACCCTTGTTGGGTTATGTTATGCCGAAGAGGTTTTTGTTTTATTAATTATTGTAGGGTATTCACTGTTTTTAAACTCATCTTTTATGTGTTTAAACTTTAGGTGGTACCTTAACAGGTACTACCACTCCTGATCAGTGGATCTGAAAGTAATGGCAATGAAGGAGTACTCCACACTACCCAGAGCTCCCGAATAGATGCTCACCACTAGATCCAGTTTAACGCCATCCCCAGGACTCTAAAATCCTCAGCCACCACGTTCTACCTCATATATAATAAAAAGGGTTGGGTTTTGCCATAAGAGCAATATGGTCAGGGCAACCATATAGCTACTAGGGCCTGATGTAACCAGTCGATTGATCAGAGGAGGCCTTTCTAACTGCTCGTCTAGCCAAAGTGTTACTCAGCCACCAGGATTCCGTCCTTAAGCATCACGGGTCACCACCTACGGCCCACAGGTAGGCCGTGTTCGGCGTATTCTACAGCCCCAGCTGACAGCACTGTGAATACATACTGTATGTTTGTACTTATAGAGTCTCTGTCGGCACTTAGTCTGATCAAACAGCCAACGGCTTCTTCTGCCCATACTCCACCACCCATCCTCTGCACTTCCATCACCCGTCTTAACACAATTATACTGATTCCAGAATCCTTCTACTGTCAAATAAGAACGGATACATCTTAAACAAGAAACTTTCAGAAGTACATTGGTTCAGTTTTCGCCAACTTAATGACAGAGGCCTCCCCGGTGCACGTCACAGGTAGCTGATTATTATACCGAGACGAAAAAAAAAGAAAGAGAGAGGCTAACAATTGTTAGGGGAGGAGAAAGTAGATTTTGGGGAGTAGTGATGATGGGATGGATATAGTCTTGTGATGGTTCGGGGAGTTAAAAGTCTTGTAATTACTTTAAGGTTGGTAATTCCTCTTTAATCGGTCTAAATTCAACGGTAATTTTGATTGCTTCTCTTGGACGACGACCAGAATAAGTTCGCCTCCGTCTGCACCTCCTAACCTAACAGAGAGATGAGTAACCATTGTCCGCTTGAAGGGTTTTTCGAATCATAACAGAAACACGTGCTTACGGTCAAATCCCGTTGAAAGTACCGGATCCAATTAGATCATCGAAGTTAAGCAACGATGAGCCTGTTCAATACTTAGATGGGTGACCATTTAAGCAACAGCTTGTACTATAAGCAATCTGAGTCTTCTGTTAATAAAAATGACTGGATTCGGCATTAAATGATTCGAAGAAGGGGATATGCTATAAAACAACCAAACCTTTTCTTTCTTTCCACTTTTTCTTTATTTTTCATATTCATTCCTTCTTTGTATTTCTTTCTTTTTTTTTCATCTTCCCTTTTCTTTCTCATCTTCCCTTTTCTTTCTTTCTAATCCATTTTCTCTCACTCTTTTTCTCATCTTTTTTATTTCCACTTCTTTATTACGGTCAAGTCACGTTGAAAACACCGGTTCCCGCTAGATCACCGAAGTTAAGCAGCGATGCACTTATTCAAAACTTAGCTGGTTGATCATTACAATCAAACGTTGACTTATCATTCATAGATAAGTACATTTCATGAATATCTTCTCATACGCATGTGTAATGCCAAAAATAACAGTAACCAATATATGATAAAACTAACCTTTCAATGCAATGGAGGGGTGCTATTGAAGAATTGGATCCCCCGGACACAGGCTCGTCTCTTTTTTATGCTCCCTACTCAAAACTGGGTGCCATGTCTCGACCGAGAACGAGAAAAAAAGCTAAGGGAGAAGAACAGATACCACAGTTCACTCCTCTACAGAAGCACCGAGGTGCGATATTTTGAATCGTATGCAGAGTGTACAAATTCGACGCAGAAGGTCGATTCACACGCAAACCCTTCCCATCATTTCAGTGGGGAACTCTGCTTACGTATTGACGACATGGTATGACTGAGTGTGTTATCTTTGATTGAATAAGACGTCCCGTTTTGTTTGTTTGGTTCCGGGAAATGTTTCTTCGGTGTCCTTTAATCTGCCAGCAACGTTATCCAAGCACATCACTACTCCAGATGGAATTGATAAAGTTATCAACAATTTGCAAATTGTTTGCCCCAAAGCTATAGGTTTGTAAATATCTTATCTCCATAGATTTTCGTTTAATCTGATTCAGTCTATATATCCCAGGAATTATCTCTCTAGTCTGTAAAGAGCTGCATACATAAAAGGCAATGTACATCAATGTATATTGAGTATGTATTTACCAACCTCTGTGCGCGAGGAGGATGTGACACAAGGCTAATTTTTAAGCGGAATTTACAGATTTGAATTCAGAGATTTTCCTTTTCCTAGAGCTTACTATGCCATAAAGAACCTAGTCTACCCTACTATCCCCCATAGCTGGATCGCCCTGTCAGCTGTAACAGGAGATTATACCGATTGTCCCTCTTCAAGGGGTAAAATCCCCCCAATGGATCCGGATTTTGGCCGTGGGTGGTAACCCGTGTTGCTTAATGACAGAATCTTGGTGGCTGAGAAGTCCAGGATATGCAACATTCCACTTAGGCCATTACTTCGGCAGGGCGCCTCCTGCGATCAATCAACTGGGCACGTCAAGTCCTAACCCTTAAATGGTTGTCTCGACCCTTTGCCCTAATGACAAGCCCCCGAACCCTTTTTATCATGTGCTAGAAAGCAGAGACTGAGGGTCTTAGTGTACTGGATATGAGGTTAAACTGCATCTAATGATGAAGTTCCAATTCTGGGGCTCTGTGTAGTGTGGAGTACTCCTTCATCACCATTATTCACAGGTCCACGTTGACCCAAAGTGGTAGTATCTGTTAGGGTCCCATCTATGGTTTAAATTGAAAAGAAAAACTTGATTATAAAAATGTGTTAAAAATTGAGTTTAAGAAATCTTTCTGAATACCCATCAAGAATGAATAAAACAAAACGTCTTTAACATAAAATAACCCAACAAGGGTTGACATGCCGTAAATCTAACCAACCAACAGCTGGTGTAAGAATAGCTGGACACATAATAAAGAGTATTATAGCGTTATGCGCCCAGAATCGTCCAGGATTTGAACTCGTGTCACCATGACCATTTCCTACGACAATATATTGAGTATAACACTTTTCAAAGAGCGTACAGAGACTACACTTTTTCTGTTACTATAGTATAATCCTCGATATAATACTATCAATATGCAAATAACCACCTATTTAGGGGTCATTTTACTGCAGTTATGTTTTCAATAATCTGTGCAATATTACGGGGGTTATTGACATAATTTACACAAGTTTGCTGCGGAAGGACCTGTGTAAAATTAGTTTTCAATTGATTGCTGTCATAAGATCGCGTATGACTAACAATATATACAGGGTGACCTACAAAATACTGAAACATCTAAAAAAATGATAACTTTCTTGTAACCTAAGCAAATAGTAGATGTCAATTTATCATGTGAAAGAACACATTAGAATAATAATTTTACTATTCAAGTGAGAGATTTATAATGTCAGCAGAAAGAGAATTTGGTTGGCAGAATAATTTGAAGAAATCCAGAATTCAAATGGCCTTTCCATCCGCCTGCTTTGTCGCCTGACTTCCTTTCTTTTCTTTTTTTCTTTTTTAGTAGTGTGTATACTTGAATAAGCTTAAGATTTTGCTACTTTTCAAGAATAATATTCGGAATAATTAGAGGATTGACCTCAGAAACATTGAGCAAAATCATATAAAGTGTTAGAATTTAGGTGGAACTTAGTATACATGGATATCTAAGTTGTTTTTCATAAATAGCTAATAAATAAATAAATGATTACCTTTTTAAGTGTCAGTCTTTTATGGTCCACTCTCTTTAAATATATTGGTAGCTGAGCAGTCCATGACATGCAACACTCCACTTTGGCCATTACTTCGGCTAGATAGGCGGTCGGAGAGGCCTCCCCCGATCAATCAGCTGGGCACGTCAAGCCCTAACACCTATATGATTGTCCTGATACTATTCAAATAAATAAATAAATATATATATTAATATATATGAGAGAGAGAGGGAGATGTCGTGCAATCCTCATATCTCCTCATATATATATATATATATATATATATATATATATATATATATATATATATATACATTCTTCCAGGACAAATCCACCTATTTTCGTTTCTTCATATTATTTTTTATAGAAAAATATGATTTCCCTGTTGTTCAGATTTTGAAATTCTTTTCTAATGAGTTATTTTATTAAAAAGTCAATTAAACAGTACCTAATAATTTTCTTAATTGCCTCATTAAAGATATAATTGAGACTTGTTTAGCGTCCACTTGATGGACTCATACGGATTTGTGTGGAATTTCACGAAAAATACAATTAATATTCTACAAAATATTTCACACGGAACAGACAAAAAAATTGCAACCTTGAAATTTAACTTGCACTAAATTAGAATATTGATTGATAATGAAGATTGTTTAGTGTATTAAGTAAAAAATACAAAATTTTTCATTTATATCTGTTATATGTTGCTCAAATTTTCCCACTCTCACTATATATATATATATATATATATATATAGAATGAATTGGGAATGAATGAAAAACTTATTAGCATATGAAGGTGCTCAATCCTAAAATACCCGCTACTTATATCAATAAATATACGCTTACTGGGGTAGGCCACAATCTATAATAGAATCAAAAAGGTAGGCTACATAGTATAACAGCATCCACATATATATGTATATTTGAGTCTTTTCTTTTTAGATATCAAAATTTGACTAAATTTTGAAGATGTCTTTTCTTTATTCTGAATTTTTAATTCAAGAATACCAAAAAGTTGGCAAACATCTAGTTTCTGACTGTATAGCAGAATATAGTTGATAAGTAAAATGTAAGTCACTTATAAAATCCAGTTTCTAAGTGTTTAACGAATTTTACAAAGATTCAAAGAAATGAGTTTGTTTTTAGTTTTTCAAATAAAATCAAAGAATCTTTAATTTTTATCAGAAGACTTGACACAAAAGGAGGAAAGGGGTAACTGACTCGTGTCGTTTCTTAGAAAATCATATCGTTTCCCCACTTGGTAGAATTCTTTATGACCGTGTGACTTCGGCCACCGAGTTAGGATTCAATATGTACACTTCTTTAAATGCCGATCGATTTCTGATTATCAAATAAAGGGTTTTTCAAAATAATGATAGCTTTTTTAAAATAAATTTAAAAAAGTAATCTCAGTTGTATCTATCTGGAAAATATCCAGGCAGAATATAAATGCGATACGTTGTTTTCAAGAATTCAAAGATTTCCCGAACTAATTGGGTGTGTTATTTAAGTATCTATCTATTAATCATAAAGTAGGTAAAGTTGGCGCAGTGGCCTATTGTCACCTTTTCATTAGTGCTAGACCAGGGTGATTGATTTTGCGTCTGAGGTAGAGCACCACACGTACTATCAGCACTCCACTTTACTGCACAGATCTAAGCTGAGCTACTCATGCGCTGATTTAGCGAGGGCCTTGTGATTCCTAGAAATATGCTCTACTGACTGAGCTAAACCGACCCTTTTAAAAATTCTACATAAATATTTTTAAAAATCTGTTTAGATCTGTCAGTGAATATGGACCTGCATATTTTTTAGACATAAAAAGTAACTCAATTTAGGGAGCGTGCTTGGGAAACGGTTATCATCATAGAAAAATGGAATTGGCAACTCAAGTTCAAATCCTGAGCAAGGTTATTTTGTGTTTCATTTGTGTTAATGGCCTTGAGAAAGACACGAATCCATCTGTTCTTTCCCAGCTATGGTAGACTAGGAGGGGGGCATCAAGTTAGGAATCATCACACACGTCTTAAAATGCTAAATCATTTCTGATTATTCAATGAAAGTTATTCCCAAATAATGGCACTTGTGATTCTCACAGTGACGTAAAAATAGAATTCTTCACTCGGGTTTTGCTATTGCAGCCATTTTAGTTTAGGTGCCGCCAATATTTACTATACCGGATGCCCTTCCGGTCACAATCTGAAAGGAAGTATGGCAGGTTACGAATCAATGTCAGTAAGTTTCCCACTTGAAATTCTCATTTGATCCCGGAAGTTGAACTGTTGACCTTTTTAAATTCTCATGTCATACTTTCCCAACGCTCTTGCGTTCCACCAATATTTTGATTAAATGATTTTTATTTTTTTGATATTCTCTTGGGTGAATTTGTGGCACTCTTGAACTTTCCCGATTGTAGTAACAGTGTTCAGTTTAATTCTTATACCTTAAAAAAAAATGTGACCATTAAGCGATAGATAGGCTTGAACAATATATTTATATATATATATATATATATATATTTTGCCAACGTAAGTTGGAAAATGTTAGAACGCTCCGCCTTTCACTGGTTAGTTAATTCATTCAAGCAGATATGCTAAACTTATATGTTTATGAATTCTTGTGGCGTGCGAACAAAGAATGTAACATTTTCAATCAAATTCTTTATAATACAGTTGATTCACAATAAAACATTTTTAAGCGCATTTGACTGGGCTCTTTCACCTTGATATTTAGAGTTTTTTTTTAAATTATAAAACTAACCCCAAACCCTAACAAATAATTTTTGGCAATGTAAATTTAATAAATGTCCTTATAAAAGGAGATCGCAAAAGGGGTGCCTAAAGGTCATACGATCCATACAATCTCCTTGGTCTAGCGCTACGGAAAAGGGGATAGACCCCTCACTGTAAGGCTGATACCGATTTTAGGCCTCCCCGCCGACGTTTTTTTCATATCATTAAGAATATTTTTTTATTCTTTTATTTTTCCAACGTTAGTTTGAAAATTTCAGAACACTCCGCCATACAATGATTAGGATTAGAGTTAGGGTTAATTCAATCAAGCAGATATGCTAGACTTATGTTTATGAATTCTTGTGGCGTGCGAACAAAGAATGTAACATTTTCAATCAAATTCTTTATGATATAGTTGATTCACAATAAAACATTTTTAAGCCCATTTGACTAGGAATCAGAAGGTTCCTGGTTCGATACTGGCCCTCGCCAACTCAGCATATGAGTAGCACAGGGATCTGTGCGGTAAAGTGAGGAGCTGATGGTAGGTGTGGCGCTCGATCTCAGACGTTAAAAAAAACAATCTCCTTGGTCAAGTGCAAGCGAAAAGGGGATAGACTCCCTCGCTGATACCGACTATAGACCACTCCGACGACTTTACTTTTGCTTATCGCTCAATGGTCTTATTTTTCTTAAGGTATAAGAATTTACTGAACACCTCTGTTACGATCGCGAAAGTTCAATAGTGCCGATTATTTTCGTGTACTGAGAGCTAGGGATTTTAATATGTAGAGAATATTACTTTGTATGGTACAAGGCAACCATAAAGAGCGCTTGATGAGGAACGAACCCAAAACCTATCTCTGACCTAAATGATTAGCTTACTAAATATGACTCAATAAGAGGGCATTTTTTAAATTTACTAAGCTTAACATTCTTTCACACGGCTGTATTATTAGGAAGCCAGTCGCGGTGTAACGGTTATCACCGTAAGAAATTGAATCAATGACTCTAGTTCAAATCCCGGATGAGGCTGTTTGCATTTCACATAGCACTAATAACCTTGAGAAAGATAGGCATCCAACTATTCTCCCTCAGCTACGGGTAAATAGAGTAGACTGGGCTCTTTAACCTTGGTAGTGCAACCGGTATATGAGAAAGAAAACCTCTGAATTCAAACCTGTTAAACGCCGCTTAAAAATTGACATTGCGTTGCATCCTGTTCATGCGGAGGGGTTGGGTAAATACATAAGAAAGAATTTTTAAGAATTAATAAATTTTTACATTGTCTGGCACACCGTTATATAATAAGGAATCCGCTCGTTGTGTAACGAATATCGTCGTAGGAAACGGATTCGATTACACGAGATCAAATCCTTGTCGAAGCTGGTGGCATTTCACGTAACGCTTATACCCTTGAAAAAGGTATGCTTCCAACTATTTTCCTTCCAGCTATGGGTAAATAGGGTAGACTGTGCTCTTTCACCTTGATATGGCAAGCGGTCTAGAAGTAAAAATCTGAATTCAAAGCTGTTAAACTTGAAAATAGCAGCCTAATCTGTATTACAGATTAGCATTATAAAGAGTAGACCCACCCCCTATTTTAATTTTGACCTGCTGTGCCTCTCCACAGGACATGATGACCCTTTTTGTCCTTGTGTTTGATACCCCTGATCGAAATGTATAAATTGAAATTATCATCATGATAATATTGCTCATGTTCTTTTTCCTCAAGACATAATGTTCTTTTTTATTCTTTGATTTTGATACCCCTGATCTATATGTACAAATTGAAATTATCATTATGATAATCTTGCTAATAATGTTCCTTTTCTTCTTTTTGTAGGTAAGTGTTTCAAACTCTTTTTGGACATCTGTGTTAAATGAAAAAGGTGAAAGGTCAGTTTCAGTTTTACATCTTCAATTTAAATTTTCTTATTGAAGAGCTTTTTTATTAGAGCTTTTTTCGCTCTTCTTTGCCTCATAAGGTAATCCAACTACAAAGTTGAATGAATAAACCTTAAACGGTTAATGATTCTAGTGTAAATTTAATGCAATGAATGTTTTTCCCCAATTTTTAACGATTATCGTCCTTGGAAATAGACACAGCGAGACTTCAAACTCTGAACGAGGCTGTTCATATTTTATATATCGCTAATACCCTTGGGAAAGGTATGAATCCAATTATTTTCCGTCCAGTTATGGGTAAATAATAGATCATACTGATATCTTTAACCTTGATTAGACAACCAGTCGGGGGAAGGAAGCTGAATTCAAACCTGTTAAATCCTGTTGAAAGATTTGACTCTGTGTCCCATCCTGAGCGTGTAGAGGGGTTGGGTAAATACTTATTATAAGAAAATCTTTGAGGATCGAACTTGCGACTAGAAATTTGTCTGGATAGTTCAAGAAGATTAAAAAAAAATTTTACTCACCCATAACTAGAGGGGGAACATATAGATTCATGCCTTTCCCAAGAGCACTAGCACGAGGTGAAACGCAAATAGCCTCATCCAGCATTTGAACTCTGGTCACCAATTCCATTTTTCACGGTTCTTTTGTGGAATGGCAGCTGTATACAAAGTTTGAAAACAAAATTACTCAGCGTTACTGTTGTTTTGGCATGATTGTACATTAAAAATTAAAACCTTATCTTGAAAAAAAAGTCACAGCGGAGCGCTTGTACTACGGTTAATATCTATGTATATTTTTTTTATTTTGTATATAGTTTGTGGGGAAATATTTTTCTTTTTCAGGAAATGCTTTTTATTTGTTTTTTGCGGGGAGGAGATTGTCCATGTTATATATAAAATTGTCACGTCAAATACATAGAGCTTTTCAGATTTTTCCTCATAGATTAGGCCAACTTGCTTATTTCGTTTTCAAAAATCAAATTTAGTAAATGTTTCAATTTTTTAATTGTTTATCAAAAAATTGCTACGAGCCATTGCTCTACGGTAGGCGTTCACTTTTCGCCCAATCAAGAGATTATTAATTAGAATGAGTACAGTACAGTATCATAATTTGTTATTGCATGTATATTCTTGCCTCTTATTTTAAGTATTCTTAAGGTATTATATAAACCAACCAATGCGCAAATAAGCTATTCGTTTTAGTTTTAAATGATTCTTATATAAGAAAGGTATTGATTGCTATAGACAGATTACAGATCATGTGGAAATCTAGTAGCTGTAGCCGTATAAATGCTACTGTACGGCTGCACCACTTTGACTTTAACGAAATCTTTAGAGAAAAGGCTAGCTGGAAACGACACAAGAATGCTGCGGGATGTCTTGAAAATATCCTGGAAACAGCACGCCACAAAAAGCAGCTATATGGCCACTTATCTCCTATCACATAAAAAAAACGAGTAAGACGTACAAGGCATGCTGGACACTGTTAGAGAAGCAAAGGCGAACTCAAAAGTAACATTTTCCTGTGGACATCTGCACATACACACACACGTGAAACAGCAGCAAAAACCTACAGCAATCAGCTCTGTGCGGATTCTGGATGCTACTCAGGCGACCTGTCAAGGCTGATGACAAATAGTAACGAGTGGAGTGAAATTCATAGGATTCCGTGCTGTCAGCGCGACCTGATGATGATGATGAGATATAAAGGAGTTTTCAGTGGTTTTCACGGTGTCACTGTACTGCAAAGGTTCCTAATGAAGATACTTTATGCTTTCGGTCAAACCATGGGAAATAAGGCAAATAAATATTCCCTCTGCTTTATTCTACTCGTGCCAGATTCCATCCCCAAACCAATGGACCAATATATCACCACCTGTATTAACCCCGACCTAAAACAGGAGAGGAGTGAGTGAGTGTGTTGCTTTTAGTTGTGGGTGGTAAAATAGGTGAGAAATATTCGACAGACTTTAAATGAATCAAGTTGGAGGTTTGGTCGCAGGTAAGGACAAACACTGACTTTCCCTGAACAAGACCAGAACATTCAAATTTCTAAAATTACAGTGATACCTTTACTTACGAGTGCCTCAACTTACGAGTTTTTTCGAGTTACGAGCTCTCATTCGGTCTGTGTTGCGAGCTAAAATCTGAGGTACGAGCAAAAGCTTCAGCTACGCTTAGGTTAATAAGTCCACGGAAACATTTAAGTTTCCAAATTTATTCCGTGAAAAAAATATTTATAAAAAATAAACATTAAAACATTACATCACATAATTCATTACATTATATTATGTTTTTATACAATACAGTGCTATTTGTCTTATTTAAAAAAAAGACGTATTAAAAATTAGTGTTTTTTTTTGGGGGGGGGGTCTGGAACGGATTAATAGCAGTTTATTTAAATGGGTGAAATTTGATTTGATATACAAACAAATTGGTTTACGAGTGGAAGGAATTAAACTCGTAATTTAAGGTATCATTTGTAGTTCAGTAAGACATGATACAAGTAAATAGACTTAAAGATTTTTTTATTGGATCTTCGACCCAAGCTTCATTCATTCAGTACATATTGAATTTTATTAAACTCGAACAGTATTTTTTCAAACAATTAAGTATTCATAAAAAAACAGTGCCTATTTGGAATTTATTGCAATGCTTTATGATAAACAATATTTTGGGTTTTCCCTTTCATGGTCAGTATAAATAACTTCCATTCCATATCTTTGAACAACCAGTATAGAATCGATTATTTCCAAATTCATTTTCGAGTTATAAAAATTCGTTGCTAAAAAGTTACCGAAAGCAATTGCTGGGATTAAACTTGGGAATCCAAAATGTCAGGATTGCGGGTTCGGATTCGAACTGAAATGGTTTTTAATTTGCTCCCGGGTTCGGCTTGATTCCAAAATGGTATGATATGTTGAGCTACGACCTTTAGGAGGAAAGTTGGCAAAAATTTGACACACTGACATTCGTATTTATCATCACAGATTATTTGATATTCTCTAGTGATAAAGCATTTTTCTAAGGCCTCAAAAGTACGATCACGGCGCTTGTCTGAATCTTCGACTGAACGTCCAAAATTGACAGTGGTTAAAAAAACAAAATTAAGTCTTATGTCAACATCGGGCCTCGCCGGGACTCCAAGGGAGAAAATTATTTATTCTGCACACGGGGATGTGATATTTTTTTTTTTTTAGAGAGAGAATGGGTAGAGCGGATGGAGATGGAATGTTGAGGAAGGGTGCCATAAACTCGATGCTTACCCCATGGTTCCCTACAAAGAACTATATGATGAATAGACCAATGTTGGGGGTCGGGGGGCTGATGGGAAAAAACAACTTGGGGGCCTAGAGAACGAACGCTGGACCTTAATAGCTACCATTTACGCATCCTGCCACCGCTGATTACCGTTTATCTGCGAACCTATTAGTAGCAATTAAAGGATTGCCACTTTCTCAGCTGAACTTGTTCACGGTGGCAACAAGCTAATCACGTGGTCGTTTCTCTCTCTCTCTCTCTCTCTCTCTCTCTCTCTCTCTCTCTCTCTCTCTCTCTCTCTCTCTCTCTCTCTCTCTCTCTCTCTCTCTCTCTCTAGCGAGCGCGCGCTCCCGCGTACACAACCGATAGCGTATTTTCGCACGAGACACTGAGCATATATTTCAAGATCCTGTTATAAAACTCATTACTGCAGCTATTGTCAACCTTGACAGAAACCAGGCAATACTGAATCCTAACTTATGGTGTTCCCAAGGTGTAATGGTTAACAAGCTGGTCGCGCAGATTCGTCACTAGTGAATAGTGAGTTCGATCATCGCTGGATTACTTGATCCTGTGTCACATCATACCCGCTGCAAACGGGTTACGAAGATTTGGTTGGATCTTACGGCATGTCAACACTTGGGTTATTTTATGCCGAAGATGTTTTTGTTTTATTCATTCTTGTTGGCTATTTCATTATTTTTAATTCATTTTTAAACACATTTCAAAACTCATTTTTGATCTGTTTAACCTATAAATGGGATTTTAACAGGTACTACCACTCCGGGCCAGAGTGGATCTGGGAGTAATGGCAATGAAAGTGAACTCCACACTCCCCAGAGCTACAGAATTGGAACCTCACCACTAAATGCAGTTTAAAATCATTCCCAGGACAATTACGGGTTGGATAAATACCCACTAATTCGATCGTTGAGTAATTGTTAGCAAGTTAGTCTCACAAATCTATTAATACTGAATAGTGAGTTCGATCCACGCTGGATGCCCTTATATTTACGACCTTTTGTCACATCCGATCCGTCGGGAATGGGTTGGGTAAATATCTGTCTGAGCCTTAGTTCATTGGAGTCTCGAAATCAATGAAATTTGCGATCCGATTTCAAATTCTGAACAAGGCTGTTTGCATTTTCGTTCGCGCTAATGCTCTTGGTAAAGACTGCTAGCGCGACAGTACCGATCGACAAGACTTTAGGCGCGACAGTACCGATCGACAAGACTTCAGGCGCGACTGTACCGATCAACAAGACTACCGATCGACAAGACTGCTACAACAAGAGTATATCACAAGACTGCTACAACAAGAGTACCGATATCACAAGACTGCTACAACAAGAGTACCGATATCACAAGACTGCTACAACAAGAGTACCGATATCACAAGACTGCTACAACAAGAGTACTGACAAGACTGCTACACATATCACAAGACTGCTACAACAAGAGTACCGATATCACAAGACTGCTACAACAAGAGTACCGATATCACAAGACTGCTACAACAAGAGTACCGATATCACA
Source organism: Doryteuthis pealeii (assembly GCA_023376005.1). Classification (NCBI taxonomy): domain Eukaryota; kingdom Metazoa; phylum Mollusca; class Cephalopoda; order Myopsida; family Loliginidae; genus Doryteuthis; species Doryteuthis pealeii. The sequence continues at coordinate 11,808,363 of CM042160.1, forward strand.
AGACTGCTACACAAGAGTACCGATATCACAACCGATATCACAAGACTGCTACAACGACGTACCGATACTGCTACCACGATAGCACGGATTTAACACACTCCTAGAACGACAGCGCTGAGCAAACAAATTAGCTTACAAAGCTGACATTCTTTCGGCAAAGGGTTTAAATATAAGGTTCAATCCCTTTTTCGGATTTTTTCGTTCCAAGTTTGGCTAGATATGCGTGAGTTGACTCAGCACTGTACCCCATCCACACTGCACTTAAATTTCTAATTTAAAGCATTTAAAATAAACGAACGGCTAGTGAATGAGCAAGAAATTGTATTTCCTTTCCCTGTGGGCAAATCCTTGCATTTAGGATATTAGTCATGGCCTAACGACTTCGAGGTAAAAATGTTTAATCAAATTTTTTTTTTAAAGTTGGTATTTACTTCAGAAAATATGTTGCAATTTGTTCTATTTGCAGCTTTAAAACATTTCCGTATACCCCTTCCACCCCTACGCCAAAGGTAGGGTTACCCAAAAGTTAAAACAATTTAGCCATGCTTAAAAAATGATTTATTCGAAGATCTAGCTTCAGTTTTTCTCTTTTATTAATCTTTCGGGATTTTTCGAGAGTAACTTAGATCTCAGAACGAACTCGAAGCTGTACTCCGAATGCCATGCTCATTGTAAACAAGGTCATAAACACGTAATAAAAATGGCCCTATTTGAATACGAATAGATATCCTAAAATTTAATAAGATCAAGTATACAACTCGTATGCAATGGGAAAATACTAGTTATTTGGACAATACTAAATATTGAGGCAACTCACTTGCATATTTCACAATTGATTTCGACTATTCCTAAATTCATTTCCAAGTTATTACAATTGTTATCGTACAAAAAAATTCGTCGCCAAAAATACGTTAAAAAAATCGCCGAAAATAATCGCAGTAATTAAAACTTAGGAATCTAAAATTTTAGAATTGCGGTTCCAGATTCGTCCGAAATGTTTTAATTTGCTCGTGGAGTTTGCTTGATTCCAAAATGGTATTATATGTTGGGCTACGGCCTCTATGAATAATGTTGAAAAATATGACACACAAATATTCGTATTTATTATCATAGATTAAAAATAAGATACAGGGAAGTTATTGGTTTTAAGATTGTCCTTAAAATAACAAAAGAGATTATTTAATTTTTCAGTTTTAGTTATGTTTTAGATTCTTTGTTGCTTGGTTGTATTTTACGGCATATAAACACTTGGGTTATTTTATGCCGAAGACTGTTTTGTTTTATTCATCCTTGTTGGATATTCAATTTTCTTAAAACACATTTCATTAAACTCGTTTTTTAAATCTATTTAACCCATAGATTGTAACTTAACAGGTGCTGCCATTTTGGGTTAAAGTTGACCTGTAAATAATGATAATGAAGGGAGACTCCACACTCCCCAGTGCTACAGAATTGGGATAAGATTTTTAGTTATTTCAACGTATTTTTGCCGGTCAGTTTATTTGTAAAACTGTTTCATATAGAATACCATCAACAAGAGCAAAATCTATCTACCAGTTGTTGATTGAGCAACAAATACCTTTAAGTTCTCGTTAAGAAGAACGTCTAGCCTCAGGCTAAATGAGAGTTGACGATAGCTCACGTAAAATGTTAGCTTGAGATTATTAAAGCTTTAGCTTTCTTCTAACGAAGTTAATTACTGTGCGAATATAAAGTAATCCACCCACAAGACTCTGTCCTAATCCTAACCCTAACTGAAAGAAAGACCCCACCTAAACGAAACCTCCAAGAAATCACAGATCCCGGAAAATACCAGGTTTAAAGGCAATGCTAAAGTTCATCTATTCTAATTACCCATCAAGCATGGAGTAGTGGTAGGGCAAGGGGGTAAAGTGTATGGAATGGCGGGGGAAAATTGTTGGACGGAGGTGGTGATCAAGTTAGACTCTTTACACACCATATAAAACTTGCGCTTCCAAAGTTTCCTCCTGCTTCCACAATTTTTACCAGAAGCGAAGAAGCCACCACCGGCGAAGGCTAAGAAAGAAGGGAGAGAACTGCACTGGTCAAGTAGGCAGATGGAGGAGGTCGATAAAACTGTAGCGATGATGGTAGGTGTGATGTTGATGCTTAGTTTGACGGTTGGTGTGTAAAGAAGACTGGGGATGTGGGGAAGGGAACTGGTGGGGTGAAGAATCAGTGAAATATTTTCCCGCTTCCCCGTTCCAACCCCGACACTTTTTTTTCTCGCCTCTCAACACTACCGCTTCCGCTCAAATCTCGACTGCTATCATCTCTGATTATTCTCCAGGGAATTCTTGCCTCAACCACTAGAATGTCAAGACGGTATTCCCAGACTTCTCTGGTTCCTGTTTTGGTTCCAGCTCCATAGACTTCGGGCCATTATTTCCAGACAAAATTACTGACATGTGACCTTGCTCTTGTGAAAGACGTCAGACGAAAGAATAAGGCGTCGGGTATAGGTTGGTGGAGCCAATCCAGGTTTAAAGCGGAAAAGCGACAAGAAATGAATGTTGCCAGTTGCATAGTGTCTGTCTGTCTGTCTTTTATGGATTCTGGCAGGAATGTATAGATTTTTCTTGATTGTATCAGACACAAAGCAGTTCACTATGTAGGTCATTAGAACACATTTCATTTTATATATATATATATATATATAATATATATATATATATATATATATATGTGTGTGTGGGAAATGTGTTTCATGAGCATTCACGTATGAATCACAACGTTCTAAGTTCGAGATCGGTCCTCGCTCACAGCGCATGAGTAGCACAGCTTGGATAATCTGATCTGTGCTGTAACCGCATCTGGGAGCTGACAGTAGCGCAAGTGAAAAGTGAATAGATTCCCACGCTGTTTGTTAATACCGACATTAGGCCACTTCGCAGGCTTTACTTATATATATGTGTGTGTGTGTGTGTGTATGTGTGTTTTAAAAAGGGAATTTGATATAAAAATAGACTTTAGGATCCTTTCGACCGATTCATTTTCAAAAGATATCATCGATTTTAATCGAAGATTAAAAATCAAAGATAATAAAGGGGGAAATACGAAAAGATGGAAGGGAAGACAACTGGGGAGAAAAAGGGGAGGACGATGAAAGGGGATGAGAGGGGGGTTTACAAGAGATGAAGAGAGAGAGATGACAAAAGAGATGTAAAGAGAAAGAGGGGGATGGCAAAAGAGATGGAGAAAGAGGGGGAGGAGGACAAATGTGACAGAGAAAATAATTGAGAAAATGAGAGGGCAAGAGTGAGAGAGAATGATTGGGGAAAGTATGAGAATGACAGTGTATGAGGGAATGATAGATAGCTTGTCAGATTCAATCAGACTTATATATATATATATATATATATTGTGCACGAAATTTAGTTATACCCTTGTTGCATTTTAAGGTCAATCTTAAAACCATTAACGTCCCTCTGTTTCTTTTTGAACACAAGCACCAAGGAATGAAAGATTGTAAGCCACAAGGGAATCATTGAATTTGTGAAGTTACGCATTGATCATCTAAGAGAATCCAGGACAAATTTGAAATAAAATCTAATCTACCTGCTGTATTAACCAAACAATTACGGCCGCAAAAGTGGATCAGCCATGTCGGCTGGCCCTTTAGAATATACTGACTGCACCTCTGCAGAGGAGTAAGACCTCCTCACAATGAGGCCATCACAATTAGCTGTGAGTGACTATCCATGAAAATTGAGGACAGAATCCAAGAAGCTGAGCGATCCATAACATTCAACACTCCACTTTTATTCCTTACTTAGGTTAGGTGTGAAGTCAGACAGCCCCCCCCCCCCATCAATCGGTTAGTCATGTCAAGCCGGTGTAACTATATGACTGTCTCACCCCTATTGCCCTCATGGCAACCTCCAACCTTTTAGTCATATATGTGCTACAAGGCAGTGTCTGATGGTCTTAGTGAGCTGGATATGACGTTAAATTGCATCTAATTTTAGAGCTCTGGGTAGTGTGCAGTAGCACTTCATCGCTATTACTCCTAGGTCTACTCTAACCCGGAGTGGAAATACCTGTGTCACATCTATGGATTGAATAGAAAAAATGTCATGCCGTAAAATCTAACTACCCAATTGTGGATCGGTTTGTAGAACACCATCTGGATTAAGTTACTCTGATGAGTTCTTTACTGTCCTGAACAGGACCTTAATATCATCAAGGCTGTAGTTATCAACTCACAATGTTATATTATTTGGGGAATCGTTAAGCCGTCTCAGAGATTTTTTTCTCTAGATGGATTCATACGCTTCCCAAGCGTATTAAAGCGGAGTGAAATGCAAACAGCCTCCTCCAGTATTTGAACCCGGTTGCCGATTCCATTTTCTGGCGATAACCGTTATGCAATGTTTCGTTCTGGGAAGATTATCATGGCTTTCTTTCTTCTAGGCAAAGGCTGTAGTGTCTTACTTTGTTGTTGCAGATATATGGTCTATCAATGATATTGAATATTCTTCAGATATATTAAGGTAACTACGTTAAGGTATATCAATGATATTGAGCACTATTTATAATAAATATAACACCCATATTATTATAATATAATATATATAATATATATATATATATATATGTAGGTATGTATATATATATATATATATATATATATATATATATATATATATATATATATATATATATATTTATTATAACATATTATATATAATATATATATATATATTATATAACACCCATATTATATATATATATATATATATATATATATATAACACCCATATTATATATATATATATATATATAATATAAACCATATTATATATATATATATATATATATATAACACCCATATTATATATATATATATATATATATATAACACCCATATATATATATATATATATATATATACACACCCATATTATATATATATATATATATATATATATATATATACCCCTATTATATATATATATATATATATATATATAACACCCATATTATATATATATATATATATATATATTATATATAAACACCATATTTATATATAATATATATATATAATAAACCCTATTATATATATATATATATATATATATATATAACACCCATATTATATATATATATATATATATATATATATTAACCCATATATATATATATATATATATATATATATATATATATATATATATATATATATATATAAGTGTAGGTAACGTGTACATGGAGTCAACGGTGCCTGGTTCATGCCTATGCGATCTTCAGACGAAGTGAAGGCCAGAAACCGTCAGTAACCAGGCGTTGGTAACTGTCCACGTTACCTAAACTTTGTTATAATTGCATTATCCATGATATTGATCAGTATTTACTTATGAATATAGCACCCATATTATACGTGTGTGTGTATATATATATATATATATATATATATATATATATATACCCCAACCCCTTCGTGCAAGCAGGAAGATACAAGGTCAATTTCTTAAGCGGAGTTTAACAGGTTTGAATTCAGTTTTCCTTCTAGACTAGTAGCCGTGCCAAGGTTAAAGAGCCCAGTCTACTCTACTATTTACCCATAGCTGTAGGGAGAATAGTAGGATGTATGCCTTTCTCAAAGGTATTAGCACAATGTGAATTCAAACAACCTCGTCCAGGATTTGAACTCATCTAATCGTGTTCATTTCTTATGACGGTAATCATTACACCAATGCCTCTCTGTGTATGTGTGTGTGTAGGGATCTTATAGTTGTATGATTGAAGATTATTTTACTGAAGGGAAGAAATCCTTGTTGTATAAAGTTTTCTAATGAGCAGCCTGTTTGGAATCCTACTTTTCCAATCGAAGAAATTAAAGCTGTATAAATCCCAAGAAAATTCCCACCTATTGTATCGATTTCATTGCTTTATCTGCAAAACAATGAGGGTAGGATATCTTGAAGTTCCGATGCGTAGGGGAAATCGAGTTAAGAGCGCCTGTGAATGAAAGCTAACGATAGTCCCAAGACTGGAAGAAGTGGCTTGCTAGAAAAGCCGCCGGCGGAAACAAATTCTGGATCTGAACGGGGGCAATAATGTGCACGTACATTTCCCGGAGAAAATTTCGGCTTCTGGCGAACGAACTTCTTTCTTAGAACCTTCCCGGCTTAACAGAATTTAGCCACAGTTTAAATTTCTTCTTCCCCTAATGAAGTCAACGAAGAATTCACAACAAAGGCTTACGTGTTCACCGGTTGTGGGGAGGCCGTTTTCGGTCGAGTGCCCTTCGTGGAAATGCAGTTAAAGTGGCGACTGTACATGGTTGTCAGTGCGAACTGATTGGGTTGGAATTAAATAAAAACTCCTGTTCGCTTCTGACTCCTCTTGCATCTTTCCAGTAGACCCGACCCTAATCATCCACCCACCCCTGAGATCGGTGATAACTCTTTCATTTCGACCAGACCCGATACCCGACCTATGGCCGCTGCCTTTGCTGGAAAAGCGAAATTGAGGAATATTGTGTTGGCGCAGCTTTAACTCCGTCAAATGTAGTCTTTAGAAATGATTCGACCGTATTGTATGTAACGCCGTCTTTACTTTACCTCTTGCATATTAACTTACTCACGAATGCGCATCGTGACAACTCACAATGGAGAATGAAAATATAGTGAGACAAATACATTCATCTCTGGTATACGAAAGAACAACCGAATGTGCCGTTTTTGATTGGTTATTGATTTTAACGGGATGTAAACCCCATCTGGGGACTTTATGCCTAGAGGTTTGATAAAAGTCTTGTAAAGTAATGAGTGGCCTATTCCTGGTATCAACCGGACAGTGAGGAAATCTATCCCTTTTACACTAGCGCTAGACTAGGGAGATTGTTTTATAATTCTGAGGTACCGCCACACCCAAACCTTACTACTTTACCGCACAGACTCAAGCTGGCTAGTGTCGTCGAATGCCAGAACCTGGGGGTTCCAAGAGGGATGCCCACAGATTGAATTTCACTTTTGTATTAATGGTTTGCTCTTTTACCATAAGCAAAACTTTAATTAAAACAAGGTTTGCTTTCAATTAAAATGATATTTACTCGCACAAATTAAGCCCCTCCCCCCCCCATATATTATAATATAATTTTTTCCTTCTAGGCGATCTTTCCATGTGTGGTTTTTAACCGTTGTGATGACGAAACTGCGGTGAGGAGTTCAATGTGCCTAGTACCAGTGAGTGGAGCAAAAATATTCATAAATGAAGGAAAAAACATTAAATTGCTTTATTACAATAATTTATTTCAAATACGGTTTGAAATAAATTAGGTATAAAGCAAATTCAAAGGTTTTCCTTCATTTATGAGTATGTGTGCGTATGTTGTATGTATATATAATAATAATATATATATTAATATATATATATCAACAAAAAGCAGTAAAGAATGGACAAAAGCCTGCACTCTCCCTTTCCGAAGAAGGTGAACATTGGAACACTTCCTAAGTGCTTCCAAGAATATAACTTAATGACATAGCTGTTGGGGTTTCCTCTTGGGTATGACGTTAAAAACTGCATCTCAGTGGTGAAGTTCGTATTCTGAAGCTCTAGGGAGTGTGGGCGTCCTCTTCTTTACCGCTAACTCTCATGACCATTAACCAGAGTTAGTTAACCGTTAGTGTACTACCACTGCTAGAATCCATTGTTCTTATACTTTTAGACCTTGGATTTTCTTAACTGAAATAGGTGTCTCAATGACGTTTCAATATTAGAATATATTAACCCTATCTCTGAGCCTACATAAATGCAATCCCTGTGTATAGGTGCTGGGTGATTGGGGTGTTTTTTGTTTAGAAAGGAAGCTTTTCCCTATTTCTTGGAAGATGCCTACGTGTATGTCTTCAGTAGTAAAGATGGTTGAAATACTGCAACATAAATACTTTGGATTTTTTAGCAGTGCTGTTCACCTGACGAGAGTTATGTCTCAGAACCGCCTCTCGAAACTGTTTTCATGCCTAGATTAGAAAGCCCAGGGTCCTCACCTTTGAACTAGCGTGTTAAATGGAATTGTTTGTTAGATTTTATGGCATGTCACACTGGGTATTTCATGTCGACGACATTTTCGTTTTATTCGTTCTTGTTGGGTATTCATTTTTAAAACTCATCTTTGATCTAATTTAACTCGTATAATGGGGTCCTAATAGGTGACTACCAACTCCGGTCAGAGTGATGATCAATGGAGTGGTCTGCACACTCTCCAGAGCTCAGATTACGACCTCAATCTAGTATGTTAGTTTAATAACATACCCAGACATCATGAAGTGTTTCGATATTGGATAGAGAACCTCTATCCCGAATCCTATTTAAATGCAACCCCTGTTGTATAAGATCCTAAATGATTTTTAAATAGTTTTTTTGTTTATTCAAACTTTAACAATTTTTATAAAAGAAAAGAGCTTTTAAACCGAATAAAAAAAAATCACTGTTCTCTTTTAGGCATTATATTTACCATAGGTTTTCTTGTTGAAGTAAAAATGGGTAGTTACCTTCAACATAAATTACCATGTTTTAAAGCAGTGCGAGCTACCCTGATGATGTGCCATGTCAAGGCGACTCGCTTCTCGGAAACGGTTGCCCATGGTTTAGAAGGCCGCAGGTTTCTCACCTTACCGGCTGTGTCAAATAGAAGTTGTTTGTTGGGTTTTAAGGGCATATCAATCTCTGGTTATTCATGTCGAAGACATTTTTGTTTTATTCGATCTTGTTGGGTATTTATTTTTTAAAACCTCATTTTTTAATCTATTACTCATAGTGTTACATAATCTATGCGGTTGCATAAAATTATTGTCAATCCCCTGTATTTCTAAAATGATTGCCCTTTTCCATATCACGGGCGGGACTTTCCACGGAATAGTACAGAAAGCCCACGAAATACGTGAAGTCACGTGGGACCTGAATAATTTTTATGCAACCGCATAGATTATGTAACATATGAGTTAAATGATAAAAAATCGAGGTTAAAAATAAATACCCAACAAGATCGAATAAACAAAAACTGTCTTCGACAATGAATAACCCAAGAATTGATATGCCCTAAAACCCAACAAACAACTTCATTGACACAGCGTTAAGGGTGAGACACCTGCGCTTCTAAACCATGGGCAACGGTTTCCGAAAGCGAGTCGCCTGTGACATGCACATACAGGTAGCTTCCACTGCTTAAAAACTCACTGGTAATTTGTGAAGGTAATTACCCATTTTTACTTCAAAAGAACTATGCGTAAATATAGCTAAAAATAGAGAACAGTGATTTGTTTTATTTCGGTAAAAAGCTTTTCTTTATTAAAGAATTGTTTAAAGTTTGAAAAACAAAAACTATTTAAAAATCATCTGGATCTTATACAACAGGGGGTTTGCATTTAATAGGATTCGGGAATGAGGTTCTCTATCTAATACGAAACATTCATGATGTCCTGGGTATGATATTAAATCTACATCTAGTATTGAGGTCGTAATTCTTGAGCTCTGAGAGTGTTGAGTACCACTCCATTATCATCACTCTGACCGGCCGTGGTAGTACCTATAGACCCCATATACGTAGTTTAAATAGATCAAGATGAGTTTTAAAATGATACCAACAAGAACGAATAAAGCAATGTCATCGACATGAATAAACCAAGTGTTGACATGCCATAAATCTAACCAACAATTCTTATTAACTACTCTGTTCAACCGTGAGGACCCTGCGGCTTCTAATCTAGGCATGGAAAACAGTTTTTCGAGAGGGGTCTCATGAGACATAACTATCGAGGTGAACAGCACTGTAAAAAATCAAGTATTTTATGTGCAGGTATCTCACATCTTTACTACTGAAGAACATACACGTAAGCATCTTCAATAAGAAATAGGGAAAAAGCTCTTTTCTAATAGAACAAAAAACACCCAAATCACCAGACCTTATACACCAGGGGTTGCATTATGTAGGCCTCAAGATAGAGGTATATATTCTACATAGTTGAATACTTCAATTAGATCAGCACTATTTTCAGTTAAGATCCAATTTCTAAAAGTATAGAAAAATGCGATTCTAGCAGTGGTAGTACCTAACAGGTAACTACTCCCTGGTTCATGATCTTGAGTAGTAGCGGTCAAAGAGAGGTACGCTAACACTCCCTAGAGCTTAGAATCGAAACTCACCACTAGAGCAGTTAACGTCTACCAAGAGGAACCCACAGCTATGGTCATTTTAAAGTTATTATCTCTGGAAGCATGAGGAAGTGCTTCCAATGTCACTTCTTCGGAAAGGGGAGAGTGCAGGCTTTTTGTCCATTTCTTTAGCTGCTTTTGTTGATATAGTTAGTATCATATTATATATATATATAATAGTATAATGTATACATACATAATACGCACACATCCATAAATGAAGTGAAAACATTTGAACTTTGCTTGTTTACCTTATACAATGTATATTTAACCGATTTGAAAATGCTAAATTATTGTAATAACAGCATAATTTAATGTTTTTTCCTTGCACTTTATTTGAATATTTTGGCTCCGACTCACCTGGTACATAGCACATTGAACGTCTCCACCGGCCTCGTTTTACCGTGCATATCATACGGTTAACCACACATGGAAAGATCTAGAAGGAAAAAATTATATATATATATATAGGGGGGGGGAGGGCTAATTTGTGGCGAGTAAATATCATTTTAATTGAAACAAACCTTGTTCTTAATTAAAGTTTTGCTTATGGTAAATAGACTAAACCATTAATACAGGTGAAATCAATCTGTGGAGCATCCCTCTTGGAACCCCCGAAGGTTGTGGGTTCGATCGACACTAGCCAGCTTGAAGTCTGTGCGGTAAAGTAGTAAGTTTGGGTGTGGCGGTTTACCTCAGATATAAAAACATCTACCTAGTCTATGCGCTAGTGTAAAACGGGATAGATTTCCTCACTAGTCCGGTTGATTACACAGGGCAATAGGCCACCTATGACTTTACAAGGATTTGTTAGTCAAACTCTAGCATAAAGTAACCCCAGATGGTTACATCCCGTTACAATCAATCAAACAATCAACAACGCACTTCGGTTGTTCTTTCGATACCAGAGATGATGTACTTGTCTCACTATATTTTCCATTCTCATTGTGAGTTGTAACCATGCGCATTCCGTGAGTAAGCTTAATATGCAAGAGGTAAAGTAAAGACGGCGTTACATTACAATACGGTCGCAATCATTCTAAAGACTAATTTGACGAGTTAAAGCCTGCGCAACACAATATCCTCATTTCGCTTTTCGCAGCAAAGGCAGCGGCCAAGGTCGGGTATGCGGAGTCCTGTCGAAATGAAAGATTATCACCGATCTCAGCGGGTGGTGGCGTGATTAGCCGTCGGGTCTACTGGAGATGCAGACGGAGTCAGAAGCGAACAGGAGTTTTTAATTTAATTCCAACCAAATCAGTTCGCACTGACAACCATGTACAGTGCCACTTTAACTGCATTTCCACGAAGGGCACCGACCGAAACAGGCCTCCCCAAACCGGTCAACACGTAAGCCTTTGTTGTGATTCTTGTTTGTTCATTAGGGGAAAAGAAATTTAAACCTGTGGCTAAATTCTTTAACCGGGAGAGGTTCTAAGAAAAGAAGTCGTTCGCCAGAAGCCGAAATTTTCTCCGGAAATGTACGTCAGCCATTATTGCCGTTAGATCCAGAATTTGTTTTCCGCCGGCGGCTTTTCTTAGCAAGCCACTTCTTCCAGTCTTGGGTACTATCGTTAGCTTTCATTCCAAATCGGAAAGGGGGCCCGGGCCTTTACTCCGATTTTCCCCTAACGCGATCAGAACTTCAGATATCCTACCCTTCATTTGTTTTTGCGAGATAAAGCAATGAAAATGATATCAATAGGTGGGAATTTTCTTGGGATTTATACAGCTTTATATTTCTTCGATTGGGAACGTAGGATCCAAACAGGCTGCTCATTAGAAAACTTTATACAACAAGGTTTCTTCATTTTTTCAGTAAAATAATCTTCCTCATACAACTATAATCCCTACACACACAACATACCAGAGAGCATTGGTGTAATGATTACCGTCATCAGAAATGAACACGATTAGATGACTTCCAAATCCTGTGTTATCGAGGTGTTTGAATCACATGTGCTAATCTTGAGAAAGCCTACATCCTACTATTTCTCCCCACAGCAGGGTAAATGTAGATGCTAAGACTGGGCTCTTTAACTTGGCCCGGCTACTGTTAGAAGAAACGATTCAAACCTGTTAACTCCGCTTAAGATAACTTCGACCTTGTATCTTCTGCTGCACGAAGGGGTTGGGGTATATATTATATATAATTTTATATTATATATATTATATATATATACACCACACTATATATGGGTGCTATATTCATAGTAATACGATCATATCATGGATAATGCAATTATAACAAAGTTTAGGTAACGTGACAGTACCAACGCCGGTTACTGAGGTTTCTGGGCCTTCACTCGTCTGAAGATCGCATAGGATGAACCAGGCAACCGTTGACTCGCTGTACACGTTACTATACTTATATATATATATATTATATATATATATATAATATGGTGTTATATATCATGAATTATATATATTATATAATATATCGATATGGGTGTATATTATATATAATATATATATATTAATATGGGTGTTATATATATACTATATATATATATATATATATGGGTGTTATATATATATATTGATATATTATATAATATGGTGTTATATATATATATATTATATATATATATATATAGTAATATGGGTGTTTATATTTATATATAATATACTATAATAATATGGTGTTATATATATTATATAATATATAATATATTATAAATGGGTGTTATAATATATTATTATATATATATATAATATGCGGTGTTATATATATATATATATATATAATAGTATATATGGGTGTTTTATTATATATTAATATAATATCAATGGTGTTATCATATATATAATATATATATTAATATAATATGGGTGTTATTTATATATATATATATATAATATTATATAATATGGGTTATATATATTATTATAATATATATATAATTGGTGTTATATATATATCATAATATGATAATATATGTAATATGGTGTTATTATATATATATATCTATATTCTATATATATGTATATATTATGCACGCTTACCTACCTTTATATATATATATAATATATATATATATAATTATATATTATATATATATCATAATGGGTGTTTATTTATTTAATAAATTGATCAATTCAATGTGATACTATCCTAACGTAGTTACCTTAATTATTCTGAAGATTATATTCAATATCAATTGAATAGACCATCATATCTGCAACAACAAAGTAAGACACTACAGGCCTTGGCCTAGAAGAAAGAAAGCATGAATAATCTTTCCCAGAGAACGAACATTGCATAAACGGTTATCGCCGAAGAAAATGGATCGGCAACCCGGGTTCAAATACTGGAGGAGGCTGTTTTGCATTTCCTCCGCTTTAAATACGCTGGAAGGCGCTATGAATCCATCAGCAGAAAAATAACTCTCTGAGAACGGCTTAACGATTCCCCAAAATTAACATTGTGAGTTGGATGACTACAGCCTTGATGATCTATAAGGTCCTGTTCAGGACAGTAAGAACTCATCAAGAGTAACTTAAATCCAGATGGTGTTCTACAAAAACGATCCACGATATTGGGTAGTTAGATTTACGCGGCATTGACATTTTTCTATCAATCCATAGATGTGACACAGGGTATTTTCCACTCGGTTAGAGTAGACCTGGGAAGTAATAGCGATGAAGTGCTACTGCACACTACCAGACTCTAAAATTAGAATGCAATTTAACGTCATATCCAGCTCACTAAGACGCATCAGACACTGCTTGTAGCACTATATGATCTAAAAAGGTTGGAGTTGCCATGAGGGCAATAGGGTGAGACAGTCCTATAGTACAACCGGCTTGACATGACGTAAGCCGATGATGGGGGGGGGGGGGCTGTCTGACTTCACACCAACGCTAATAAGGAATAAAAGTGGCAGTGTTGAATGTTATGGATCGGCCAGCTTGGATCTGTCTCAATTTCATGATAGTCCACATCACAGCTAGATGTGATGGCCTCATTGTGAGGAGGTCTTTACTCGTCTGCAGGGTGCAGTCAGTAATATCTAAAGGCCAACGACATGGCTTGATCACTTTTGGCGGCCGTATTTGTTTGGTTATACAGCAGGTAGTTCAGATTTTATTTTCAAATTTGTCCTGGATTCTCTTAGATGATCAATGGTAACTTCACAAAATCAAATATTCCCTGTGGCTAGCAATCTTCACTCTTGGTGCTTGTGTTCAAGAGAAAAACGAGGGGACGTTTAATGGTTTTTAAGATTGACCTTTAAAATGCAACAAGGATAACTAATTTCGTGCAGCAAACTATACTATATATATATTAATATAGATCTGATTGAAATCTGACAAGCTATCTATCATCTCCCTCATAACACTCGTCATTCTCAATACTTTCCCATCAATTCTTCTCACTCTTCCCTCTCATTTTTCTCAATTATTTTCTCTTCACATTTGTCCTCTCCTCTTTCTCCAGTCTTTTTGCCATCCCCTGCTTTCGTGCTTTACATCTCTTTGTCATCTCTCTCTCTCATCTTTGTAAACCCCCCTCTCATCCCCTCATCGTCCTCCCCCTTTTTCTCCCCAAGTTGTCTTCCCTCCATCTTTTTTCGTACTTCCCCCTTTATATCTTGATTTTATCTTCGATTAACAGATCGATGATATCTTTTGAAAAGAATCGGTCGAAAGGACCTAAAGTCTTTTTTAATTCAAAATCCCTTTTAAAACACACATTACACACACACACACAACCATATATATAGTAAAAGCCTGCGAAGTGGCCCAATGTCGTATAACTAAACGCGTGGGAAATCTATTCACTTTTCACTGCGCTAACGTCGAGGCTCCCAGATGCGTTCAGCACAGATCAGATTATCCGCGTGCTACTGCATGCGCTGTGAGCGAGGCCAGATCTCGACTAGACGGTTGCGTGATTCATACGTGAATGCTCATGAACCATCTTCCCACACACAATTCTATATATATATATATATATATACTAATTATATATACTATATAGAATGAAATTGTTCTAATGACCTACAATAGGAACTGCTTGTGTCTGATACAATCAAGAAAAATCTATAAAACATTCCTGCCAGAATCCATAAAAGACAGACAGACAGACACTATGCAACTGGCAACATTCATTTCTGTCGCTTTTCCGCTTTAACTGGATTGGCCCACCAACCTATACCCGACGCCTTATTCTTTCGTCTGACGTCTTTCACAAGAGCAATGGTCACATGTCAGTATTATTTTGGTCTGTGGAAATAGGCCCGAAGTCTATGAGCTGGAACAAAACAGGCAGAGAAGCTTGAATACACCCGTCTTGAATTCTAGTGGTTTGAGGCAAGAATCGGAGAAATAATCGAGATGATACAGTCGAGATTTGAGCCGCAAGGCGGTAGTGTGAGAGGCGAGAAAAAAAAGTGGTCGGGGTTGGAACGGGAAGCGGGAGAAAATATTTCACTGATTCTTCAACCCCACCAGTTTTCCTTCCCAATCCCCAAGTCTTCTTCACACCAACGTCACAACTAGCATGCAGCATCACCCTCAGCCATCATCGCTACAGTTCTTATCGACCTCTCCATCTGCCTACTTTGACCCATGCAGTTTCTCCCTTCTTTTTAGCCTTCGCCGGTGGTGGCGTTGCTTCGCTTTCTGGTAAAATTGTGCGAAGCAGAGATAACTTTGGAAGCGCAAGTTTTATATGGTTGTGTAAAGAGTCTAACTTGATCACACCAGCTCCGTCCAACAATTTTCCCGCGAGCCATGTTCCATACACTTTACCCCTTGGCCTACCACTCTCCATGCTTGATGGGTAATTAGATAGTATTGAAGCTGTTACAATTGCCCTTTAACCCTGGTAATTGTCCGGGATCTTGATTTTCTTGGGAGGTTTCGTTTAGGGTGGGTCTTTCTTTAGTTAGGTTAGGATTAGGACAGAGTCTTGTGGGTGGATTAGCTTTACTATTCGCACAGAATTAATCGTAGAAGGAAACTAAAAGCTTCTAATACATCTCAAGCTAACATTTTACGTAGAGCATTCGTGCAGTCTCTTTAGCCCTGAGGCTAGACGTCTTCTTAACGAGAACTTAACCCGGTATTTGTTGCTCATCACACTGGTAGATAGATTTGCTCTTGTTTGAGTATCTCTATGAAACAGTTTTACAAATAAACTGACGCAAAATACGTTGTAATATAATACTAAAAATATCTTATCCAATTCTGTAGCACTGGAGAGTGTGGAGTCTCCTTCAATGTATCCATTATTACAGTCAATTAACCCAAAATTGCAAGCACCTTTAGTTACAATCTATGGGTTAAATAGTATTTTAAAAACGGAGTTTATGAATGTGTTTTAAGAAAATTGAATATACATACAAGGATGAATAACAAAAAACAGTCTTCGGCTAGAAATAACCAAGTGTTTTATATGCCGTAAACATACAACCAGCAACAAAGTAATCTAAAGCACAGTAACTAAAACTGAAAAATCTAAATATATCTCTTTGTTTTTAAGGCCAATCTTAAAAGCCAATAACTTCCCGTGTAAAATCTTTATTTTTAATCTAATGAAATAATACATATTGTGTGGTCTATATTTTTCAACTTATCGATAGAGCCGTAGCCAACATATAGATACCATTTTGGTAATCAAGCAAACTCCACGAGCAAAATTTAAAACATTTCGGACGAAATCGGAACCGCAATTCTAAATTTTAGATTCCTAAGTTTTAAATCACTGCGATTATTTTCGGCCGATTTTTTTAACGTATTTTTGCGACGAATGTTTTTTGTAGCGATAACATTGTATAACTTGGAATGATATTTAGGATAGTCGAAATCAAATTTGTGCAATATGCAGTGTAGTTGCTCAAATATTTAGTATTGTCCATAACTGTATGTTCCGAAAAAAAATTTTGCATACGAGCTTGTATACTTGATCTTATTAAATTTAGGATATTATGTCGTATTTCAAATGGGCCATTTTTCTCGTGTTTATTGACCTTGTTCAAATGAGCATGGCATCGAGTAAGCTTCGAGTTCGTTTGAGATCTAAAGTTACTCTCGAAAAATCCGAAAGATTAATAAAAAGAAAAAACGAAGGCTAGATCTTCGATAAATCATTTTTTAAGCATGGCTAAATTGTTTTAAACTTTTGGTAACCCTACTTGCGTAGGGTGGAAGGGTATACGGAAATGTTTAAAGCTGCTAAATAGAACAAATGCAAAGCAATTTTCTGAAGTAAATACCAACTTAAAAAAATTTGATTAACTTTTTACCTCGAAGTCGTTAGGCCATGACAATTTATCCTAAATGCAAGGATTTTTGGCCCCCAAAACCAGGGGAAAAGGGGAAAAATACAATTTTTTTCCTTGGCTTTCCCATTCACTAAGGCCGTTCCCGGTTTTTAAAATTTTAAAAAAAAAATGCTTTTAAAATTAGGAATTTTTAAAAAGTTTTGCCCCAAGTTGTGGGGGATGGGGGGGTTAGATCAAAAAGTGGGCCTGAAAAGTCAACTCACGAATCTACGCCAAACTGGAACGAAAGAAAAATCCGAAAAAACGGGTTGAACCGCTTATACTGTAAACCTTTGCCGAAAGAATGTCAGCTTTGTAATGCTAATTTTGTTGCTCAGCGCTTCCGTCTAGAGTGTGTTAAATCCCGTGCTATCGTGGTAGCAAGTCTCTGTGATATCGGTACTCGTCGTTGTAGCAGTCTTGTGTATCGGTACTGCTTGTTGTAGCAGTCTTGATGATATCGGTAATCCATTCCTTGTTGTGCAGTCTTGTGATATCGGTACTCTGTGTAGCAGTCTTGTGATATTCGGTAACTCTTGTGTAGCGTCCCTGTGATATCCGGTACTTCTTGTTGTATGCAGGTCTTGTGATATCGGTACTCTTGTTTGTACAGTCTCGTGATATCAGTAACTCTTGTTGTAAGCGAGTCTTGTGAATCGGTATACTCTTGTTGTGAGCAGTCTTGTGATATCGGTACTCTTGTTTGTAGCAGTCTGTGATGATCGGGTACTCTTGTGTAGCATTCTTGTGATATTCGGTAATCTTGTGTATGCAGTCTTGTCGATTCGTATGCTGTTTGATCGGCTCAGTCGCGCCTGAAGTCTTGTCGATTGCGTACTGTCGCGCGCTAAAGTCTTGTCGGATCGGTTACTGTCGCGCATAGCAGCTCTTTACGCAAGAGCATTAGCGCGAACGTAAATGCAAGACAGCCTGTTCGAATTTGAAATCGGATTCGCAATTTCATTGATTTCGAGACTCCAATGAACTAAGGCTCAGACAGATATTACCCAACCCATTCCGACGGATCGGATGTGCAAAAGGTTCGTAAATGATAAGGGCAAGTCCAGCGTGGGAATCGAACTCACTATTCAGGTATTAATAAAGATTTGTGAGACTAAGCTTG
>CM042160.1:11827041-11872041 GCA_023376005.1 Doryteuthis pealeii
TTGAAATACCGATCACAATTAGATCACGAAGTTAAGCAGCTATACTTGTTCATATACTTAGATGGTTGACCATTTAACAACAGCCTGTACTATAAGCAATCTGAGTCTTCTTTAATAAAAATGACTGGATTCGCATTAAATGATTCGAAATGGATTCTATAAAAAACAAAGCAAACCTTTCTCTTTCACTTTTTCTTTATATTTTCATATCATTCCTCTGCAGTATTCTTTCTTTTCTCATCTTCCCTTTTCTTTCACTTTCTTTTTCTTTCTTTCTCATACACATTTTCTCTCACCTTTTTCTCATCTTTGTTTATTTCCACTTCTTTATTACGGTCAAAGTCACTGGAAAAACACCCGTTCCCGCCTAGATCCACCGAAGTAAGCAGCATGCACTTATTCAAAACTTAAGCTGGTGCATCACCTACAATCAAACTTGACTATATTCATAGATAAGTACATTTCATGAATATCCTCATACGCATGCGTAATGCCAAAAAAACATACTTCCAATATATATAAAAACTGACCTTTCAAGCAATGGAGGGTGCTATTGAAGAATGATCCCCGACACACTCGTCTCTTTTTTTGCTCCCTACTCAAAACTGGTTGCCATGGTCTCGACTGAAAACGAGAAAAAAGCTGAGGGGAGAAGAATACAGAAACCACAGTTCACTCTCACAGAAGCACCAGTCTATATTTGAATCGATTCAGGAGTGTACAAATTCGCGACGCAGAAGGGTCGATTCACACCAAAACCTCCATCATATCAGTGGAACTCTGCTTACGTATTGACACATGTTATACTGAGTGTTTATCTTGCATGAATAAACGTCCCGTTTGTTTGTTGTTCCGGAAAATGTTTCTTCGGTGTCCTTTAAATTCTGCCAGCAAACGTAAATCCAAGCCACATCACTACTCCAGATGGAAGTATGAAATTATTCAAAATTTGCAAATTGTTTGCCCAAAGCTATAGTTTGTCAAATATCTTATCTCAAGATTTTCGTTAATTCTGATTCAGTCTATATATCCAGGAATTAATCTCTCTAGTCTGTAAAACTGCATAGCATTAAAAAGCAAGTACATCAACGTATATTGATATGTATTTGCCAACCTCTGTGCTGAAATGATGTACACAAGCTATTTTTAAGCAATTACAATTTGATTCAGAGATTTTCCTTCTCCTTTCTCCGCCATGGCTTAAAGAACCATATCTTACCCTACTATCATCCCATAGCTGGATCGCCCTGTCATCGTGCAGGGAGATATACCATCGTCCTCTTCAGAGCGGTAAAATCCACACCAATCATCCGGCTTTTTGCATGTTTAAACCATGTGTTACTTAATGACGGAGTCTTGTGCTGATAGTCCAGTCATATTGCAACATTTCACTCACCATTACTCATCAGGGAACTGTCCGTCGAAGAGCCCCCTCGATAAATCAAACTGGGCAGGTCAGAGTTCCTAAACCCTTAAATATTTCCCGACCCTATTGCCAATGAACAACCCCCGAACCCTTTTATCATGTGCTAGAAAGCAGAGACTGAGGGTCTTAGTACTGATATGAGGTTAAACTGCAATCTAATGATGAAGTTCCAATTCTCTGGCTCTGGGTAGTGGAAAATACCTTCATCACCATTATTCACAGTCACGTTGACCCAAAGTGGTAGTACCTGTTAGGTCCCATCTATGTTTAAATTGACAATTATAAAGATGTGTTAAAAATTGAGTTTAGAAAATCTTTCTGAATACCCATCAAGAATGAATAAAACAAAACGTCTTTAACATAAAATAACCAACAAGGGTTGACATGCCGTAAATGTAACCAACCAACAGCTGGTGTAAGAATAGCTGGACACATAATAAAGAGTATTATAGCGTTATGCGAAATGCGGCCAGAATCGTCCAGGATTTGAACTCGCGTCACCATGACCATTTCATACGACAATATATTGAGTATAACACTTTTCAAAGAGCGTACAGATACTACACTTTTTCTGATACTATAATATGATCCTCGATATAATAATATCAATATGCAAATAACCACCTATTTAGGGGTTATTTTACTGCGTTTATGTTTTAATAACCTGTGCAATACTACTGGGGGTATTGACATAATTTACACAAGGTTGCTGCGGAAAGACCTGTGTAAAATTAGTTTTCAATTGATTGCTGTCATAAGATCGCGTATGACTAACAATATATACAGGGTGACCTACAAAATACTGAAACATCTAAAAAAATAATAACTTTCTTGTAACCTAAGCAAATAGTAGATGTCAATTTATCATGTGAAAGAACAAATTAGAATAATAATTTTACTATTCAAGTGAGAGATTTATAATGTCAGCAGAAAGAGAATTTGGTTGGCAGAATAATTTGAAGAAATCCAGAATTCAAATGGCCTTTCCATCCGCCTGCTTTGTCGCCTGACTTCCTTATTTTTATTTTATTTATTTTTTTTTTTAGTAGTGTGATAACTTGAATAAGCTTAAGATTTTGCTACTTTTCAGGAATAATATTGGAATAATTAGAGGATTGACCTCAGAAACATTGAGCAAAATCATATAAAGTGTTAGAATTTAGGTGGAACTTAGTATACATCAAAATCTAAGTTGATTTTCATAAATAGCTAATAAATAAATAAATGATTACCTTTTTATGTGTCAGTCTTTTATTCCACTCTCTTTAAATATATGGTAGCTGAGCAGTCCATGACATGCAACACTCCACTTGGCCATTACTTCGGCTAATAGCGGTCGGAAGGCCTCCTCCGATCAATCACTGGGCACGTCAAGCCTAACACCTATATGATTGTCCTGATACTATTCAAATAAATAAATAAATAAATAAATATATGATGAGAGAGAGAGAGAGAGATCGTGCAATCCTCATATCTCCTCATATATATATATTATATATAATATTATATATATAATTATATATATATATACACATTATTCCAGGACAAATCACCTATTTTCGTTTCTTCATATTATTTTTATAGAAAAATATGATTTCCCTGTTGTTCATATTTGAATTCTTTTCTAATGAGTTATTTTATTAAAAAAGTCAATTAAACAGTACCTAATAATTTTCTTAATTGCCTCATTAAAGATATAATTGAGACTTGTTTAGCGTCCACTTGATGGACTCATACGGATTTGCGTGGAATTTCACGAAAAATACAATTAATATTCTACAAAATATTTCACACGGGACAGACAAAAAAATTGCAACCTTGAAATTCTAACTTGCACCAAATTAGAATATTGATTGATAATGAAGATTGTTTAGTGTATTAAGTAAAAAATACAAAATTTTTCATTCATGTCTGTTATATATTGCTCAAATTTTCCCACTCTCATTATATATATATATATATATACACTATGGAAAAGATGACTTACCGGTGAATATGGTCACGGTGGTTGATGTGAAGTTCATAAAGGTAAGGCAGTGATATAACAAATAAAAAAGTGCTCAATACGTTAGTAGAGCAAATTTATTTTAATATAGGTCCAAGTGAAAACCTACTCGAGTTATCCCTGAAGATCCTCAACATGGCGAAACTCGAGTAGGTTATCACTTGGACCTATATTTAAAAATATATATGTATATAGAATGAATTGGGAATGAATGAAAAAATTATAAGCATATGAAGGTGCTCAATCCTAAAATACCCACTACGTATATCTATAAATATACGCTTACTGGGGTTGGCCACAATCTATAATAGAATCAAAAAGGTAGGCTACATAGTATAACAGCATCCACATATATATGTATATTTGAGTTTTTTTCTTTTTAGATATAAAAATTTGACTAAATTTTGAAGATGTCTTTTCTTTATTCTGAATTTTCAATTCAAGAATACCAAAAATTTGGCAAAAATCTAGTTTCTGACTGTATAGCAGAATATAGTTGATAAGTAAAATGTAAGTCACTTATAAAATCCAGTTTCTAAGTGTTTAACGAATTTTACAAAGATTCAAAGAAATGAGTTTGTTTTTAGTTTTTCAAATAAAATCAAAGAATTTTTAATTTTTATCAGAAGACTTGACACAAAAGGAGGAAAGGGGTAACTGACTCGTGTCGTTTCTTGGAAAATCAATATGCTTTATGACCGTGTGACTTCGGCCACCGAGTTAGGATTCAATATGTACACTTCTTTAAATGCCGATCGATTTCTGATTATCCAACAAAGGTTTTTTTCAAAATAATGATAGCTTTTTTTAAATAAATTAAAAAAGCTAATCCCAGTTGTATCTATCTGGCAAAGATCCAGGCAGAATATAAATGCGATACGTTGTTTTCAAGAATTCAAATATTTCCCGAACTAATTGGGTGTGTTATTTAAGTATCTATCTATTAATCATAAAGTAGGTAAAGTTGGCGCAGTGGCCTATTGTCACCTTTCATTAGTGCTAGACCGGTGATTATTTTTGCGTCTGAGTGGGAGCACCACACGTACTATCAGCACTCCACTTTACTGCACAGATCTAAGCTGAGCTACTCATGCGCTGATTTAGCGAGGGCCTTGTGATTCCTAGAAATATGCTCTACTGACTGAGCTAAACCGACCCTTTTAAAAATTCTACATAAATATTTTAAAATCTGTTTAGATCTGTCATGAATATGGACCTGCATATTTTTTAGACATAAAAAGTAACTCAATTAGGGAGCGTGCTTGGGAAACGGTTATCATCATAGAAAAATGGAATTGGCAACTCAAGTTCAAATCCTGAGCAAGGTTATTTTGTGTTTCATTAGGTGTTAATGGCCTGAGAAAGACACGAATCCATCTGTTCTTTCCCAGCTATGTAGACTAGGAGGGGCATCAAGTTAGAATCTCACACACGTCTTAAAATGCTAAAATCATTTCTTATTCAATGAAAGTTATTTCAAATAATGGCACTTGTGATTCTCACAGTGACGTAAAAATAGAATTCTTCACTCGGTTTGCTATTGCAGCCATTTATTTTGCCGCCAATATTTACATACCGGATGCCCTTCCGGTCACAATCTGAAAGGAAGTATGCAGGTTACGAATCAATGTCATAAGTTTCCCACTTGAAATTCTCATTTGATCCCGGAAGTTGAACTGTTGACCTTTTTAAATTCTCATGTCATACTTTTCCAACGCTCTTGCGTTCCACCAATATTTGATTAAATGATTTTTATTTTTTTATATTCTCTTGGTGAATTGTGGCATCTTGAACTTTCCCGATGTAGTAACGTGTTCAGTTTAATTCTTATACCTTAAAAAAAATGTGACCATTAAGCGATAGATAGGCTGAACCATATATATATATATATATATATATTTTTTTGCCAACGTAAGTTAAAAGTTAGAACGCTCCGCCTTTCACTGGTTAGTTAATTCATTCAAGCAGAATGCTAAACTTATATGTTATGAATTCTTGTGGCTGCGAACAAAGAATAACATTTTCAATCAAATTCTTTATAATACAGTTGATTCACAATAAAACATTTAAAGCGCATTTGACTGGCTCTTTCACCTTGATATTTAGAGTTTTTTTTTAAATTATAAAACTAACCCCAAACCCTAACAAATAATTTTTGCAATGTAAATTTAATAAATTCCTTATAAAAGAGATCGCAAAAAGGTGCCTAAAGGTCATACGATCCATACAATCTCCTTGTCTAGCGCTACGGAAAAGGGGATAGACCCCTCACTGTAAGGCTGATACCGATTTTAGCCTCCCGCCGACGTTTTTTTCATATCATTAAGAATATTTTTTATCTTTTATTTTTCTAACGTTAGTTTGAAAATTTCAGAACACTCCGCCATACAATGATTAGGATTAGAGTTAGGGTTAATTCAATCAAGCAGATATGCTAGACTTATGTTTATGAATTCGGCGTGCGAACAAAGAATGTAACATTTTCAATCAAATTCTTTATGATATAGTGATTCACAATAAAACATTTTTAAGCCCATTTGACTAGGAATCAGAAGGTTCCTGGTTCGATACCGGCCCTCGCCAACTCAGTATATGAGTAGCACAGGGATCTGTGCGGTAAAGTGAGGAGCTGATGGTAGGTGTGGCGCTCTACCCCAGACGTTAAAAAACAATCTCCTTGGTCAAGTGCAAGCGAAAAGGGGTTAGACTCCCTCGCTGCCTGGCTGATACCGACTATAGACCACTCCGACGACTTTACTTTTGCTTATCGCTCAATGGTCTTATTTTTCTTAAGGTATAAGAATTTACTGAACACCTCTGCTACGATCGAGAAAGTTCAATAGTGCCGATTATTTTAGTGTACTGAGAGCTAGGGATTTTAATATGTAGAGAATATTACTTTGTATGGTACAAGGCAACCATAAAGAGCGCTTGATGAGGAACGAACCCCAAAACCTATCTCTGACCTAAATGATTAGCTTACTAAATATGACTCAATAAGAGGGCATTTTTTTAAATTTACTAAGCTTAACATTCTTTCACACGGCTGTATTATTAGGAAGCCAGTCGCGGTGTAACGGTTATCACCGTAAGAAATTGAATCAATGACTCTAGTTCAAATCCCGGATGAGGCTGTTTGCATTTCACATAGCACTAATAACCTTGAGAAAGATAGGCATCCAACTATTCTCCCTCAGCTACGGGTAAATAGAGTAGACTGGGCTCTTTAACCTTGGTAGTGCAACCGGTATATGAGAAAGAAAACCTCTGAATTCAAACCTGTTAAACGCCGCTTAAAAATTGACATTGTGTTGCATCCTGTTCATGCGGAGGGGTTGGGTAAATACATAAGAAAGCATTTTTAAGAATTAATAAATTTTTACATTGTCTGGCACACCGTTATATAATAAGGAATCCGCTCGTTGTGTAACGAATATCGTCGTAGGAAATGGATTCGATTACACAAGTTCAAATCCTTGTCGAAGCTGGTTGCATTTCACGTAACGCTTATACCCTTAAAACAGGTATGCTTCCAACTATTTTCCCTCCAGCTATGGGTAAATAGGGTAGACTGGGCTCTTTAACCTTGATATGGCAAGCGGTCTAGATGTAAAAATCTGAATTCAAAGCTGTTAAACTTGAAAATAGCAGCCTAATCTGTATTGTAGATCAGCATTATAAAGAGTAGACCCACCCCCTATTTTAATTTTGACATGCTGTGTCTCTCCACAGGACGTGATGACCCTTTTTGTCCTTGTGTTTCATACCCCTGATCGAAATGTATAAATTGAAATTATCATCGGGATAATGTTGCTCATGTTATTTTTCTTCTCCCTCAAGACATAATGGTATTTTTTATTCTTTGAGTTTGATACCTCTGATCTATAATGTACAAATTGAAATTATCATAATGATAGTCTTGCTAATAATGTTCCTTTTCTTCTTTTTGTAGGTAAGTGTTTCAAACTATTTTTGGACATCTGTGTTAAATGAAAATGTTGAAAGGTCAGTTTCAGTTTTACATCTTCAATTTAAATTTTCTTATTGAAGGGCTTAGAGCTTTTTTCGCTTTTCTTTGCCTCATGAGGTGATCCAACTACAAAGCAGAATGAATAAACCTTAAACGGTTAATGATTCTAGTGTAAATTTAACATCAATAGGGCAATGAATGTTTTACCCCAATTTTTAACGATTATCGACTTTGAAAATAGACACAGTGAGACTTCAAACTCCGGACGAGGCTGTTCATATTTTATATATCGCTAATACCCTTGGAAAAGGTATGAATCCATATTTATGGGTAAATAATAGATCATACTGATATCTTTAACCTTGATTAGACAACCAGGCGGGGGAAGGAAAGTGAATTCAAACCTGTTAAATTCTGTTTAAAAATTTGACTCTGTGTCCCATCCTGAGCGTGTTAGAGGGGTTGGGTAAATACTTATAATAAGAAAACATTTGAGGATCGAACTTGCGACTAGAAATTTGTCTGGTTAGTTCAAGAAGATTTTTAAAAAACTTTTATTCACCCATAACTAGAGGGAGAACATATAGATTCATGCCTTTCCCAAGAGCACTAGCACGAAGTGAAACGCAAATAGCCTCGTCCAGCATTTGAACTCTGGTCACCAATTCCATTTCTTTCGATTCTTTTGTGGAATGGCAGTTGTATACAAAGTTTGAAAACAAAATTACTCAGCGTTACTGTTGTTTTGGCATGATTGTACATTAAAAATTAAAACCTTATCTTGAAAAAAAAGTCACAGCGGAGCGCTTGTACTACGGTTAATATCTATGTATAATTTATTTTGTATATAGTTTGTGGGGAAATATTTTCTTTTTCAGCATATGCTTTTTATTTGTTTTTTGTTGTTTTTTTTGTGTGGGGAGATTGTCCATGTTATATATAAAATTGTGTCACGTCAAGTACATAGAGCTTTTCAGATTTTTCCTCATAGATTAGGCCAACTTGCGTATTTCGTTTTCAAAAATCAAATTTAGTAAATCTTTCACCATTCAGTTGCAATGTTATTTTTTAATTGTTTATCAAAAAATTGCTGCGTGCCATTGCTCTACGGTAGGCGTTCACTTTTCGCCCAACCAAGAGATTATTAATTAGAATGAGTACAGTACAGTATCATAATTTGTTATTGGCATGTATATTCTTGCCTCTTATTTTAAGCATTCTTAAGGTATTATATAAACCAACCAATGCGCAAATAAGCTATTCGTTTTAGTTTTAAATGATTCTTATATAAGAAAGGTATTGATTGCTATAGACAGATTACAGATCATGTGGAAATCTAGTAGCTGTAGCCGTATAAATGCTACTGTACGGCTGCACCACTTTGACTTTAACGAAATCTTTAGAGAAAAGGCTAGCTGGAAACGACACAAGAATGCTGCGGGATGTCTTGAAAATATCCTGGAAACAGCACGCCACAAAAAGCAGCTATACGGCCACTTATCTCCTATCACATAAAACAACCGAGTAAGACGTACAAGGCATGCTGGACATTGTTAGAGAAGCAAAGGCGAACTCAAAAGTAACATATTCCTGTGGATATCTGCACATAGACACCCACGTGAAACAGCAGCAAAAACCTACCGCAATCAGCTCTGTGTGGATTCTGGATGCTACTCAGGCAACCTTGTAAAGGCTGATGACAAATATGAACGAGTGGAGTGAAATTCATTGGATTCCGTGCTGTCAGCGCGACCTGATGATGATGATGAGATATAAAGGAGTTTTCAGTGGTTTTCACGGTGTCACTGTACTGCAAAGGTTCCTAATGAAGATACTTTATGCTTTCGGTCAAACCATGGGAAATAAGGCAAATAAATATTCCCTCTGCTTTATTCTACTCGTGCCAGATTCCATCCCCAAACCAATGGACCAATATATCACCACCTGTATTAACCCCGACCTAAAACAGGAGAGGAGTGAGTGAGTGTGTTGCTTTTAGTTGTGGGTGGTAAAATAGGTGAGAAATATTCGACAGACTTTATATGAATCAAGTTGGAGGTTTGGTCGCAGGTAAGGACAAACACCGACTTTCCCTGAACAAGACCAGAACATTCAAATTTCTAAAATTACAGTGATACCTTTACTCACGAGTGCCTCAACTTACGAGTTTTTCGAGTTACGAGCTCTCATTCGGTCTGTGTTGCGAGCTAAAATCTGAGGTACGAGCAAAAGCTTCAGCTACGCTTAGGTTAATAAGTCCACGGAAACATTTAAGTTTCCAAATTTATTCCGTGAAAAAAATATTTATAAAAAATAAACATTAAAACATATTACGTCACATAATTCATTACATTATATTATATTTTTATACAATACAGTGCTATTTGTCTTATTTTAAAAAAAAAAAAGACGTATTAAAAATTAGTGTTTTTTTTGGGGGGGGGTCTGGAACGGATTAATAGCAGTTTATTTAAATGGGTGAAATTTGATTTGATATACGAACAAATTGGTTTACGAGTGGAAGGAATTAAACTCGTAATTTAAGGTACCATTTGTAGTTCAGTAAGACATGATACAAGTAAATAGACTTAAAGTTTTTTTTATTGGATCTTCGGCCCAAGCTTCATTCATTCAGTACATATTGAATTTTATTAAACTCGAACAGTATTTTTTCAAACAATTAAGTATTCATAAAAAAAACAGTGCCTATTTGGAATTTATTGCAATGCTTTATGATAAACAATATTTTGGGTTTTCCCTTTCATGGTCAGTAATAAATAACTTCCATTCCATATCTTTGAACAATCAGTATAGAATCGATTATTTCCAAATTCATTTTCGAGTTATAAAAATTCGTTGCTAAAAAGTTACCGAAAGCAATTGCTGGGATTAAACTTGGGAATCCAAAATGTCAGGATTGCGGGTTCGGATTCGAACTGAAATGGTTTTTAATTTGCTCCCGGGTTCGGCTTGATTCCAAAATGGTATGATATGTTGAGCTACGACCTTAAGGAGGAAAGTTGACAAAAATTTGACACACTGACATTCGTATTTATCATCACCGATTATTTGATATTATCTAGTGATAAAGCATTTTTCTAAGGCCTCAAAAGTACGATCACGGCGCTTGTCTGAATCTTCGACTGAACGTCCAAAATTGACAGTGGTTAAAAAAACAAAATTAAGTCTTATGTCAACATCGAGCCTCGCCGGGACTCCAAGGGAGAAAATTATTTATTCTGCACACGGGGATGTGATATTTTTTTTTTTTTTAGAGAGAGAATGGGTAGAGCGGATGGAGATGGAATGTTGGAGGAAGGGTGCCATAAACTCGATGCTTACCCCAGCATGGTTCCCTACAAAGAACTATATGATGAATAGACCAATGTTGGGGGGTCGGGGGGCTGATGGGAAAAAACAACTTGGGGGCCTAGAGAACGAACGCTGGACCTTAATAGCTACCATTTACGCATCCTGCCACCGCTGATTACCGTTTATCTGCGAACCTATTAGTAGCAATTAAAGGATTGCCACTTTTCTCAGCTGAACTTGTTTCACGGTGGCAACAAGCTAATCACGTGTCGTTTCTCTCTCTCTCTCTCTCTCTCTCTCTCTCTCTCTCTCTCTCTCTCTCTCTCTCTCTCTCTCTCTCTCTCTCTCTCTCTCTCTCTCTCTCTCTCGAGCGCGCGCTCCCGCGTACACAACCGATAGCGTATTTTCGCACGAGACACTGAGCATATATTTCAAGATCCTGTTATAAAACTCATTACTGCAGCTATTGTCAACCTTGACAGAAACCAGGCAATACTAAATCCTAACTTATGGTGTTCCCAAGGTGTAATGGTTAACAAGCTGGTCGCGCAGATTCATCACTAGTGAATAGTGAGTTCGATCATCGCTGGATTACCTGATCCTGTGTCACATCATACCCGCTGCAAACGGATTTCTTTGGATCTTACGGCATGTCAACACTTGGATGTTTTTGTTTTATTCATTCTTGTTGGCTATTCCATTATTTTTAACTCATTTTTAAATACATTTCAAAACTCATTTTTGATCTGTTTAACCTATAAATGGGATTCTAACAGGTACTACCACTCCGGGCCAGAGTGGATCTGGGAGTAATGGCAATGAAAGTGAACTCCACACTCCCCAGAGCTACAGAATTGGAACCTCACCACTAAATGCAGTTTAAAATCATTCCCAGGACATTTACGGGTTGGATAAATACCCACTAATTCGATCGTTGAGTAATTGTTAGCAAGTTAGTCTCACAAATCTATTAATACTGAATAGTGAGTTCGAGCCACGCTGGATGCTCTTATATTTACGACCTTTTGTCACATCCGATCCGTCGGGAATGGGTTGGGTAAATATCTGTCTGAGCCTTAGTTCATTGGAGTCTCGAAATCAATGAAATTTGCGATCCGATTTCAAATTCTGAACAAGGCTGTTTGCATTTTCGTTCGCGCTAATGCTCTTGGTAAAGACTGCTAGCGCGACAGTACCGATCGAAAAGACTTCAGGCGCGACTGTACCGATCAACAAGACTACCGATCGACAAAACTGCTACAACAAGACTACCGATCGACAAGACTGCTACAACAAGAGTACCGATATCACAAGACTGCTACAACAAGAGTACCGATATCACAAGACTGCTACAACAAGAGTACCGATATCACAAGACTGCTACAACGACAGTACCGATATCACAAGACTGCTACCACGATAGCACGGATTTAACACACTCCTAGAACGACAGCGCTGAGCAACAAAATTAGCTTACAAAGCTGACATTCTTTCGGCAAAGGGTTTAAATATAAGGTTCAATCCCTTTTTCGGATTTTTTTCGTTCCAAGTTTGGCTAGATATGCGTGAGTTGACTCAGCACTGTACCCCATCCACACTGCACTTAAATTTCTAATTTAAAGCATTTAAAATAAACGAACGGCTAGTGAATGAGCAAGAAATTGTATTTCCTTTCCCTGTGGGCAAATCCTTGCATTTAGGATATTAGTCATGGCCTAACGACTTCGAGGTAAAAATGTTTAATCAAATTTTTTTTTTAAAGTTGGTATTTACTTCAGAAAATATGTTGCAATTTGTTCTATTTGCAGCTTTAAAACATTTCCGTATACCCCTTCCACCCCTACGCCAAAGGTAGGGTTACCCAAAAGTTAAAACAATTTAGCCATGCTTAAAAAATGATTTATTCGAAGATCTAGCTTCAGTTTTTCTCTTTTATTAATCTTTCGGGATTTTTCGACAGTAACTTAGATCTCAGAACGAACTCGAAACTGTACTCCGAACGCCATGCTCATTGTAAACAAGGTCATAACACGTAATAAAAATGGCCCTATTTGAATACGAATAAATATCCTAAAATTTAATAAGATCAAGTATACAACCCATATGCAATGGGAAAATACAAGTTATTTGGACAATACTAAATAGTGAGGCAACTCACTTGCATATTTCACAATTGATTTCGACTATTCCTAAATTCATTTCCAAGTTATTACAATTGTTATCGTACAAAAAATTCGTCGCCAAAAATACGTTAAAAAAACCCTGCCGAAAATAATCGTAGTAATTAAAACTTGGGAATCTAAAATTTTAGAATTGCGGTTCCAGATTCGTCCGAAATGTTTTAATTTGCTTGTGGAGTTTGCTTGATTCCAAAATGGTATTAGATGTTGGGCTACGGCCTCTATAATAATGTTGAAAAATATGACACACAAATATTCGCATTTATTATCATAGATTAAAAATAAGATACAGGGAAGTTATTGGTTTTAAGATTGTCCTTAAAATAACAAAAGAGATTATTTAATTTTTCAGTTTTAGTTATGTTTTAGATTCTTTGTTGCTTGGTTGTATTTTACGGCATGTAAACACTTGGGTTATTTTATGCCGAAGACTGTTTTGTTATATTCATCCTTGTTGGGTATTCAATTTTCTTAAAACACATTTCATTAAACTTGTTTTTTAAATCTGTTTAACCCATAGATTGTAACTTAACAGGTGCTGCGATTTTGGGTTAAAGTTGACCTGTGAATAATGATAATGAAGGGAGACTCCACATTCCCCAGTGCTACAGAATTGGGATAAGATTTTTAGTTATTTCAACGTATTTTTGCCGGTCAGTTTATTTGTAAAACTGTTTCATATAGAATACCATCAACAAGAGCAAAATCTATCTACCAGTTGTTGATTGAGCAACAAATACCTTTAAGTTCTCGTTAAGAAGAACGTCTAGCCTCAGGCTAAATGAGTGTTGACGATAGCTCACGTAAAATGTTAGCTTGAGATTATTAAAGCTTTAGCTTTCTTCTAACGAAGTTAATTACTGTGCGAATATAAAGTAATCCACCCACAAGACTCTGTCCTAATCCTAACCCTAACTGAAAGAAAGACCCCACCCTAAACGAAACCTCCCAAGAAATCACAGATCCCGGAAAATACCAGGTTTAAAGGCAATGCTAAAGTTCATCTATTCTAATTACCCATCAAGCATGGAGTAGTGGTAGGGCAAGGGGGTAAAGTGTATGGAATGGCGGGGGAAAATTGTTGGACGGAGGTGGTGTGATCAAGTTAGACTCTTTACACACCATATAAAACTTACGCTTCCAAAGTTTCCTCCTGCTTCCACAATTTTTACCAGAAGCGAAGAAGCCACCACCGGCGAAGGCTAAGAAAGAAGGGAGAGAACTGCACTGGTCAAGTAGGCAGATGGAGGAGGTCGATAAAACTGTAGCGATGATGGTAGGTGTGATGTTGATGCTTAGTTGTGACGGTTGGTGTGTAAAGAAGACTGGGGGATGTGGGGAAGGGAACTGGTGGGGTGAAGAATCAGTGAAATATTTTCCCGCTTCCCCGTTCCAACCCCGACACTTTTTTTTCTCGCCTCTCAACACTACCGCCTTGCCGGCTCAAATCTCGACTGCTATCATCTCTGATTATTCTCCAGGGAATTCTTGCCTCAACCACTAGAATGTCAAGACGGGTATTCCCAGACTTCTCTGGTTCCTGTTTTGGTTCCAGCTCCATAGACTTCGGGCCATTATTTCCAGACAAAATAATACTGACATGTGACCTTGCTCTTGTGAAAGACGTCAGACGAAAGAATAAGGCGTCGGGTATAGGTTGGTGGAGCCAATCCAGGTTTAAAGCGGAAAAGCGACAAGAAATGAATGTTGCCAGTTGCATAGTGTCTGTCTGTCTGTCTTTTATGGATTCTGGCAGGAATGTATAGATTTTTCTTGATTGTATCAGACACAAAGCAGTTCACTATGTAGGTCATTAGAACACATTTCATTTTATATATATATATATATATATATATATATATAATGTGTGTGTGGGAAATGTGTTTCATGAGCATTCACGTATGAATCACAACGTTCTAAGTTCGAGATCGGTCCTCGCTCACAGCGCATGAGTAGCACAGCTTGGATAATCTGATCTGTGCTGTAACCGCATCTGGGAGCTGACAGTAGCGCAAGTGAAAAGTGAATAGATTCCCACGCTATTTGTTAATACCGACATTAGGCCACTTCGCAGGCTTATATATATATATATATATATATGTGTGTGTGTGTGTGTGTTTTAAAAAGGGAATCGTATTTGATATAGAATAGACTTTAGGATCCTTTCGACCGATTCATTTTCAAAAGATATCATTGATTTTAATCGGAGATAGTGAAGGGGAAATACGAAAAGATGGAAGGGAAGACAACTGAGGAGAAAAAAGGGGAGGACGATGAAAGGGTATGAGAAGGGGGTTGACAAGAGATGAAGAGAGATGACAAAAGAGATGTAAAGAGAAAGAGGATGGCAAAAGAGATGGAGAAAGAAGGGGAGGAGGACAAATGTGACGGAGAATGGAGGCAAGATTGAGACAATAAGAGGGCAAGAGTGAGAAAGAATGATTGGGAAAAGTATGAGAATGACAGTGTATGAGGGAATGATAGATAGCTTGTCAGATTCAATCAGACTTATATATATATATATATATATATATATATATATATATATATATATATATTGTGTACGAAATTTAGTTATACCCTTGTTGCATTTTAAGGTCAATCTTAAAACCATTAACGTCCCTCTGTTTTCTTTTGAACACAAGCACCAAGGAATGAAAGATTGAAAGTCACAAGGGAATCATTGAATTTGTGAAGTTACGCATTGATCATCTAAGAGAATCCAGGACAAATTTGAAAATAAAATCTAATCTACCTGCTGTATTAACCAAACAATTACGGCCGCCAAAAGTGGATCAGCCATGTCGGCTGGCCCTTTAGAATATACTGACTGCACCTCTGCAGAGGAGTAAGACCTCCTCACAATGAGGCCATCACAATTAGCCGTGAGTGACTATCCATGAAAATTGAGGACAGAATCCAAGAAGCTGAGCGATCCATAACATTCAACACTCCACTTTTATTCCTTACTTAGGTTAGGTGTGAAGTCAGACAGCCCCCCCCCATCAATCGGTTAGTCATGTCAAGCCGGTGTAACTATATGACTGTCTCACCCCTATTGCCCTCATGGCAACCTCCAACCTTTTAGTCATATATGTGCTACAAGGCAGTGTCTGATGGTCTTAGTGAGCTGGATATGACGTTAAATTGCATCTAATTTTAGAGCTCTGGGGAGTGTGCAGTAGCACTTCATCGCTATTACTCCTAGGTCTACTCTAACCCGGAGTGGAAATACCTATGTCACATCTATGGATTGAATAAGAAAAATGTCATGCCGTAAAATCTAACTACCCAATTGTGGATCGGTTTGTAGAACACCATCTGGATTAAGTTACTCTGATGAGTTCTTTACTGTCCTGAACAGGACCTTAATATCATCAAGGCTGTAGTTATCAACTCACAATGTTATATTATTTGGGGAATCGTTAAGCCGTCTCAGAGATTTTTTTTCTCTAGATGGATTCATACGTTTCCCAAGCGTATTAAAGCGGAGTGAAATGCAAACAGCCTCCTCCAGTATTTGAACCCAGGTTGCCGATTCCATTTTCTTCGGCGATAACCGTTATGCAATGTTTCGTTCTGGGAAGATTATCATGGCTTCTTTTCTTCTAGGCAAAGGCTGTAGTGTCTTACTTTGTTGTTGCAGATATATGGTCTATCAATGATATTGAATATTCTTTAGATATATTAAGGTACTACGTTAAGGTATATCAATGATATTGAGCACTATTTATTAATAAATATAACACCCATATTATGTCACTCTCTCATATATATAAGTGTAGGTAACGTGAACATGGAGTCAACGGTGCCTGGTTCATGCCTATGCGAGTGAAGGCCAGAAACCGTCAGTAACCAGGCGTTGGTAACTCTGTCCACGTTACCTAAACTTTGTTATAATTGCTCTATCCATGATATTGATCACTATTCACTTATGAATTTAGCACCCATATTATATATATATATATATATATATATATATATATATATATATCCATCCATCCCAACCCCTTCGTGCAAGCAGGAAGATACAAGGTCAATTTCTTAAGCGGAGTTTAACAGGTTTGAATTCAGTTTTCCTTCTAGACTAGTAGCCGTGCCAAGGTTAAAGAGCCCAGTCTACTCTACTATTTACCCATAGCTGTAGGGAGAATAGTAGGATGTATGCCTTTCTCAAAGGTATTAGCACAATGTGAATTCAAACAACCTCGTCCAGGATTTGAACTCATCTAATCGTGTTCATTTCTTATGACGGTAATCATTACACCAATGCGCCTCTGTGTGTATGTGTGTGT
Source organism: Doryteuthis pealeii (assembly GCA_023376005.1). Taxonomy (NCBI): domain Eukaryota; kingdom Metazoa; phylum Mollusca; class Cephalopoda; order Myopsida; family Loliginidae; genus Doryteuthis; species Doryteuthis pealeii. The sequence continues at coordinate 11,844,230 of CM042160.1, forward strand.
GTAGGGATCTTATAGTTGTATGATTGAAGATTATTTTACTGAAGGGAAGAAATCCTTGTTGTATAAAGTTTTCTAATGAGCAGCCTGTTTGGAATCCTACTTTTCCCAATCGAAGAAATTAAAGCTGTATAAATCCCAAGAAAATTCCCACCTATTGTATCGATTTCATTGCTTTATCTGCAAAAACAATGAGGGTAGGATATCTTGAAGTTCCTGATCGCGTTAGGGGAAATCGAGTTAAGAGCGCCTCGTGAATGAAAGCTAACGATAGTCCCAAGACTGGAAGAAGTGGCTTGCTAAGAAAAGCCGCCGGCGGAAACAAATTCTGGATCTGAACGGGGGCAATAATGGCTGACGTACATTTCCCGGAGAAAATTTCGGCTTCTGGCGAACGACTTCTTTTCTTAGAACCTCTCCCGGCTTAACAGAATTTAGCCACAGTTTAAATTTTCTTCTTCCCCTAATGAAGTCAACGAAGAATTCACAACAAAGGCTTACGTGTTCACCGGTTGTGGGGGAGGGCCTGTTTCGGTCGAGTGCCCTTCGTGGAAATGCAGTTAAAGTGGCGACTGTACATGGTTGTCAGTGCGAACTGATTGGTTGGAATTAAATAAAAACTCCTGTTCGCTTCTGACTCCTCTTGCATCTTTCCAGTAGACCCGACCCTAATCACTCCACCCACCCCTGAGATCGGTGATAACTCTTTCATTCCGACCAGACTCCGATACCCGACCTATGGCCGCTGCCTTTGCTGGAAAAGCGAAATTGAGGAATATTGTGTTGCGCAGCTTTAACTCCGTCAAATTAGTCTTTAGAAATGATTCGACCCGTATTGTAATGTAACGCCGTCTTTACTTTACCTCTTGCATATTAACTTACTCACGAATGCGCATGCGTGACAACTCACAATGGAGAATGAAAATATAGTGAGACAAATACATTCATCTCTGGTATACGAAAGAACAACCGAATGTGCCGTTTTGATTGGTTGATTGGATTTTAACGGGATGTAAACCCATCTGGGGTTACTTCATGTCTAGAGGTTTGATAAAAAGTCTTGTAAAGTAATAATGGCCTATTCCTGGTATCAACCGGACAGTGAGGAAATCTATCCCTTTTACACTAGCGCTAGACTAGGAGATTGTTTTTATATCTGAGGTAAACCGCCACACCCAAACTCCCCACTTTACCGCACAGACTCAAGCTGGCTAGTGTCGATCGAACCCAGAACCTTGGGGTTCCAAGAGGGATGCTCCACAGATTGAATTTCACTTTTGTATTAATGGTTTAGCTCTTTTACGATAAGCAAAACTTTAATTAAAACAAGGTTTGCTTTCAATTAAAATGATATTTACTCGCACAAATTAAGCCCCCCCTATATATATATATATATATATATATATAATTTTTCCTTCTAGGATCTTTCCATGTGTGGTTTAACCGTTGTGATGAAGGTAAACTGCGGTGAGAGTTCAATGTGCCTAGTACCAGTGAGTGGAGCAAAATATTCAATAAATGAAGGAAAAAACATTAAATTTGCTTCATTACAATAATTTATTTCAAATACGGTTGAAATAAATTATTGTAATGAAGCAAATTTAAAGGTTTTCCTTCATTTATTGAGTATGTGTGCGTATATATATATATATATATATATATATATATATATATATATATATATATATATATCAACAAAAAGCAGTAAAGAAATGGACAAAAGCCTGCACTCTCCCCATTGGAAGTACTAGGCACTCTCCCCATTGGAAGTACTAGGAACTACAGAGATATAACTTAATGCCATAGCTGTTGGGGTTTCCTCTTGGGTATGACGCTAACTGCATCTAGTGGTGAAGGTTCGTATTCTGAAGCTCTAGGGAGTGTGGCGTACCTCTTCTTACCACTACACTCAGATCCACTAACCGGAGTTAGTTACCTGTTAGTGTACTGTTAGTCTCCATTTTTCTATACTTTTAGAATTGGATTTTCTTAACTGAAATAGTGTGTCCAATTGAAGTATTTCAATATTAGAATAAAACCTCTATCTCTAAGCCTACATAAATGCAACCCCTGGTGTATAAGGTGCTGGGTGATTTGGGTGTTTTTTTTTTTTTTTTTTTTAGATAGGAGCTTTTTCCCTATTTCTTTAGCTGATGCTTACGTGTATGTTCTTCAGTAGTAAAAGACTGAGATACCTGCAACATAAAATTACTTGATTTTGTGCTGGCACCTGATGAGAATTAAGTCTCATGCGACTGCCTCTCGAGAACTGTTTTCCATGCCTGGTTTAGAAGGCTGCCGGTTTTTCACCCTTGAACTAGCGTTAAATAGGAATTGTTGGTTAGATTTTATGGCATGTCAACACTTGGGTTATTTCATGTCGATGACATTTTTGTTTTATTCGTTCTTGTTGGGTATTTATTTTTAAAACTCATCTTTGATCTATTTAACTCGTATATGGGGTCCTAATAGGTACTACCACTCCGGGTCAGAGTGATGATAATGGAGTGGTACTCCACACTCTCCAGAGCTCAAGAATTACGACCACAATTACTAGATATCATACCCAGGACATCATGAAGTGTTTCGATATTAGGATAGAGAACCTCTATCCCGAATCCTATTTAAATGCAACCCCTGTTGTATAAGATCCTAGATGATTTTTAAATAGTTTTTGTTTTTCAAACTTTAAACAATTCTTTATAAAAGAAAAGAGCTTTTTACCGAATAAAACAAATCAACTGTTCTCTATTTTTAGGCATATATTTACGCATAGGTTCTTTTGAAGTAAAAATGGGTAAGTTACGTTCAACATAAAATTACCATGATTTTTAAGCAGTGCGAGCTACCTGATGATGTGCCATGTCACAGGCGACTCGCTTCTCGGAAACGGTTGCCCATGGTTTAGAAGGCCGCAGGTTTCTCACCCCTTAACGGCTGTGTCAAATAGAAGTTGTTTGTTGGGGTTTAGGGCATATCAATTCTTGGGTTATTTTATGCCGAAGACGTTTTTGTTTTATTCGTTCTTGTTGGGTATTCATTTTTTTAAACTTATTTTTTAATCTGTTTAACTCATAGATATAACCTTAACAGATACTACCACTCAGAGTGGAGCCAGTAATGATAATGAAGTGGGACTCTCTCCAGAGCTCCATAATTGAAACATCATTAGTAGATGTAGTTTAATGTCATACCCAGGACATCGGGAAGTGGTTCGATATTAGGATAGAGAACCTCTATCCCAAACCCTGGCGTATAAAATACTGGGTGATTTTTGGGGCGTTTTTTTTTTCATATTTTTAACAAACATTCGCTTTCTTGCTTGATGATACAGTATCCGTTGTTTTTTCTGAACTTTCATAATCGGACTTTGTTTTGATACAACTACAAGTACAGTTATTCTATCTAACACGCCTTACGTGGTTATCTTATCTGGTTTCTTTCTCCAAAAACACAAATGATTTACAACTTCATCTTATTTTATATTTTTATGTTAATTGTGTGTGTATTAGGGGGGGGCGATAACAAGTTAACCTCTTGACCCTGAGAAATAAGAGACTAAAATAAAAGTGTGGAAGAACTTGGTAACAACAGTGTTGGTGTTGAAAGGATCGTGGTTTAAGTTGACTTGTAAGTGGGGTTGTGGGGAAGGCACTAACTCATCCATGACCCCCAGCCCCCTCCCCCCACACCCAAATTTTATCCTCACCCAACAATACCGTCAATTCAATCAGTGTTTAACAAAGTCAAGCCTTGGCGAAACAAACAACAGACAAAGACGTTAAAACTTGATTTGCAGATTGGTGTTAAAAACAAGAAAAAAAAGAATTGAAGCTATGAGGAAGAGGTTGACCGTTAGGAGGTCCGGGCGCCCGAGAGTCGGAAAGCTGAATCTGGAAGATAGAAGACTAGGGTTTGGGGACGGAGTGAAGGTTGGGAGGAGGGGGTGGGGGTATCGAACAAAGACCGTTTGGATTTCGTTCTCACATTGTTCTGTGTCAAATTTAATGTCAAACTTTTACTTTTCAAGAAAGCAGCGAGGGTCATGGGTGCAGTAGGAAAGATGTTACGAACTGCTAGTGCAGATAAAGGAAGAAAGGAAAAGAATTGGTCAGAAAGAGGGGAGGAGAGAGAGAGACAGAAATTCATTGTTACTCAATGCTTTCACCATCATCCCTTTCAACCGCCACTTCACTTGTTCCTCTGCTCCCCCACAACACCCCCTCCATTCTCATTTTACAACTCTGTCTTTTTCTAACCGTAGTCCAATTCAGGGTAAGTTGTCTGATTGATCGGTTTTACGGTATGTAACCCTTCTTGGGTTACTTACAGCCAAAGTCATTTTGGGTCTCCTCTAATAATAAATGCGAGTTTTAGCGTCTTTGTCTGTTTTTTATTTCGCCAAGGCTTGCCTCATTCTCCAATGACAAATGCAAATTTCAGTGTGTCAATTTTTCAACTTTACTTCTAGAGTCCGTAGCCTAACATATACAATTTTAGAATAAGGCTGATACCTCCAGAACTGGATCCTCATACTTACCTTGGTTACTCGGCCTCGGCTGGGGGTCCAGTGTGCTTCGGCCACTGAATCAGGTTAAGTTGAAATTAATATCGTTGATCCCAGGGGGCTTTCCCCCCGAGCAACACCTGCCCCCTCGATTTAAAGGGGCAGGGCTGGGTTTATTGCCCAGTGCCTTAGGCGCCCCCTTGAGAAGGAATGCCGACGGGATCGACGCATTTTTTGTGCCTACCACCCATGAGCTTCGGCTTGTGGGTGGGCCCACATAAAAATGTCCTTGTGCCACGCCCTCGTAAGTGGGATGAGAGGCAAATACCTACTTACCGCATGAGTTAATTGGACTGTTTGAACTGGCGGTGGGGTTTCAAAGTTTACAATATCACAATTTTTCCATAATTAGGCTCCCTCCCCCATTTTCGGCATACATGTCCGGTACCTAAACTTTGCCCCCACCCCCAATGCCTGAACTTCAATTGTGTGTCAAATTAAACATTGCTGTTATTTTCGGCGTCTAGTCTTTAGTAGGGCACTAGTATAAACGGAAGGGTCATTCTTTACTATGCTAGTCCAGCATACCAGTTTACTTTGTTTATATGCATACCAATTAGTAGTATAGCTGGTGGAGAGGCTGAGCCGAATAATCAGCCAATCAGCCCCGGGCGACACTTCTATGGTGACGGCACTTTTGGGTCTGTTGTATAATCCTGTATGGTGGGGGAAACTCAAAGGCTGCCCGTGGGTGAGGGGGCACGCACTCTAGCTACGCCATTGATGCTAGTATGCGAGTACATTTTCTGTTTAACCCTGTAGATTAGACACCTGAAAATCAATATTTAAGACCGATACTTTTCGGTAAATTATTCGAGACTCCATTTTATTCCAGATGACTCATGAACCCACTGGATTCTCGTTGTAATATAATTCTATAATGGTATTGATACTACTATTTAGGTTGGTGTAGAATAATCAAGCTAAAATCCAATTACCATCGAATTGGTAAGACACGGTAACAAGCAGTCGTAGCTTAATACGATCCTGTCTTGTTACAACTCTACTGCAGAATGACATGGTATTTATGAAATTCCACAACATCATAGAAACCAAGCAGCCAATCAGAACTCAAGGAATGGAATCACCCGAATACATGAATGGACTATTCTTGATTCCCATAAATACCAACTGTCTTGGACACTACTTAGCCAGTTGCTGTTGTTCAAACCAGCAGTAGTTTGATTGACTGACTAACCTCAATAGTTGGTTGGTTGGATTTTACGGCACGTCAACCCTATAGTACATTGACTTACGAGTTCAGTTCGTTCCATTCGTAACTCAATTACCTCGTATATCAAAAACGCACCCTAAAAAACACAAGAAATATTTCTTTAGATTAACTGAAGAAGCACCCTTTAAGAAAGAGAAATAATCAATATTTCACATTATCTATTATTAGCTTAGTCATTAGAGCACCCACCTGGAACCACAAAGTTCCGGGTTCGATATCAGCCTTCACTAACTCAGTGCAGGAGTAGCACAGTTTAGATCTGAGCTGTCAAGTGGGTAGTCGATGGTCGTTGTGGCGCTCCACCACACCAAAATCAAATATCCCTGATCTAGCGCGAGTGAAAAGGGGATAGACTCCCTCATTGTCCGGCTGATACTGACAATAGGCCACCCCGTCTACTTTATCATAAATACTCACTAAAACTTAGATTTAAATATTCAAGATTCTCAGGTCAAGGATCGTTGGAGAGAAGATGGGTATTTCAAAGAAATTGCCAGGGAGATTCTTTAAATTGATAATACATATACATTGGTATATTGACTTGCGAGTTGAATTTTTCCACTCATAACTCTATTTCCTCGTATATCAGATCAATTTTCCCTATTGAAATAAACCAAAATTCCATTAATCCGTTCCAATCCCCAACCAAATGCCGTATTTTTTGTTATGTTTTTTTTATAAGAAAAATAGCACTCTATTGTATTGTTTCTAATGTTTTTTTATGAATAATAATTTTCTTTGTCGTAATAAATTTGGAAACTTAAATATTTTAAGTGAATTTATCAACTAAGATTAACATGAGCGTATCTGAAACTAGCTCGTAACTCAAATGTTAGCTCTCAACACAGAGCAAAAAATCGACCACGTGGCAGCTCGTAACTCGGAAAACGCGTAAGCTGGATCACTCGTAAGTCAAGTTAGCCCTGTAGTTCTAGTGGTCTTAGTCGCTTTTTTTATCTATTTACTCAAAATAGGTAAAATAAACACTGGGTTATTTTAGAAAGATTCTTGAACGGAAGAGAATGGTTGCCATGGTTTCAATATCCATCAGATGACGAAGCAAAACCATGATTAGCCCGAAGCGCAGACTTGGCTGTCGATCCAATTTTCGTTGCTGCAACCCTTGTGATTTGCAAAATGCCAGCAGTTAAAAGTCAAGGTTTGTGAGTACAAGTGCAGTAGCGCCCTCTTCCGGTTCGGCAGGTAATTAAACGGCGAAGACATAGGTGCAAAAGGAAGAAGGCAAGGGGGGATGCTGCTGCTGTTGAAGGGTCAGGGGTTTAAAAGATGCTGTTAAAATGACTGGCCTTTTAGCAGTTGCTGGCAAAAATAAATCGCAAATGCCCTTCCACTCTCGGCTACACGCACCTGTAAGTGGTTATCTGCACGCAGACGTAGAATAAATACCAAGTGTGTAAGTAAATTTATTTTTGGCCGGTAATATAGTGTTAACTTGGTTTTCCTCATCATCATCAAGGCGTGCTGACAGCTCGGCTTGCGATTATTCGCTCTCGCCATCCATCGGCTGTCGCTCTTGGCTAGTCTTGACGGCATCAAGTGTCTATACAGACCAGATGAATGTAAGTTTTTGTTGGTGGGCCAACACTGGTGTGTCCATGTATAGGAGTCCATAAAGGAATGTAGCTTATGAGTTTGTTCTCAGGTCGCCAGTGCTTTCCAGCATGTTTTGCTCTCTTACTTGTATGCCTTTTGAAATGGGAGGTCAGTGGCCACGCAGCTGTTGTTTTGTAGAGTTCTGTTTCCAGGATATATATATATATATATATATATATATATTTGATAATTGAATTAAATTTCCATGACCATATATATATAATTCCCTGTAGATTCGCTATTGCGTGAAACTGCAGTCGGAATATTTTAAGCCATTCGTTTTTTAAAACGTATACTTAGCTCTTTTTATTGAGCACACTTAAATCGGTTTTTATAAAACCCAGAAGTAAATATATTTATTTGCTCCGTGGAGTTGCAAGTAACTATGATATATATATATATATATATAATATATATATATATATATATATATATATTTTTGGGAGAATATGTGCTTAATTGAAGTCGAACCTAATTTTTTGAAAGTTAATTCATTAATAATTAATTAGGCGGGATTTAACTATTTAAATGTAAGGCTAAACAAATGGAGAAAAATTAATCTCTGTATATACATTTCGGCCTATTAGGCCTCATCAGCAGAGCTATAGATACGAAGACCGCCCCGTGTGTGATTCGAAACCTGTCTGTCAAATATATATATATATATATATATATATATTGGAGCTGCTGAAATATTCTCAGACAGACCTTAAATGACCCTTGCAATTTTATTTTGAAGGGTCAGATGTGAGTTAAGTTGCCGTACAGCTATAGTTGAGGGCGTTAGCATCCAAGTGTAGTTTCCGGTTACATTCTCTTCAGGAGTTTCGCCAAGTCCAAGTGTTGCAACCACACAGTAGTATTGACATGGTTATATACACATCATAATGTCTATTGATTTTTAATTTTATATATTGACATTGCTAGGTCACAGCGAAAGTTGCCGGACACAAATACAAGATAAAGAACTCATTATGCTAAGCCGAACATGTTTTATATATGTGCTAACGGTTGGTGGCTGAGGGTAGCGTCGTGGGTATGCATCTTGGGACAGTTCCAATTCTGGAGCTCTGGGCAGTATGGTGTACCTTTTTATCACCATTACTCCCAGGTCCACCCTGACCCGGAGTGGTAGTACCTGCTAAGGTCACATTTATGGGCTAAATAGAAAAAACATGAGTTTAATATAATAATGAGTTATATGTATGTGCTAAAAATAGGACCCTGTGTCTTGTTAGTAACCACATAATTCTTTAGTACGATGACGAGCATTTGGCTTATTAAACAGATTTGGTAACTATTATCCTCGTCTTGATTGTTTTAGTTAGAGCATGTTGCCTTTTTTATGAGACGGGAAATTATTATCAATTACTGATTTGTTACACATGTTGTTAGAGTCCCATTTCTGGGTTAAATAGAAAAAAACATTGAATTCGGAATAAAAATTAAATACCGACAAGAATGAATGGAACCAAATGTCATCAGCATGGAATAGCCATGGGTTGATTTGCCGTAGAAACCAACCAACATACTTAATACAAATATGCAAACTAATTGCTTATAGATCATAATTATCATACAAAGATTTGGCATTGAATAACCGATAAGGGTTCATTATGTTTTTAACATACAGATTAAATATGGGGGATTGAAATGATAATGCAAGACCAGGTTAGTATTATCTGTGTTATTCGGACTATTCTCCTCATCTTCATTGTTATCTGTACGTTTCAGCCGATATGCCATCCAATCTTCTTCAGGTATTTCTTGTCGGACTCGGGAACCCTCTTTTCGGACTCGGAAAAGAAGGTTCCCGAGTCCGAGAAGGTTCCCGGGTCCGACAAGAAATATCTGAAGAAGGTCGGAGGGATATCGTCCGAAACGTTGTACAGATAACAATGAAGATGAGGACAATAGTCCGAATAACACAGATAATACTAATCATCAAGCCTCATCTCAAACATTCAGAGAAATAGAAAGACCAGGTTGTTGTAAAATTAACAATGTTAGAGAAATGCTTCTACCCTCAAGCGACGTAACCAGTTCTTAAACGCTGCGTCCAAAACGTAAACAAACGCCAATCCAGAAGTAACATGGTGGAGACCTCACTTCCGGCTTTGACAAATCAAAGGGGAGCAACTCTATATTTATGTTAGGTCTCCTTAACAGGTTGATATGCCATCAAACCAAATAACAACTGATTTGTTGGACACGTTGTCCTCATTTTAGTCACGTTTAAACCATTCAGCTGCTTCGCTAACGTCCTCTGAATTTTGAACGAAACTCTTTATTCAATCCACAGTTTCCTATTCTGCTCACTCTCTATGCTTAGAGGATATTACATATCAGTTAATTATTCTGTTAATTCGTCCCTTTTGTTAAGTCGCTTTGGTCATACAACTTCTACGGGGGAAGCATTCAAAGGATCCGCAACCCATACAACGTCAGAACAATAATTAAAAGCAGTTCCACCCTTGGGTAATACCTGACCAGAATCAAACCTCTATCAAATGCGGATAGGAGAAAGAATTGTATGTATATCATCTCGTGCAGTTGTGTCAGGTAGTAAAGAAGGCCTGAGGGTACAGCGACCGAAACGTTGTAATAACCAAAATGTAGAAGAAATATATAATAAATCGATTTATAGAAATAGACACATTTGAGTGAACCGTTCAGCGAAAGGGTGCAAAATGTACTTTCTTTAATAAACCTTGACTCATGTAGAAAAATACAATAGTTAAAATACCATTCAGCTTGCGAAGTGATTTACTAAGTAATAAATAAATGCATTTATGTTAATAGTATATATTATAGTTAACAGTATACTCCGGTTCCGTCCTTCACTATTTAAGTATACTCCGGTTCCGTCCTTCACTATTTAAGTATACTCCCGTTCCATCCTTCGCTATTTAAGTATACCCCGGTTCATCCTTCGCTATTTAAGTATACCCCGGTTCCATCCTTCGCTATTTAAGTATACCCCGGTTCCATCCTTCGCTATTTAAGTATACCCCGGTTCCATCCTTCGCTATTTAAGTATACCCCGGTTCCATCCTTCGCTATTTAAGTATACCCCGGTTCCATCCTTCGCTATTTAAGTATACCCCGGTTCCATCCTTCGCTATTTAAGTATACCCGGTTCCATCCTTCGCTATTAAGTATACCCGGTTCCATCCTTCGCTATTTAAGTATACCCCGGTTCCATCCTTCGCTATTTAAGTATACCCCGGTTCCATCCTTCGCTATTTAAGTATACCCCGGTTCCATCCTTCGCTATTTAAGTATACCCGGTTCCATCCTTCGCTATTTAAGTATACCCCGGTTCCATCCTTCGCTATTTAAGTATACCCCGGTTCCATCCTTCGCTATTTAAGTATACCCGGTTCCATCCTTCGCTATTTAAGTATACCCCGGTTCCATCCTTCGCTATTTAAGTATACCCGGTTCCATCTTTCGCTATTTAAGTATACATTTTCGTATATCTTAACTATTTTGTATCTGAAAATTGTTCTGTCCATTGATGTCCATAGAGTTTTTTTATGTCTGTTTTTATCACGAGTATTTTTTTTCTAATATTTACGATAGATTTGCCCTTGCATCGCTTGATGCAGATTTTTATAGTTATTACTAAGCTTAGCTAAGTTGTGCCAAAAGGCCGGAAGTATGAGGCACTCGGTGAGAATCGAACTCATTAAATATTGTCTACTAATCCAGCTTGAAGAAATACCACGTGATGTGAGTTGTTTTTTCATAGGACTTCTTGTATTGGTTGTAGTTTCATTGGAAATAGTATAGGACGCTTTACTTTGGGAGCGTCCATCGTACGTTTAGAACCAAAAAGGAGGGTAACCCCCAAATGTTTCCTTGGCGTCAACATAGGTGCATTCGTGAATGCTTAATTACATTCGAATCTAGCAACGTTCCTCATAGAATCTTTCGGCTTCTGACGAACGCTGTTCTGTGATCATTCGACTTGCACCTAATGACTCTTTCAAAATCCAAATTCTTGACATTTGAATATAGGATGCTTCCGTCGCATCGAATAAAAGTTGATGTGAATTTTTTTTTCTTTAGAGGCGTGATTTTTTGTTGAGCGCCTTTCATCTCTCTCGTCGCCTTTCTGTGAATTAGCGAATCAAGATCGTTCTTTCATTAACTCTTCTTTATTTATTAATATCAATTAGATGGGCATCAGAGGATAAGAAATATTTGCTTTTTATAAAAAGAATCCCTGAACGTGCGATAAATACCTGCTAAATGTCGCCCTGTTGGCGGGCCTTAGAATATGCAGAGTGTATCCCCTGCAGAGGGGTATGATCTAATTCAAAGAGCAAACCACATTAAAGAATTAAAAGAAAATCTTTTTGGGGTGTTAACACCCCGAAAAAAGTTAGTCGAAAATTTAAAAGTTACCTTTTTAAAATTAAAAAATAAATTTAGTGTGTTTCCTTTGTTCGTAGTTTTTAAAACCATATTTTTCATTGACTTGATGAAAAAAAAACTTTTCTCTGGTTCAATTGACCTATTCTCATTAAAACTTAATAGTGAATTTTAAACGTCTGGAAAGTAGGACGTTGTAAACGATATTTTTGTCATGAATAAATGTTTATTTAATCTATCTGAGAAAAAAAAAATGTATGATTAAAAATGCGCAATTTTGCGCAATGTATTATCCGAAATATTTATGTATCTAGAAATGATTACAAATTATTCTCTTTCGTTTACGGAAGACTATAGTGTTAAGCTCACAAATGGGATGTTCTGGATCTGACACTTTTAACTGTATTAGAAAGTAAGGCTTCACTTCCGAAATCTGTGGAGTGTGTAATACATCTCATTGTCATGCTACTATCTATAAAGGTCCCATTTATAACCAAATAGATCTGTTTAAAAATGATTTGTAGTCAATAGGATTATTTGATGCCATATAACTGTAAAGTAGTAGTATCAAAATAGTTACTTGAAGCTATCATTGTTTAGTAAGGATTGTTATTATTAATTACTTGAAACCATATAACTGTGTTCAAATTAATGACTTTTATTAAATACAAATAATAACTTGAAACCATATAAATCTCTTAAGGAACAACAACACAAAAAATGTAAATATAAATATACAATGAACGCAACTACCTTTATATGTAGGCATAGAATAACCATACCTGGTTTGACAAGAATAATAAAAATGATAATCTTAAAACAAGAATATATAAAGAATAAAATATAACAAAACATATAAAAATAATAATCTATGTATTAATACTCCTTTTCCCCAAAAGTCTGAACGTTATCATCTTGCAACACCCTCTGGTTAAACATGAGATCGTCCAAATCGTTCAAGATGAATTGAAAAAATGTAAATCTTGATTATCTGGTGTTTATCCACCGAATTCTTATTTCTTATGAGTATCGTCACCTCAGTTTAATAATAGACCATTCCGTTTTTATCATAAAGAAAGAGAAGAAAAGGGACATGCTTAAAAAAAATGTTGCAAGAAAGAGATGAGGAAAGATAGAGAGAGGGGGTGAACGCATGGTAGCGATAACGCTAATCTGTTTCAATAGAACATAATGAGAAAATGAAGATAAAGAAAGAAAAAAGAGCCAGAGAGAGGTTAAATCAAAATTATCATACTTTTTTACATTGAACTATTCGCAATAGCTCTAAAGTAAACATATCCAACGTTGTAATAATCAAATTATCATACTGTGGTATATTCACTGGTCCTGCTAGTTTTTATCAAAACACACACACACACACACACACACATATATATATTATATATATATATATATATATATATATATATATATAATATATAAATTGGAAATGAATCCGACAATATGAGGAAGAATGAATAAAGAAAAGAAAGAATAGAATGGATAATAAAAGATGAATTTAATCAATATCACTTGCACATGTGTTTCGGTCAGTTCATCTGTGTGAAAATATTTCTGAACTGACCGAAACACATGTGTAAGTGATATTGATTAAATTCATCTTTTATTATCCATTCTATTCTTTCTTTCCTTTATTCATTCTTCCTCATATATATATATTTAACTTTTTAACTCTTCGCCTAACAAATTTCCCCTACGGCTGTACCAAAATGTTTAGTATTTTTACCTTCTATTTATATTTCTAAGTTTGTTATCTGTTCACCTCAGAATTCGTTCCATTCAAATAGTCCTATTATTATTGTAAGTTGTGACACGTTCAAGAGCCGCTGCAAGCGGTTACGCATGTATTGCAGTAGTAGAAAAGCCGCTCTGCGCGACTTTAAGTGGGTAAAGAATTAAATCCCAAGCAACGCCGGGTAGCTCTGATAATCTTTGTATAAAATTGAAGCTGACTGTAGAAATATATAGAGAATTTTTTTTTTTTAAATTGAACCCAGCGTAGCTTTAAATTCCTCTTCTTTTAAAACGTAAACTATCTTGGACGTATTATGATTGGAAGTTTATCTCCAGTGCAAGCGATTCATGTTAATCCAAAGGAAAGACAAGTTTTCACATGGGCTTACACAATCTTCAAAACTACCAACCTTCTGCCATTACCACATTCATTTATTTGTACAATTGGTAACACTGTGTGTGTGTGTCTCTGTAAACAAGTAGAACACCTGTCATCGTCCCGTAATTAATGGACTATTCTTATAATTAACGATCATGAATTTACTCTTCTTGTGGCCTTGGGCTAGATTGAGTTAAGAGTAAATATCAATTTCAACTTTCTGCCTGTCTGTTTTTGTTACTTTTCTTGCCTTTCTTGCCTTTTCTTTCTTTTCTCTTTCTTTGTTACTTTTACGTTTCTTTCTTTTATCTTTTCTGTCACTGTTTCTTTCATTTCTTTTTTTCCCTATTTTTTCCTTCCCTGGTTTTTTCACCTTTTTTCATTTTCTCTTCTTTTTTCTTTCTCTTTTTTTCTTTCTTTTTTCTTTTCTTTTATTCTTTCTATTTTTCTTTTTCTTTCTTTTTTCTTTCTCTTTTTCTTTCTCTTTTTTTTTCTTTCTCTTTTTCTTTCTCTTTTTTCTTTCTCTTTTTTTCTTTCTTTTCTTTCTTTTTCTTTCTCTTTTTCTTTTTTTTTTCTTTCTTTCTTTCTTTTTTTCTTTCTCTTTTTTTTCTCTTTTTTCTTTCTCTTTTTCTTTCTTTTTCTTCTTTCTTTCTCTTTTATTCTTCTTTCTTTCTCTTTTTTCTTTCTTTCTTTTCTTTTTTTCTTCTTCTTTTCTCTTTTTTTTCTTTCTTTCTTTCTCTTTTTTCTTCTTTTTTCTTTTTCTTTTTTTTCTCTTTTCCACCGTTCATCATTTTTTCACTTTCACTTCTTTCGTTTTTCCCCTTTTTCTTTGTTTTTCCCTTTATCTTTTTTTAACTTTCTTTTAATTTTCTTTCTTTACACTAATCTTCCTTTCTTCATTTAGTTTGCAAGATTGTCTTCCCTTAATTTCTTCATAATTTCTTTTCAATTTTATCCCTAATTGTTTCTTCAATTTTTTGCTACTTTTTTCTTTTACCCCAAAAGATCTATTTATTGCTTTTTTTTCGCTCCCATATTCTGTCTTATTTATTTTTGTATCTCTATCTCTCTCACTCTCTACGTCTCCCCTTCTTTTTATTTTTTCTCCCATCTTTTCCCTTTTTTGTTTCTTGCTTGCTTTCCAGTCTTATTATATCTACTTCTTTCTCTCTCCCCATCAGTCATATATTTGCTTCTCTATCTCTTTCTCCCATTTTTTCTTTTATGTCTCATCTCTTCTTTTTTTTTCTCCCTTCCCCCTACATTCTTTTCCCCAACTTTTCTTTGTCTTTTTCTCCTCTCTCTCTCTCTCTATCTATCTTCACCATTCGTTTCCCCCATATCTCTCCCACTCTCTCCCCTGTCTCTCTCCGTCTCAACACCACGTTCTTATTCAGTCCATCATTATAAAAGTATTATATATCTTATTAATGTGTTCATTTGAGTATGTTTGGGTTTTATAAATGTCAATTTATGCTGAATGTCCATCCCGCCAATGTGATTAGCTTCAGTTCTTGCCGTTGATTGTGTTGGCATCGCTAGAAGAAAAAGGTCGAATGAATACGACCAACACAGACCCACCATACAGCTCATGTGTCAGTTGTCGGCAACATTCACCGTTTTTACTCAACGAAAACTAACAAAATTAGGTGATCTTTGTGAATATCCACTCTATCCCAATTCCTTCATCATCATCATTTCAATCTGTTTATATCAACCAATTAATCAATTAGCCTAAACCTCAATATTTAACCGATTTAGTTTAAGATTAAGCCGTTCATGTTTATTCATAAATGAGCCTATGGTAAAGTTTTGTATTGATTCACTCTGGTATACTGTTCCTAGCAATCTATCAGCCTATCACATTTTTTCCAATCGACGTTAGTAATTATCAAAGAATTGATATTCCCAATTTTTATCGATTTTCATTCTCCCTATTTTTCTATCGATTTTTAGAAACTCTTATGTCGTATCGATTTTAGCTCTACGTACCATTCAGATCATCAATTGTTAGCCCTCTGCTATCTTCTTTAATCGGGTTGTTTCTCTGACTAGGTTACCTCTTGCTGCTTTTTTTTTTCATTTACTTAATTATCTGGTCCTTTATTTCATTTTCTTTCTTCTCCTTTTCTTTCGTTTCCTCACTTCTCAGCTCTTTCTTCGTTTCCTCACTTCTCCAGCTCCTTTCTTTCGTTGCTCACTTCTCCAGCTCCTTTCTTTCTTGCTCAGCTCACTTCTCCAGCTCCTTTCTTTCGTTTGCTCACTTCTCCAGCTTCTTTCTTCGTTTGCTCACTTCTCCAGCTCCTTTCTCTCGTTTCCTCATTCTCCAGCTCTCTTTCCTCACTTCTCTCCTTCTCTCGTTTCCTCACTTCTCCAGCTCCTTTCTCTCGTTTCTCACTTCTCCCAGCTCCTTTCTCTCGTTTCCTCACTTCTCCAGCTCCTTTCTCTCGTTCCTCACTTCTCCAGCTCTTCGTTTCTCTCGTTTCCTCACTTCTCCAGCTCGTTTTCTCGTTTCCTCACTCTCCAGCTCGTTTCTCTCGTTTCCTCACTTCTCCAGCTCCTTTCTCTCGTTTCCTCACTTCTCCAGCTCCTTTCTCTCGTTTCCTCACTTCTCCAGCTCCTTTCTCTCGTTTCCTCACTTCTCCAGCTCCTTTCTCTCGTTTCCTCACTTCTCCAGCTTTCTCTCGTTTCCTCACTTCTCCAGTCTTTCTCTCGTTTCCTCACTTCTCCAGCTCGTTTCTCCTCACTTCTCCAGCTCCTTTCTCTCGTTTCCTCACTTCTCCAGCTCCTTTCTCTCGTTTCCTCACTTCTCCAGCTCCTTTCTCTCGTTTCCTCACTATGTGCATTTTTTTGTATTAGAGATATATGGTGCTAAAACCTCTTAAGAAAGAATTGAACAAAATGTAAATAAAAATGTACAATGAACGCAATCTCCTAACGTTTGTGCATAAAATAACCCTGGTCGGGGTCGTCATGCCGTTGAAATCCATCAATCGTTAATTTGTTTGTAGATATATATTACTCCTTTTTGATTACCGCAAAAACCGGTGGTGTGACCTTGATAGAATTTGGCCAACAATCAGAAGGAACCTTAATGCATATGCGGGAACACAAGCTCTCCCATGGAGTTACTCGGATACCGGTAAGTTAGTTTTTTTTGCACTGAGTGGCTGTCGTATTCACGGGCGCGTAGCTTATTCGCATTTACTTCAGAGTTATTGCTTAAGATTTCACACCACCCAGGTCTTATCCTTACCACAAACCGCATTTAGATCGCTGCGGCTTCTTGCTTTCCTGGGAGCTCCAAATTGCTGTTTAAATACTGTCGAGGAGGATGTAGATAAAATTCACAGATATGCATGAATTTCTTTGATGTTTAACAAAATAACATACAGAATATATTAGGATTGCTTCCTCACAAAAAAAAAGAAGTATTTGAATCATGCAAATATTTTTCTATATTTCTGGAGTACACTTTCATGAAACATATCTGATCTTGCGAAAAGGGTATAATTTAGCGATTTCAAAATAAAACTAGGGGACCAAGATAAGACATATATATCATAGTAACCAGAGCTGATGGAGAAAAGAATTATGGTATATATAGAAGCAGCTACCAAAATTTACCTAAAAAGGTATATTTCCGGCACCAAATTCTATGTTCCCTTGTATAATTATAATAATAACAAATCCCTCAATAAGTCCCTGGCCTAACTAATAAAACAACAACTTTTAGGCAAAATCCGACTTTATTCAACAACATAGTCTTCTTCTAGGTTGATGCACTAATTCCAACGCTTCTCTTAACAATTCGATGCCGTTTTGTAGATCGATTTGTCTTTGGCCTCAAAATACGCCTCAGTTTCCGATATCCTTCTTCATTGGAGCCAAATCTCTTTCCCTGGGGCATTCTTTTGAGGTCTGCAAATATCCAGTAGTCGCTGGGGGGTCAGATCTGGAGAACAGGGTGGGTGAATGATGGTGGTGATTTACTGTATTTTGCCGCAGTAGTAGATTGGAACATCTTACAGCTGCATTCAGTTCTTCATTTGAAGCGACTTAGTCATTTTCTTAGCAAGTGACTTTTGCTCCCTCAGTCGCTTGCCAGAATTTAAGGCTCCCAGTGGATCATTTTGGTGATCCGCCCGCAATTTACCAAGCAAGTTTGTGCAGTGGCAGCCCCTTCGTGTCCTATTAGAGTAAATTCCAGATATTTTGTTCATGTGCTTCTTCGGGGATCCGTAGCACATAACCAAACATAGACCACCGAATTTGTACCACCCTTGTTCTTATTAGAATGGAGTTACAAATCTCGTACGGAGCTTTGTTCGAGATTGGGCTTTTTGGCCATCGGTGTCCAGTGATAGTCTTTTATATAGTGTTTCACATATATTTGGGAAAAGAGTTCTTTAACACGATACTTACTCGTTTCGACTGACGCCGAGAATGTCTTGTATTACTATAACAACATATTTCAATTACTCAATCCCTCGTTTCTTTGTAATGGTGACTTAGAAAAGCATTAACACAGACAGAAACATAGATTAATATTGTGATAATACTGATTCTTTTTTACTCTCATTTCTTTCATTTTAATATCAGTTTCTCTTTATCACATCTCCAAGGCTTTTTCTTCGTTCAATTGTAAACAGCGTGGACCAAAAATAAAATAAAAATGCTTTTTAGATGTATATATAAACATACAGCACGTTGTGATGTAACGGTTAGCAACCTAGCGTAGCAGACTATAAATACTGTGTAGTGCGTTTGCATCTCACTAGGTGCCTCCAGCCAATGGAGCTCAGAATAATCGGACTGTATCCCCTACGGAAGGATTAAGTTTCCCACAACAGGGGTTTCCAGTGTAGAACATTAAACTGTATCTGTTGGCGAGGCTCCCTTTTTGGAGAAGTGTGGAGTATCTCTTCATTGCCATTACTCCCAGGTCCACCCTGAGTGGGTATCTATTTATGAGAGAAATATGTTTGAAAATATTCCTATTTGATTGGGACACTTGAAGCCATATAACTGTAAATTATTTGAATAAATAATAGGTACTTGAAGCTATAATTGTTTTCTCTGGATTATCATTAGTTACTTGAAATCATATAACTGTGACTAACAGTCAAGTCACAATGAAAAAAAATGATTCTTGCTAGATCACTGAAGTTATACAGCAATTGACCTGTTCAATACATAGATCGGTGATCATTTAAGCAACAGCCAGTACTGTATGAAACCTAATATCAAAATGACTTTCATTAGGCATTAAATGACCCGAAAAGAGTTGATATGCCGTAAAAAAACATCCAACTAACCACATAACTGGGTGTAAACAAATGACTATTATAAATAAAATTATTGCTGAGACCATATAATTATTAGTATTAGATATGAATAATTGAAACCACACAGCTGTGTGTAAATGATTTGTATTATATAGGAATGCTTGATTTTATATAATTGTGTAAAGAAAACTACATAAAAAATGTAAATATAAATGTACAATGAACGCAATTCCCTAACCTCAAGGAACCGGTTTAGCTTAGTCAGTAGAGCATTGCCTCGAACCACAAGGTTCCAGTTTCGATACCGAATCTCGGCAAATCAACGCACGAGTAGCACAACTTGGATCTGCTAATGGTAAATGTGGCGTGCCAACTCAGACACAAAACAATCCCCTGGTCTGTCACTAGTTACAAGGGGATAGACTCCCTCGCTGTCCGGCTAATACCGACAATAGACCTACTTACTAAACGGGTTGACATGCCGTTAAAATCTATCAATCATTAGGTGCCTTAGATTTGTCTCGGAAATTGCACGGAGCTTTCCATTTTGAGGCGCCCAATGAATCTGTGATTGGTACTGTCTCTATCTTCTTGAGGGCAATGGGGAGGGTTGTTTGTTAAGATGCTCTCTTTTTCTTCATTTTTAGCTTTGTTTTTGATTAGGCGTCTTATATTTATGGCCTTGTGCCAAAACTAAGCTATCTATTAAATAAATACGTCGAAATATGCACTTTGCGCGCGCGAGTATACACGCGCATTTTTATATATATATATATATATATATATATATATATAACTTGTTTGCACTGAATATTCCCTGACAAGGAAGAGGAGATTAAATCTTCGTTTTAGCATTAAGGAATGTTTCTTTTCCTTACAGTTCTTACAGAACATTTTGCTTCTTGATGGCGGACCGGGCCGGGGCGCTTGAGGAAAGGGTCTGTTTCAACGGAAACTTCTCATTGGTAGCCACATTTTACGGTTAGAAAATAGACGGCGGGTTGAAATAACGTGCCCAGCGTTAAAAGGCAAAGGGAGGATGCAAGTTTTGCGCACTCGAAAGGTCATTAGTAATTGGTCACGCCTATTTAATAGATATGTTTTCATATCGCTTTCATAAGGGCCCGGTTGAGGGCGGGGGCCACTAGCAAATATCTAGCTGATGATATGACATGGTTATTAATGAGGTCCACTCTGTCACCTCCTTTCTGGCTCCACCAAGGATCTGAGGGTTACTGGGATTTCGGCGGGAGTAGGGAGGCGGGAAAATACGTATACATCCTAAAAAGAGGATGGAGAAGACTGTATAAAAGGTCATATGCCCCTTTTTTTAGGAATTAGCAGACAAAACGTTTTGTATAAATTATGTACTTTTTTGCAAAGGTGGAGGGGTATTTTTGGTTTTAAAGGGGAAAGTGGCATTTAATCTAGAATTTATGACGTCTTCGGATTACAAAATTTAAATTTGTGTTCTATACTAATGTTTTTATAATAATTCCACTCGCAGATTTTACCAATTTTGTTGCTTAAATGCCATTATTCGCAAATTGATATTTTCCACTTTTTAAGATAAAGAAAATCCCTTGAATATTAAACAAATATCATAAAATAGAAAAAATGATAACCGAATTGCTTTTAAATTAAACTAATGCAAATTAAAGAAAATTCTGAAAAAAATAAATTTACTTACTCCCAAAAGCCGTGGAATGATGAAGCATAATAAAAATAGATAAATAAATGCAATATTTTAGAGTGAACGTCACCTTTCATGGGACGAAGAAAATAAATTCAAAAACAAAAACAGTTTCTTCAAACAGGAAGTAAATTCATTCTAAGATTTTGTATGGTGAGAACCAGGTTGTCAAATATGTCCAAAAATTGTTTCTCGTTGTATTCTGAGAGTTGTGTTGTTCTTTGTATATCGTCTGAGATTTTTTCTTAATTTCTTAAGATTTTCTTTCATTTGGTTTAATCTATAGATCATTCAATTGTCATTTATCTATAGAGGCGCGTGATACAATGGTTATCGTCGAAGGAAATAGACTCGGCGAGACTAGTCCAAATCCTAAACGAGACTGTTTGCATTTCATATTGGGCTAATATCCTTGAGAAAGGTATTCATTCGAATATTCTCACTCCAGCTATGTATAAATAATACGACAGGCTGGGCTCTTTCTTTGGTTAGGCAATCGATTCAAACCCCACTTAAAAATTGACTGTTGCATCTTGCTCATGCAGAGTGGGGTGTATATATATATATATATATATATATAATATATAAGTGTGTAAAAAAGTATCGAGATTTTTGTACTTTTTGACACACCTTGTATTCTGAAAATTAACGTTCCATTCATTCTCAATGTCTATCTTGGTAAATACAGCTTTAAAATCTGTATTTTTGACACACCTTGTATTCTAAAAAAAAAAACTTTACATTTAATGTTCATTCCTATCTTGGTAAATACAGCTTCAATCTCGATACTTTTTTGACACAACTTGTATATAAAGCAAACGTGAAACCCACACTTCAATGAAAATAGAAATAATCTTTTCTTTCATGTAATATTGTCACAACATTTCTCTTGGTCCATTATTCTTCTGTATTTGTCAGGTGGTATTTACTTCGGCTACAACGATAGTGGGATGCAGCAAAAGGATGCTTTTTCTTTTTTTCAATATGTGTATTCGAATGCCTGACATATCAAACGGCAATACAATGAATGAACTTTTAAAATGAGTTTTAGTTTCAGTTAACTCAGAAATGTTTGACTCTCAAATCCTGAGTCAATAAAGATTACCAAATCAGTTCACCATTAAATCCAGCGCTTGCATAAAAAAGATTGTAATAAATGACCCACATGAGTCAGGCTATTTTTTTTTCAAAAAAAAGTAATTGGAGGATTAATTTTACCCATAATGCAACATCAATGGGTATTTGAGACAGGAAGTTTTTTATGGCTTATACCCAGAAGATAATCCAACAGTGGAGACACCACGGGTACGTGAGGTTGAAGACAAACGTTCACTAGCTCCTTCGGCATTTCCCTTTTAGGAAGCCTAAAATATCTGGGATCGATACTTTCCTAATTACTTTTGAAGCATCGGGATGGTTTTACCCGGTCAGGGAGGGGGCGCTGGACTTCTTTAGATTTGCTTTTTCGCCATCAGATTTATGATCCATGAGAGGGGAGACGCTTCTTTGAAAGTAGTGACAGTATCAGTTTTTTCAATAATGCTAGACAAATGTAACCTCTGTTAAGCAAACACTATGTCGGCGTGTCTGTGTCCCCTAGCAGAGGGATGAGAGGTGTGTCTCGTGTATGACACTACCTCATGGGGTGTAATGTTTAGCGAGCTAGATTATCTGACCATTGACAGTGAGTTCGATTCTCACTGGGCGCCCATACTTCTGGCCTTGTGCCACACCTAAGCTTAGCTTAGAAAATAACTAAACTGCATCTGATGAGTCTCCAGATCTGGGGAGTGGGTAATATCCCTTCCTTGCCATTAGACCCAGATCCACGTAGTGGTAGTACCTGTTAGAGTTCTGTCAATGGGTCAGATAGATCAGATTAAAAATGATTCGTACTTGATAGGAATATTTGCTGCCATATAACTGTAAATTATTTGTATTAAGAATAGTTACTTGAAGCAATAATCGTTTACTAAAGAGTATTAGCTCAGTCAGTAGAGTACTTATCTGGAATCACAAGGTTCCTAGTTCTAGTCCGGTCACCGCCAACTCGGCGTATGAGTAGCACAGATTGGGTAATCAGATCTATGAGGTAAAGTTGGTGCTGACGGTAGGTGTGGTACTCTACCTCATAAAAAATAATCTCCCTGGTCTACCGCTACATGAAACCATATAACTTTAAGCAAATGACTATTATTAATATAAATAATTACTATTTCTCTGAATTTTTCAAATGAGGTTTGATAATTAGTATTATTTGGGTTATTCGGACTATTGTCCTCATCTTAATTGTTATCTATACAATATTTCGGTCGATGTGCCCTCCGGCCTTCTTCAGGTATTTCTTTTCGAACTCGGGACTTTCATTTCGTAATCGGGAACGTTCTTTCGTAATCGGGAGCCATCACGGAACTTTGAACTCAAACCTTTATTCAATCCACGGAGGTATCCTGTTCTCATTCCGTTAACTATAGCTGGGGTATAAGCGTTAAGCCGTGTTAATTATTATTCTGTTATTTTCGTCCTTGGCCAGGATTGAACCTGCAGCCTAGAGGTAACTGTCACATAGAACTGTCTTAAACCCAACGCCTTTATCCACTACGCTATGTATCCAGTATTATCAGTATTAGATTGGAATACTTGAGACTATACAACTGTGTGTGAAATATCTGTCTCAAAACAGTGGGTGGAATAATGAAAATATTTAATTCCAAAACTTTAGGAAAGCGAGAAAAAAGAATTTATCAGACAAAACGTTGTGTTAAAAATGCGGAATAATGAAAATACTCTGCAGAATAGTATCTTTGTTTGTTTTTAACAAACAATGAAAATAGTTTGAGAATATGTGGAATTGGTAAAACGCGAGAATATATCGAGCAAAATGTCATTGAAAACAACCAAGATGAAGATGACAGTCTGAAAAAATGTAAGAAATAATGAAAATATTTTCAGCATATCATAAACCAGTTTAAGTCCCCCCCCCCATTTTTCTTTTCGTAACTTTTTACTCTTTCTTTTCTTCCGCGATTTCTCTCTCTCTCTCTCCCACAAGTGCTCTAGCTCTAGTTCACGCGCTCTCTATCTGCCAGTCACATGCTCTCTCTCTCCCTCCCCACCAAGTGTGCTCTTTCTCTCCCCTCACGTTCTCTCTCTGTCTCTCTTCTCCCACATGTTAGCTCTCTCCTGTCTCACCCTCTCTCTCCTCTCACATTCTCTCTCCTCTCATTCTATCTCTCCAGTCTATTCTGTCCGCTCTCACTCTCTTTCCTCACCTTCTCTCTTCGCTCTCTTTCCTCTCACGTTCTCTCTCTCTCTCTCTCTCTCTCTATATATATATATATATATATATATATATATATATATATATATATATATATATACTCTCCTACGCTTTCTTTGCTGTCTCTCTTTATTCTCTCTAATCTCGCCTGCTCTCTCTCTCTCTCTCTCTCTCTCTCTCTCTCTCTCTCTCTCTCTCTCTCTCTTCTCTCTCTCTCTCTCTCTCTCTAATATTGAATCTATCGCTCTTCATTATTTCTTTCCTTCACTTTCTCGTTTTTGTTTTTGTTTATTTTTTATTTTCTCTCCCCAACTCTTTTTATCAAGATGTCTTTTTTTCCTTCCTTCTTCTTTTCGTTTACAGCAAATCTCCTCCCACCGCTTTCTGTTTCTTTCCCTTTCCTTCTTTTCCTTCTTTCGTGGCAAAATAAAATCGATTTTTAACATGAACCCATCTGGTCAGAGTAGCTTCATCGCTTTGACACGACATCCTCTTAGCCAGGGCCTTTCTACTCTCCATTCCCTCTCGCTCTCTGCGCAATTAATTCACAGAGGAATTCTTCAAGTATTTACCAAAAGTTGCCCTGGGTTGCACATCAAACTCTGATTGCAACCACTTCACGATCAGCGCTCGTACATGTGGGGTGTGGTTAGAAGCTAATTACAGGCAGGGATGTACTCAACTGTAATCACCACCCTGCGCCCCCTTTCTGTGTGTCTGGTCTCTTTTTTTTTTTTTTTTTTTTTTGTATCGTATCATTTATTTGTGGCGCGAAGGAATTTGGTCATTTTCGTTCTGCGATTTCTTGGACTCCATTTTCTGACTGCTTCGTCAGGTGTTGCTTTTTGGCTTATTTCTTGGAATTTATTTACCTTTTGTTTTTTTTTTTTTTTTTTTTTTTTTTTTTTTTATTGATTTGGTAAACCATTCCCTGGTTTTCCAAACCAATCATTGTAGGATTTCCTTATCTCCGAGACAACTTTAAGACATTTAACGTGAAGGAATTTCTGAGTTTTCTCGATCACTTGTTCGATTCTTGTCGTGGCATCAAATTTCAGAAAGAAAACCTTTAGTGGTATCGTAGCCCATGTCCGGTCAGAGAAAAGTTATTTTGTTGTCACGTAGAGAAGCAGCATCTCATTAGGCTGGTGGTCATAATATTTTAGTGGAGATGTGTTATGTAATGGACACCGTTGAAAATGGACACGGCAAAACGAGTTCAAATCCTGGACAAGGCTGGTTGCATTTCACATTGCGTCAGTATCCCTAAGGAACGGTATACATCAAACTACTCTCCCTCCAGCTGTGGGTAAATAGTAAGTCAGGCTAGACTCTTTAACCATGGTTAAACAACCTGTAAAGAACCAGTTTAGTTCTGTAGGAACCGCATCCGCTTAGGAACCGCAGGGTTCCAGTTTCGATACTCGTGCGCTGAATTGGTGAGGACGGGTAACACAGCTTGGGTATGTGCAATAAAGTGGGGAGCTGATGGTAGGTGCGTGGCTTCCCCACCGAGGAAAAAAACAATCTCCCCTGTCTAGGGCCAGTGAAATCGAAATATATTCACTTGCTGTCCGGTTTGTATCAACAATAAACCTATCTGCTGACTTATTCAACCAGTTTAGGAGAAGGAAAACTCTGAATTCAAACCTGTTAAACTCCTCTGTAAAATAACCTTGAGTCACATTCTGTGAGTGGATGGTAAATGGAATTTTTTTTATCAATGTATATACTCATGTAATGAACAACCCCCAATTTATCGCCACAAAAATGTTTTTTATCATATATTGCGTGTAATGAACGATCACCTTCTTTTGTTCTATGACATATCGATAAAACATTGATTTACTTATTTTCCTATCGAAATTACTGTTATACAATAAAAATCAATGGTATACCGAAAATAAGAATGTAGTGTAAACTTTGATGTAGCTTACTGTGTTTACTTGATGTAGCCTACGATTGTTGAATAGGCTCTTTCTTATTCTTATTATCATACTTATCTTCGCATGTTTGTTTCTGATAATTGGGCTTTCTTCATCTGGGTCTTTTGTCTTGGGGACCCATCGGATTATCTCCGTCTTCATTTGTTCTTGTTTTTAATAATGAACACGGAGATTATATAGATTTTCATGCATTTTTATTAACCTGAATTCCATCATGGAGAAAGCTATATACACTTCTGAACAGTAAGAAATCTAAGAATAATTTGAATAACTGATTGTTCTCACGACTGGATGGTCACATGACCAAACCAACCAATGAGAGAACTGCTAATAGGTCAGCCAGAGATCAACAACCTAGAACACTTAGATGAACCCCTATATATATATATATATATATATACACCAACCCCTCCGCACGAGAAGGATGCGACACAAGGTCAATTTCTTAAGCGGAGTTTAATATGTTTTAATTCAGAGTTTTCCTTCTCCTAGACAGGTTACCTATCCATGGTTAAAGAGCACAGTCTTCCCAGCTACTTGCCCATAACTAGACGGAGAATTGGTTCTTACCTTTCCTAAGAGTATTAACTATGTGAAATGCAAACAGCTTCGTTCATGAATTGAACAGGAACTGTATGTATTTATTCTCCTTCCATCTATGGATTTTTAGTAGGACTGACTGAGCTCTTTAACTTTGTTATGGAAACCGATCTTGGAAAAAGAAAACTCTAAATTCAAACCTGTTAAATTGACCTTGTGTCACACCCTACTCATGCAGAGGGGTTGATAAATATATACAATATATAGAAGTATTAATATCATCAAGGACTGCTGTTGCACCGTGAACCCAACAGGTTTACGAGTCGTCTAATAGTTAATGTAATTGACTGAATGCTTGGATCGAATATCTATTTCGTTTGCTACTTCTTGGTAAAACTTAAAAAAAAGAATATAGAAATAAAAGTCTATTCACAATCAAATCTCTCTCATATTGAAACTCCAACATCTTTTAATGCCCCTTAATTCCGTAAGACCCTTAAATGGAAAATACTGCCTTTGCGAAGGGAGACTAGATCTCTGCGAAATCTACAAAAGAATTAAGAAAAGGCAACGAGGATCAAGCCAGTATTTGGCACGACATGTTGTAATTAAAGAATATAAAGAAATAGGAAGTAGGCAGTGCTTCTGGGCCACTGGATGATGATTTGGCTCAAGCCAGCTTCAGGGAATGTGGTTAAGAAAGTTGTTAATTATAGTAATGGGTTTATTTTATTAAGTAAATGTGTTCCAAGAGTTGAATTTCACAGGCCAACAGAAAATTGTTCATTTGCTTCACATTAGGATTCTCAAATGTACCTTGGCCCCGACTTAAGTTCTGGATACTGAGTTTGTATGCTATTAAATTAATCAAAAATATAATAATAAATACAGCTGTTAACATGAGCACATTATATATATATATATATATATATATATATATAGAGAGAGAGAGAGAGAGTACAAGTATTTATATTTATGTGTGTTTAATGTTGCATATTTGTGTGTATGTGACTCCTCTCTCTCTCTCTCTCAGTCCGGCTTTGATTGTACGGTTAGTACACTTTTTGAAAAAATGCGTTGGTAGTTATGGCAGATATAATTAAAGAGTTTTTTAATGTGTGAAAACTACAAGAAGGTAT
>CM042160.1:11877041-11887041 GCA_023376005.1 Doryteuthis pealeii
AGCTAACCCGGCCCCTTAGTAATGAATTAAATTGTTAGAAATCTTGACTTAGATATAATTATAATCATCATCATCATCAAGCCGTGCATGGATATCCACCACTCTTCCTCGCCACACAACTCTATTGGCTATTGATCCAAGAAAGTCCTCTGCACAGCATCCAGTATCTGCGCAGAGCTGAATGAATCTTGTCTGTTCATCGGCAAATGAAAACTTGGAAAAACGTTATGTTTACATTTAGAGTCTAAGTAATTGCTATTAGACGAAAAACATTAACTACTCGACGGTATTTATAAACCCATAAATCCTCACAAAAATATATATCGAGGTTATGAGTTATAGCCTATACATGCTATTCCCCTGCGTATTATCAATGTTTACTCTATGGAAGTCCCGTAAGGTAGTGGCCTAACGTGTTGTACTGTGACATTGGAGTAAACGAGTTCAAACTTCAGTCGCTCTATTACATTCACTAAGGCGCAATTATTTTTGTTTTTAAGTTTTTCTATTCACTTGCGGATGAATAGTATGAAAATAAAGTGTAAACTCTCCTATCTATGTGTTAAATAGTATCACTAGTGTTCTTCTACAAGGATTTCTGTGACGAAATTGAAAGGCAGCCCTATGAACAAGCGGATTCCCAGCCCCCACAAACAAAGCGCGTCAGGATATGTTTGGCCTGTGCGAGGGGGAAGAGTGTGGCGAGTGGCTACAGATATTCGAACTCGCTACCTCCTCGTAACTGAGGTGCTGTTAGTAGAGAACCGTATGAAGTATATCGGAATTTGCATTAGTGCAGCCGAACGAGCAGAAATAAGACGAACTGTTGCTGACACAGGGAGTGGGGAAGAAAGTGTTTGGACGGCAAGAGAAATCTAACGACATGAAGTGAGAGTAACGTGCTCAGGAAGAAAGGAATTTCATTTCGTTTGCTAGAGAGACTTGCAAAAGATAAATATTCTTTTGAATTTTTAGACCATCCAAAAGAATATCTTTGGCATTATACAACCCATGAAGGTTCATATGACAGTATACAACAAAAAAGAAAGAAAGAATCTAAGAGAAGGAAGTATCACGATCTGAAAACCCGATGGGATTTTAATTCCGTAAACTGATTACAGATTTAAAGCAGCCCTAAAGACAGAAATAATACAGAACACTGTTTTTGGGAGCACTTAAGATTAAAAAAAGGGTCGTATAGGGGTTAATGTTTGTGGTCTCCTGGTGGTCGTTGTTGCTCGTACTACAAATGAAAAGACGGCACGATTTTTTGAAGTCTTGATTTCAAAATATTGATCAAATGACCCATGGAGGTTGTTATACCATTAAACAAAGAAACCAAACCAATTTTTGCTGTGACATATTTAGTTCTTAGGGTATTATTTTGTTCTGCTATTAAGAGATTCCGTTTCTCTATTCAGGTTTCCTCTTCGTAGCCATGCCCAGGTCATTTCATTAATGTCATGCCCTGTACACGCATGAAGCCAATCTTCTGGACTTCTTGTATCTTTGTTACCATTTGTTTCTTAATTAGACCTTACTACCACTGGTATTGTTGCAGTTGTTAAAATTGTAGTTGCCATTTTAGGCATTTAGCTCTTCTGTTCGTAAATTCGATATTGAGTTTGTGTTCAGGTGGTTATTCCTTTTAATCATAGTCTTGCAGTGTTCCTTTAAATCCTTGGTAGAAAAGAGTGTAGTATCAGTAGATCTCCTTCTGGCAGGAAGTCCAATTAGAAATTGATTATAGGACAGCTGACAACGATCTTAAATGCGTTCTGTGTATGTTTCTTATTGGCCAATTTTTACCGGAGTGCCTGCTGCTGGTGTTGGGAAAGTTCATAAATATGAGTGGCAATTTAGCATACATCTTATACCTACAGATAGTCCAACCGCAGTCTTCATGCCCCACATTCTCTCAAATTCCAGTTTCCGATCTTTCTATTTGGAATTTCTTTCTGCAGTATCTATTATAAATATAATTTACAGTTATATTAATTTCCTATCTAATCCTATCAATTTCCGAAAATATATATTTAACCTATAGATGGTACCATAACTTGTACAACAATTCTGAATCAGTGGAACTTGGAGTAATGACAGTCATGAAGAGGTACTACACACTCCTCAGAAGTGGAGTCTCACTACCATATACAGTTTAGTGTCGTACCCAGGACACTCCTCTTTTTTGGAGAGTTCTTATCCCTTCTTCGGAGGATACATTTGGCCTATTCTAAGCCTCACCGACAGGGGTCAAATGAGCCTGAAAGACGAGCTGGCTAACTAAATAACTAATTGACTACCCGGTAAAATCTTGTACTTAACAAGTGTCAGAAATTGGAATTAGGTTTGAGATAGATAACTCTTTTTTCTGGGTCGCGACAGTAGGTGGAGATTTTTCTAAAAGTATATATTTTATTTTAATTATATATAGCATTTTTCTTTAATGCAGACACTATTAAACAGAACAGATATCTCCTGTCTGACAAGGTTTTTTTTCTAGCTGTGTTCAAGTTTCCGGGCCATTCTTTTTAACATCAGGGTGGAATTTGTTAATGAGTGCACCAAAATGTTCTTCCTGGGTATTTTCGGCACTACGAAGTGCCATCTTTCAGGGGTGGGTGTAATTGACTGTTTGTTCCTAGTTATATTTAAATGCAGAAATGTAGTTGAACGAACAACTAGCAATCGGAGTAAGTAAGGGGGGGGGGGCTCACGGAAATTATATAAAGAGGTGTGAGGATTTGGAAGAGGAGAATTGGCGGCAAATAAGTTAGAATCTTGGCTGTTATATTCAAAATTAATTTCATATATATATATATATATATATATATATATATTGTGTGTGTGTGTGTTCGGGTGACGCTTTAACGTTTCCGTTGTAGTGTCATTAGTAATTCATTCAAGAGTTCTCGATAGTCCATCAAAAATAATTGTGAAAAAAATTATCATAGGTCTACCACTGTTTCGATCCTCGACGATCTTCTCAGGGTCCTGGTGTCCTATTTTTAGAGTGTGCTCAATACATTGCATAGTAGAGCAATTTAGTGCCCGAGTAACTCTTTAACGTTTCCGTTATTGTAGCGTTAGTAATTTATCCAAGAGTGCTCGATACTTATGAAAAATAGAGCAGTAATAATTGTAGAGATTATTGTTAGAATTAAAGACTTGATGAGATTGTGAAGGATCGAAACCAGGGTTAGACCCATAACAATTTTTTTCACAATTATGTCTTAACAAATTTTTTTATAAAAAGTTAGTTATCATCGGAACAAAATATGATCATCAAATCGCGCTGACAGCACGAATTCCCTTCTCTCTCCCTTCTCTCTCTCTCTCTCTCTCTCTCTCTCTCTCTCTCTCTCTCTCTCTCTCTCTCTCTCTCTCTCGTAACCTATCATTTATCGCTTCTGGTAAGTCCTCAACACGGCCTCCGTTGTTCGTATGAAACTGTTGTAAGTTTCTGCTGGTCGGCCTCCACTGGTATGCCCACAGGATAACGTCCCTTACCAGTTCGTCCTTACTTCTCCAGCATCTCTTGTTCGGCGTGTGATAGGAAGTGGCCGTAAAATTGCTTTTTGTTGGGTGCTACTTCCAAGATTTGTTCAAGATAACACGCATCATCCTTGTGTAATGTCGACCTAGCTGTTTCTCTTTTGATTTCGTTAAAGTCCAAACGGTGAAGCCATACACTAATACTAATACAGCTACAGCTTGGATGAATTTCTGTTTAATCTTATTAAAGATATCAGATTTACATATGATCCATGATCTCTCAATAGCAGAAATCCATGCTTTTCCTATGCGTATATATACATTGGTTTCTGTAGATGAGATGTTGGTACTTAGTAGAATATCATATAACCAAAAATGGATATTTTCAAAATTAATTTTTAATAGGTCTTTTATTTATTTTTACTTTTTTAGATTTTTAAATGGAAAATGAGGATTAAAATTTTTTGTAACTCCTCCTCTAACGAATATATTTATAGACTGATATATATGCTTCCCACTTCCATGGTTGAGCACTGTGGGGGACATTATTTGTAACTTCACCGTTTGACATTAGCCGTGACCCATATTTTTTCAGATTTGAGTTCTCTGGTGATTGTAAAAGCATACCGCCGTAAAGTATGTAGCAATTAATTGTTCACCTTAGACTGACGGCCGCTGATAGCCGCAAGGGTAAGGAACTTGGCAGACGAAAATTCTGTCGGGTTCCGATCCCGGCTAGAGATAGCAGTTAAAAAAGTCGAGCCGCACTGTTGAGAAGTAAACTTCGAAACATGTCTGTGGATGACTGATATATATATATATATATATATATATATATATATATATATATATAAACTGTATACATATGTGTATATATATATAAACTGTATACATATGTGTATACACATATATTATAAATTTACGAGAGTGTGTGTATATATATATATATATATATATATATATATATATATATATATATGATTGGCCATAGGAGATATCCTTGGGGTAAACAAGGAGGGAATACGCACACACACACACACATACATATATATATATATATATATATATATATATATATGTTCGAATTGTTGATTTTTTTGTTAGACACAAAACAGTTGGGCGAAAACGTGTTTATAAATAGAGGTCTTGTGTAATTGTTAGAAACGGTGGCGGTAGTGGAATATCCGGGATTTTTAAAATTAATGGAGGGAATAATAGTTCTGACTGACTCATAAATTTTCTTTCCTCTTATCATTAGAATGATACATAGCTTGTCAGACGAAGAAGAAAGAATTAAATATGGAAGTAAAAAAAAAAAAACCAACAACAATCAACTAAGTTGTCTTTTAGTTAATTAAGCTGCTCTAATGAGTTCGGTTATTACTATCACTCATTAAAAAACATGCCATAAAAAATTAATTTTCAGAAAAAAATGATGGAGGTGGCGGAGGGTGTAAAAGACAAATTGAATTCACAAATCTCATTATATTCTCTTTAATATTTAATTCTTTTTGAAGAGGAAGGAGTGAAGACTGGCCCAAAGCCAAGTGATGCCCATGTGGGACGTGGCTGCCACTGTCCAGAAGAAATATTACACTTCCAAGCATGATATATACACCCACACGCTAACATCCCCACCCTCACTTAGCACGGTCCCTTGGGTTGTAAAGTGGATTACTTTCGTTTATCTGCACTTAGGTCCTCCTTGAATTCATTTATTTTATTTTAAATTTTTTAGTGCAGTACATTCAACAAGTTAGTTTAATTAAAATTTAACAGAACGACCAACTTGAAAGTGATCATTGCCTGATTTACATATAACAATATTTTTTAAATTTTGTTGCTTATTTAGACTAGCAAATATATGCATCTCCGCGTGCAAGTATTTGAGTTTTTACGTAATAAAACATTATATTAAATTAGAAAGGCTTATGAAACTAAATAAGTATACAAATAAAAATATTTGAAACAGCACGGGTATAATGGTAAATAGAACAATTGAAACTTCTATCACTCCCGTCTTTTATTGCTAATTTTTCCTAATTTAACTATTTAGTTAAAATAGAAAGTAAAGAATAAGATTACAGTTATTTCATCTCGTTAAGAAATTTCTCTTAAGATTTATCTATGAGAATTTTGCTGATATTTATTAAAATAAAACAAAACAACTAGAAATCAATAATACTAAGCACAAATTTATTAAAATCAAATTTTTAATATCAATATGCAAATTAGCTTTCCCGTTCACACTGTAAACCACTTTTTTGTTGTATATATAAATACAATTGCATGTTATTAGTATGTAGCTCCGGCCCACGCCGGGGGTCCAGTGGCTTCGGCCCTGGATCTTTACGAGTTAATAGCGTCGGTCCCAGGGGGTCCCCCCAGGCAACACCTGCCCCCTTGATTTAAAGGGGCAGGGCTGGGTTTATTGCCCAGTGCCTGAGGCGCCCCCTTGAGGGGAATGCCGACGGGATCGACGCAATTTTTTCACCTGCCACTTCATGAGCTTCGGTTGTGGGTGGTCCCACGTTAATAGGGACTTTGTGCCTGACCCGTACAAGTGGGGTACGCGGGTACGAGGGTAAATATCGTCCCACGTTAATAGGGACTTTGTGCCTGACCCGTACAAGTGGGGTACGCAGCCCACGTCCAGTGGCTTCGGCCCTGGATCTTTACAAGTTAATAGCGTCGATCCCAGGGGCTATGCCCCTCGATTTAAAGGGGAGGCCTGGGTTTATTACCCAGTGCCTGAGGCGCCCCCTTGAGGGGAATGCCGACGGGATCGATGCAATTTTTCCATCCGCCACCCATGAGCTTCGGTTTGTGGGTGGTCCCACGTTAATAGGGCCTTTGTGCCTAACCCGTACAAGTGGGGTACGAGGTAAATACAATGTAGATGTGGCCAACAGTATTAATAGATGAGGTTTAAATAAAAAAATAAAATCATAGAGAATGTGACGTAAATGAATAAGAGAATTGTGAGTTGAGGAGAAATATAGTTTCAGTTACAAACTCACAATCTCCATTATAATAAGAAGATAGAGAACTTAGAATAATAATCGTGGTCGTGTAATGTTTATTGCCTTGTGAGATGAACACTGTTGCCCGATTACAAATCCACACAAGGCTGTATGCATTTCACGAATACCCCTGAGAAAGACATAAATCCGATTATTCTCACACCAGATATGAGTAAATAAAAGGGCAGACTGCTCTTTAACCTTGGTATGGTAACCAGTCTAGAAGGAAAACTCTGAATTCAAACCATATGCATACACTAAAATGGTTTTAAGTATTTCTATTTAACATTGATATTTCAATATTTTGATAATAATAATTTGTTTGCATTCAGTTATAACCCCACTTAAGAAATTGACCTTGCGTCGCATCCTACTCGTGTGGAGAGGTTGGCAAATATATAATCACAACGTTCCTGTTCTATTTTCACACCCGTTTTTGTGTTCCTTGCATTCAGCGTTTGGTAATGGCCAGAGTACAGTATTGCCAAATTCAAGAGAGATAAATGTATTGATTTTAATTACAAAATTTGTGACGTGAAAAACGATCAATCTCTTGACAATTAAAAGACCGGTTAATTGTAAAAAGGGAATTGCTGACCATATCAATAAACGAAAGTAATGTTAGATGGTTTGGTTTCTTTGTTTAATGACGAATCAACCTTCGTGGATTATTTAATGCCAAATCCATCCTTGTAGAAGAGAATTAGTGTTACTATTTAACCAATTGCTGGTTCATACATTTCCAAGGTTATTACTTTGACAATGAATGTATTAGCGCGAAAGGAATTCTAACTTGCTTGGTACGATGTCACAGTCCAGTACGTTATCCCCTTTGCTACGGGACTCCCCCAGTAATTTTAGAGGTACTCTTCAAAATGCGTCTTTTGAAATTCTTAGTGATTTTCTCTAGGGTTAATTTTCTTGACGTTTCGCAATTTTAGCGACAGTAGATTTAAGGAACAGAAAAAGAAAATGAACAAATAGAACTTTTTTTTCCCTCTCTTTTTATATCTTCTCTTACCTTCTCTCTTTTTTCTAGATCTATATCCCCCCTCTCTCTTTCTCTTTCTCTCTCTCTTTCTCTCTCTCTCTCTCTCTCTCTCTCTAGTTGATGGTAGCGGATGTTTTGGGAATATGCCACCCTTTATTTTTTTGGTCTCTCTCTCTCTCTCTCTCTCTCTCTCTCTCTCTCTCTCTCTCTCTCTCTCTCTCTATCGGTGGTTGATGGTTGTGGGTAGTTTGGGAATAGGCCACCCTTTATTCTTTTGTTTTCTCTCTTTCTTTCCTCTCAATCGGTGGTTGATGGTAGAGGGTGGTTTGGAATAGGCAAACATTTTAATATGGCCCGCTGGTATATCTGAATAAACATTCTTTTTACCCATCCTTCAGAAACATTTCCTACCAACAAAATGATTATCTACCATTAATTTCTACTCTTTTTAATTCACCTTTCTTTATATTTCCAAATGCTCCCTACCCCCACCATTATTCGCTAAAGTGTTGATTCATTCGAATCAGGTAAATTCCCCACCCCACGCCGACTAAGCAGTGACATCTTAATTTAGTGCTTGAATGGTCCTAAAGGAATTGAAGTCAATCTTTGTTTGTTTGGACATGATGGGAATTGTCTCGAGAATGTTTGGCTGCTTAAAGTTAGGGATTTAACCATACACACATACATATGAAAGTAAGTAAACAAACAATGTGTTTATTTTTTATATGGCTTTTTTTAGCCGACAATTTTTGGAGGATATGTGCTTAATTGAAGTCATGCCTAATTTTGAAAATTAATTAGTTAATAATTAATGAATTTAGGCGGGCATATATGTTCAAATGTACGGCTAAACAAATCGAGAAAATGTCAATCCCTGTATATAGGTCGAAATGTACATACAGGGATTGACATTTTCTCATTTGTTTAGCCTTACATTTGAAAATATATGCCCGCTTAAATTCATTAATTAACTAATTTTCAAAATTAGGTATGACTTAAATTAAGCACATATCCTCCAAAAATACATATATATATATATGTGTGTGTGTGCTTAAACGCTTGACTAGGTACATTTTACTATACTCTCGTCTGAAAATTGTGTAAAACTCATGAAACTTAAGTAACGGAAATAAAGGTATCTGTGCTATGTGAAATACAAACAACCTCGTCCATGATTTGAACACTGGTCATATATATAATTTCAAAATTGAACTTAGTTATAATGTACCCGAAAACAACCTTTATATTGTACTTGTTCTTTTAACAGATTATCTTAATCATCGAATTATTTTGTGCCAAGTCTTTTAGCCCTTAGCAATTAGGAAATATAGGAGTGACATAAGGGTAGCCAATACAGAATCTGCTAACCGGAGTTCGATATTCCGGCTAAGGTCCTCCACACCACAGTGATCACTAACCTTGACAAGACCAATATGATCAACTTAGTTATTTTAATATATATCTGTAAAAATTTGGGAACATTCAAATTTTATAATAAGAACACTGTATGAACATGAACATTTCTTGGAAACTAATATCGTCTATATTTATCTTAACTCTTTTGCTCCGGAAAGCAGTTATATCCTCTAAAAAGCTTTTGAAAAAAAAAAAAACAACTCTTATGCTGCGATAACCTCATACACTCTCAGTAACTTTCAAAAATCGTGTCAACCCTCGCCGACCTAGTGTCAATTTCAATTTTTGTAGGATAATTAATATCATGGCATTTAATTAGGCAGTGAAAAGGTTAATGGGGTACTATGAGTTTTTGTGTTGGTCATATTATGTTTGAATTGAATTTAAAGTTTTTCTGTTAATTTTAAGTTCAAAATGATTCTAAATTGAAATAAGTATCTGTTTTCATTATTATTAATTATGAGGAAACAATGCTAAGTTTTGCTTGTTTATATGCATTTTGTTTAAAAATGTTCCAGCAGACGTGGCCGGATATATATATATATATATATATATATATATATATATAAATGTGTGTGTGTGGTGTGTGTGTATAACACAAATTCGTGTGTACATACAAAGACAAGCCAAGAAAAAGATGTATATATACATCCACATATATCTGTGTGTACAGACATGAGTATGTATATAAGTATTTGTGTATATATTTATAGAGAGAGGGGGGAGATATGTGAATGTATAGACATGTATATGTGACTATATATATCATGGTGTGTGCGTATGCCGACG
Organism: Doryteuthis pealeii; assembly: GCA_023376005.1. NCBI lineage: Eukaryota > Metazoa > Mollusca > Cephalopoda > Myopsida > Loliginidae > Doryteuthis > Doryteuthis pealeii. Next base: position 11,886,759 of record CM042160.1, read on the forward strand.
GACATGTGCATACAAACACTGGATATATATGTATAAAGACATATAAATGTATATATAGATGTGTGTATACATATGCATATCCGTTTTTCACATTCAAAATACATTTCTCACAAGTTAGGGAATCTTTAAATTTGTAAATATAAAAAAGAAAAGCATTTTCATGAATAGACACAATACTGAGAAATCATATATATATATATATATATATATATTGGAAGCATACATATTGGGAGAGGAGGAGAGGGTGACTTAGAGGTAATAAGGCAGTCAATAATAATACATA
>CM042160.1:11892041-12032041 GCA_023376005.1 Doryteuthis pealeii
TTAATTAGATAAAAATGAGTTTGAAAGAAATTTGAATACCCAACAAAAATAAATAAAACAAAACGTCTCCAGCATAAAATAACCCAAAATGCCGTAATATCCAAACAACCAGCATTTGCTGAGTTGGCGAGGGTCAGTATCGAAACCGTTTCCCAGCGCTCTTCATAATTACTGTTATTATTTCATCTTATTTCGGTTGTTTTAGATTCAAAATCTCTGTGTCGATGATGTAACTCCACAAAAAGTTGGCCTTGTGTCTGATCCTATCCCTGACGGAGGGGTTGGGTAAACAAACTTTTAAACATTATTTATAACTTTCTCTTTATGATAAACAGTCTATTATGCAACGTGGTTATTTTATTTTATTTTATTTTTGAGGGAGGTTCTCTGAGATATCAACTCGCTTAAGTGAGATGCGTCATTATAAACGCTAATACTTCAGATATAAACCTGTGAATAGGCGAAGCTAGACATGCATAAGTTAAGCGAAGCTGACTTTTGAGACAGGCGTGTCGCCAGCCAGCCAGCCAGCCACCGAGCCAAACGTTGGTGAGGACGACGGGGCCCAGCTGTATGTGTTGGTAATGGAGAAATGGGGGCTGATGTGGAGGGGGGAAGCTGTGCTGGGAAGAGGGACTGACAGACGGAATTGCACATCTTTTAAGATCAGGGAAGGAAGTGGTGGAACTATCCTCCCCACTGTTGCAACATCTGGAAAATTCGGGTCATAAAACAAAATTAGATGCCATAAATCTAACTGAAGCCGGACAGCAAATAGAGATTTATTGTCAAAGCAGAGACAAGATAATTGACAATTTGTTGCAAGTTAGGATCAATGACCGTGATAACCGTGAAGCAGACTTTGATTTTCGCCTCGTGCAGTTCATCGAGAAAGTCCCAATTGACCCCTAACTCTAGACACGGTCGGTCTGGCTCGGTCGGGTGCAATAACTTTTTCTTCATTGTATTTTGCAATGCATTTTAACTGATTATTTGTCCATCTCGGGCTATTAGTTTAATTTATTCCCTAACTAAGTGAACATTTTCGACTAATTTATTGACTTCACCATCTTAGAGTTCTTCATAATGGAATAACAATTAATATGTGGCGAGCGACTGGGACTTGACCATGCAGACCAGTGGTCTGAGTTGAAACTTTATGCTAAGAATAGAGGTCACCTAAATAGCAATCTGATCTCCACCCCACGTTACAATATCTTATTCGGCTCACTGTCAGTTAAAATATTGAAATTAATAACTGTTTTTCTCATTTGCAGTTAAGTAGGTTTTTTATCTGACCCATATGGGGGCGTGTGGCATAGTAGTTAGTCTTAGGAAATGGACTCGTCGACCCGAGTTCAAATCCTAGACAAGGCTGTTTGCATTTGATATAGCGCTAATACGATTGTGAAAGGTATGAATCCATATATTCTCCCTCCAGCTATGGGTAAAATAGTAGGCTAGACTGGGCTCTTTAACCTTGGATATGTAACCAGTCTGGGAGAAGGAAAAATCTGAATTTGGAAACCTGAGGTCAGTCGTTGATTGGGTTTGTGGCATTCCTAATGCACCAATTTTTTCATATCGACTGTACTAAAAAGTGCTGATGATCCAACATAAGCCTTCACACTATAAACAAAACACTGTGTAGGTTGTTCATTGGATTAACCCTTATGCGTCGCAATCGACGAAAGTCCATTACCCGACCCATACAGAGCGGGTAGGATGTGACAAAAGGTCGCAAGTATGGCATATCCAACCAGGATTGAACTCGCTTTTTAGATCTGCGAGATAAGATTGCTAAACATTACATCACAATGGGATGCCCTTGACGTGGATTAGTAGGTATTTACCCATCCCGTTCATCATTGATAGCAGGGTGCCTCCATCAAGGATCGAACTTGCTATTCAGTAGCAATGGGTCTGCGAATCTAGCTTGCTAACCATTGGACCGTGATGGGACGCCAATTTAGCTAGGTCGATAGAGCACCGTCTATGAAAGTTCCGGGTTCGATACCGGCGACTCAGGGCTTGAGTAGCACAGCTTGGATCTATGCGGTAAGATCGGGAGCTCATGGCAGGTGTTGCGCTCCACCTCAGATGCAAAAACAATCTCTCTGGTCTAGTGCTGGTGAAAAGAGGATATACTCTCTCGCTGTTCGGCTAATACCGACAGTAGGTCACTACGCCGACTTTACTATAGTATCAGTAGTATGAAAATACCAGTTATTTGTAAACTGAGAAGCCATACCTGTACATGAAAAGTTATTTCAAAATCTAGATAATTTAATACTTTCTAACAATAAACAATCTTCCTGGTTATGCTCTCAAAAGTGGATAGACCCTCACAATGTTCCGCTTTTGCACAGTTATAAAGTTAGGGAAGCGTGGACATGGAGTTAACGGTGATTGATTATTGACAGTTTCTCACCTATGTGATTTTCAAACCAAGTTGACTTGGTTTGAAAATCGCATGTGTGAGAAACTGTCAGTAACCAAGAACTGTAGACTCAATGCCCACGTTACCCTAATACATATATATATATATATATATATATATATAATATAATCCTAGCAAAAAAATTTTCTCTGTTTCTCTCTTATATATATATATATATATATATATATATATATATATATACCAAAATGTTTTTCTCTCTCCTACGTATACACACACACACATACACATATAACACAATCGTAGCAAAAGTTTGCTAATGTTTCTCTCTAATATAATCTTAGGAAAAAGTGTGTATCCTCTACCCCCCTCTCTCTCTCTCTCTCTCTCTGTATATATATATATATATATATATATATATATATAATAATAGAGAGAGACTTAATTTTTGCTATGATTATATATATCATAGCAAAAAGTGGGGGAAATTAGAGGATGAATAAAAAAAAATTACGTAACACCAATTTTACTCCACCACCTCCTGAGTCGACCCGCTGTTTGCATAGAAGCTCACAAAGAATGATGAGGAAAATTCTTATGACAGTCTCTTCGCGCCCTTTTCACATTCCCCAAATGTTTGCCCAACACCGCGCATGACTCAATATTTAAAAAATGAGAATCAATGCAACACAAAAACACAAAGCTCTTTCAGATGTTCTCGCGCGACGTTGGAGACAGAAGACATATATTGCTACAATGAAAACAAAAAGAATATAAAAGATTGACAAATTATCATAAAATTATGATTCAACCCGGCTTTATTGTCCATCAAAGTTAGAAAACCCATCTCTCATGGAGGAGATATTTGGCCATCTCCAAGAAATATGGCTCTTCAAGCAGATTCTGTCAACTTCAAGATGTCCATAATCAAACTATATCGACCTTAGAGATGAGTGATTCAACCCATGAAATGTTTGATGGGGCAAAATGTCACATTCCGATCTTTGTTACTAGTCTCTTATTTTTCTTTGAATTCCACAAATATATTTCTATATTTATGAATAAAGAGTGCTCGATATCAGTGATAGAGCATAAAGATCTCAGGATAGCGTAGATATAGTCAACGGTGCAATGGTCCGATAATAGCATAGGCGATAAACCAAGCACTGTTGACTCTGTCTACGCTATCCTAACACACACACACACACACACACACACACACACACACACACACATATATATATATATATATATATATATATATATATATATATATATATATATATAATTTTGTTGCATCTGATCAAACACTCCTTAGCAAAATTTATGAGCAATAAAATTATTTTGCACAGAAACATTCCAGGTATTGAGGTTTATTTGTAAAATGTATATTTTTGGGCTGATAGATCCGCCTCCCCTGAATATAAGTTAATGTATTTTAAACTAGCTTAAAAGCTGCCAAAGCGGGTGGCAATTAAGTTAGCTAATTCGGGGAGCTCTTTGTTGTGCCTTCGGCCCACAATGACAATTCGCGTATTGAGCAGAAATTAAATTTTATTAAACTTTCCATTTTTCAAACAATTAACAGTTTACATGAAAACAATGATATAATTTGTCTATTGATATTAATATTTAAGCTTACTTTTTAAAGGTTCAACGTAATTCTTCTGTTGCCACTTAATTTAAAGACAACTTGATGTACGTAGGTCCATAATTATTATAATAGGGTTTATATCCGTGGTCCACATGGCCCACCAGTTGAAAACCCTGTGATCATATACATATTGTACAGGGACCCTATATTTATTGTACATGCGCTCTTGTATAGGCCCTCTATATTGTTATGTTTTTTTATCAAGGGCTTTGTGTATCTGGTCTTCAAAGACTAAATTAAGGGAGCCATTATATATTAATGTTCGTTTGATATTAAACAGGTCATTGAGGAAAATTTAACGTGAAAAGATTATGCTTTATTATTAAAATCTTTTATGATCGCGATCTGAGCATTTAATAGTTTAATACTTTAAAGGGCAATAACTCTAATTTGTAGGCTCATTTTATACTGAGGTGGTAAAAAGTTTATTGACGACTAGAACAGTGTTTCCCAACCTAAGGCCAAAATGGGTCATGGCACATTTCAGGTGGTCTATAAAAATGTTATCAATTTTACTGGGTCACTGGGCTAATATACATATTTACAAACTCCTCCATATGAGTACAATGTGACCCAAGGTCAATTACTTAAGCGCAGTTTAACAGGTTTAGATTCAGAAATATCCTTCTCCCAGAGCGGTTGGCAAAGGTTAAAGAGCCCGGTCTATCCTACAATTTACCCATTCCTAGAGGGATAATAGTTGGATTCATGCCTTTCCCAAGAGTATAAGCACTATGTGAAATGCAAATAGCCTCAACTTGAATTCGTCTCGCCTTGTCCATTTCCTACGACGGTAACCATTACACCGCGCACCTCCCTCCCAGAAAAAGCCACCCGGCTAATATATGGGCCACAGTCAATGGTCCATAGAGCTTTTCTAGAAATTGAAAATTCATACTAATTTTGATAGACATGCTCTGTCAATCTTTACTTATAAATAAAGAAAACTATATTATCAATATTATGTGTGTATATATATATATATATTATATATATGTGTGTGTATGTGTCTAACAATCTCCCATTATTATGATTTGTGTGTGTGCGTATGTATATAACAAATCCAATTCTGATATGTGTGTATATATGTACATAGCCTGATATTACTTTGGTTTGTGAGTATATAATATATATATACACATATATTCGCATACCTGTTCCGGTGTAAGGAATCCTTAATATCACCAAATCACTGCGTGGTTTCTGCGTGACCGACTTTTTAAAAGCTCTTCATACAGGGAAGGCATTAATCTTTCATATGTAGATTTTATAAGTAAAAACATCAGTAAATTAGCATAAGGTCTCTTTATTTTTTTATAACCATTTAAAATTTTATGACCTTCTTATCTGAAACATGCACACATCACAAATATGGCCGCCGAACTTAAAACCATTAAAACGAAATACTTCAACATAAATGCGAATATCCCTTTTGCTCTCGTTTTTATATCAACACAAAACCACATATTAACAAATCACCCCACTCCCTTAGTATCTCTGTATTTCTTCACTCACTCTCTTTCATTCACTCTCTGCCACTCTTCCACTCACTCTCTTCATTTGACTTCTTTTTCCTTCATTATCTTTCTCCCTTTCTCTCCCTAACCTTTTCCTAATCTCTCTCTCCCTTTTTCACATCTACTCTAACTACTCCCTCTCTTCACTCTTTATATATATATATATATATATATATATATATATATATATACAAGAGCGAGAGAATAGAATAGATTAATTTAGCTAAAGAAACACATTGGACAGAGAATAATTGCTATCCCTAACTTTTTAATCGGTTCAGGTCTTGACAATCTGATAGCATATATATATATATATATATATATATATATATATATATATATATATGCTAATTTGTAATCCAGCAAAATGTCCAAATCCCCAATATAACAGAGATAACTATGAAGTGTTAATTAGAATACTTCCCTCCTCCCTCAAGATTTGCATCAATGAACTGCTACATGTGTTTTCACGGGTCATTAAGTATATATATATATATATATATATATATATATATGCACACACTATTCGTTGTACTATATATGTATACACATCGTTCTGCACTATATACATATATATATATATATATATATATGCACACACTATTCGTTGTACTATATATGTATACACATCGTTCTGCACTATATACATATATATATATATATATATATATATATATATATTCATCATTCACCTTATCCATATATATATAAAGAGAGAGGGAGAATACATAAATAGGTATGTAGATATATTTGAGTTCAGTTTAGTCGGTGGATGACAGTGGAACATTTGAAGTTACATCTTAATTTCTGTCTTGATATGGTTAACTACTCCAAATTCCCGAAAGGGGATTAGATAAAACAAACTGTGTTTCCAACTGAGTAAGAAAAAAAATCCCTATCCTTAACAACCAATCTTGTACTTGATACAAATCCGTAATTCATCCAACGAAAGGCAAATAAAGAAAATCAGTCATTCTGGACCTTTTGTATTTCCAACCAAGTAAATTGGGGAAAACCATCTCAATGTTAGCTCACCTCTACCACAGCCCCCTCCAAAAAAAAGAGACCCTGTCATGTTTCCTCACTGACAAGACTGAGAGGGTGAGAAAGAAATTGATTTTGAAAGGCAAAAAATTTCTGAGTTCTGTAAGCAGGCTCAGAACCATTAAAACATACTTACGTTCCAAGAATCTCGAAGCTTGTCTTTCAACATGAACATTCTTGAATTTCACACTTATTCAGTCACTGTTTGCCGTTGACGACTTTAAGAGTAATGATTTTTTTTTCTCTCTCTCTCTCTCTCTCTCTCTCTCTCTCTCTCTCTCTCTCTCTCTCTCTCTCTCTCATGGCTACATATTTCTTAGATACACCATTTTCATAGAAAGTCTCTCCCCTACCCACTCTCTCTCTCTCTCTTTCTTTCTCTCTCTCTCTCTCTCTCTCTCTCTCTCTCTCTCTCTCTCTCTCTCTCTCTCTCTCTCTCTCTCTCTCTCTCTCTCGTAAGTGTAAGCGAGGCACTGGCAAAAAATACTAGTTTTTAGAAAATATATGTTTGCTCCTACTTCGCCTTGTGAAGGTTGTCAATCGATGTAACAGATCTTCCGTCTGCACTCTAATCTCGTTTTCTGGTCAATGATAGTGTATTGACACTGATATATTAATGTCAGATTAATTATTCGATCTCCTTTTCAGTTCTCATAGCCATAATAATTTCATACAATGACTACTGTTTGCACAGCAGCCTAGATTGCAACAAAGCCTTAATCGGATGATGACCCTGGGTTTCGGGGCCAAAGCTTCATTACCATTAGCCCAGAGCGCCTCAGTAGTATCTCATGATACCACCAGATTTTGTTGGATTGTTTTCCCTGAAAGATTGCCATATCTCCGCCTTATTTCTTAAAACTTTTTTTTCCTCTTGCCCAACGGAGAGAGCCCAAGATTAGTCCAGAATGCGGAGGTTGAGTTGCTAAGTAAATCTCGGCATCCGATCTCGTTAGGAAAAACATTAGTTATCCAGCAATTTATGGCACATTATTCTCGCAGATTCTCATATGTTCCATATATATATATATATATATGGGTAACTTGGGCATAAAGTCCACGGAGCTTGATATCTGACAGCTTCTCGTGTTTGCGATTTTCAAACCAATATATATATATATATATATATATATATGGCGTAGGCGGGAAATTGTCAGCTATGAAGCACCGTTGACTTAATATCCACGCTAACCACGTGTGATTCAACACCATCATGACCTTGAAAAAGTATCACGATTTGCCAAATAGTACCTCATGTTACCAAAGTATGGCAAAATCTTTGACTCACCCTAGCAGTTTTCACAGCCTTAGAACAGTTTTAAAAGCAACAATGAACTAAATAGCCTTTCAAACACTTTTGTGTTATAAATAAACATTTTGTCTTTTCCAAATTCAGAACAAATAGAGAGTCCCGTTCCAGTTCAACTTGGGTTCAAAGCCTGTAAGTTGAAACTAATTATTTTACAGTTAAATTCAAAATTATAACTACACTTTATAACATAAATGATAGTTTGTGCCTACTCATTATGTAACGCTGTGTGCCAGATTAAGTTTTAATCCATTACTAATTAGAGGATTATCTTGTCCGTTAATAAGACCTGTATCAATACTTAAACACTAAGCTTCCTTTCTGATTTTTAATATACGGCATATCCGTTGATTACCTTAACATGTTAAAGCAAACTTTGACTGAAAAATAAAATTTTAAAAACTTGAATCAATCCCAATGCTTGCTATCACCAAGAGCAGTTTTTTTTCTCTGAATACTACTACATAAAAATTGACATGTAGTAGAGTGGGGTGTCATACATTTTCTATAAATACCATTTATGAAAATTGAGAAATGTACTAGTGTGGGAGTTGACGGAAAATAGATTCGGCGTTGGGGGAGCGTATGACCTTAGCACTGGCCCTGTCTTGAAACACCAAATTCGAATATGCCAATGTCAATGCATTTTTGTACTACCATCTTTAGAATCTGTTGCATCCCTCTTTGAATAGTCAAAGTTTATTTTTATTGTGATATTGAGCATTCTATTCATTAGGACCACTTGCATTAATAACATTGCTAATTTTGCATCTTACTCTCTTTCAAAAGGTAGTATGATTCCGTTATTGATAAATGGGGGTTGGATACACATATTTCCGTACTTCTACTCAGTGGTGAGCAATATGAGATTTAAAATGTGTATGCTTAAGTTTAGTCGGATACTATATGAGCCGGACAAGACCGGGAAAACAGAGCAAGTTAAAAATGAACCATTTTATGTAGCAAGCACAGACATACAATGCTTTCTTTCTTTCTCGTCCCCGTTTTTGTCGCAGATATGAGGCATACCCCTGAGCCTATCCCTCTTAACACTTTGCCTACCAAATTTCCCCCATGGCATTTCATTTTTTTTTGTATTTTTTACCTGTATTGTGGGATATTTCAAAGTTCACTTCAAAACTCATTCTATTCAACTTCCTATGATTATAATGTAATTTGAATCCTTCTGCTCAGTTATAATGAACTAACCATCAGTTTTTTGTACTTTGATCGCAGTAGTGGGAGAGTCGCTGAGAGCGGTTTAAAGTAGACAAAGAGTTAATCCAATGGACGACAGTAATAATTTCAACAATAGCTGTTAATCTTGTTTGTCAGACGGTTCGAAAGAACAATTTGCGCGGCGTTCACTAAACTGGTTTCTAAAACTGTGATAGTTCGATTCTTTTAGGGGTACCGAGATTTTGCATCTGATTTTAGACAAGGCTTGTCCATTTGATATCCCCCTCTCTCTGTCAGTGTTCACTCAATTATAAACCCTCTCGTTTAACTATTCTCCAATTCCTTTCCTTTATCATTCTCCTTCAGTCTTTACTCTCTCCTTCAGTCTTTACTCTCCTTCAGTCCTCTCTCCATCTCTCTCTCTCTCATCTCTTCTCTCTCATCTCTTCCCTCTCTCTCCATCTCTCTCCATCTCTTCTCTCTCCATCTCTTCCCTCTCTCTCCTTCCATCTCTTCCTCTCTCTCCATCCTTCCTCTCTCTCCTCTTTCTCTCTCTCTCTCTTTCCTGCCCCTCCTCTTCTTCTCTCTCTCTCTTTCTCCCTCTCTCTCTCTCTCTTTCTGTCCCCTCTCTCTCTTTCTGTCCCTCTCTCTTTTCCTGTCCCCCTCTCTCTCTCTCTGTCCCCTCTCTCTCTCCTTTCCTGTCCCCTCTCTCTCTCTCTTTCCTGTCCCTCTCTCTCTCTTTCCTGTCCCCTCTCTCTCTCTTTTCCTGCCCCCCTCTCTCTCTTCCTGTCCCTCTCTCCCTCCCCTCTCCCCTCTCTCCCCCTCTCTCTCCCTCTCCCCCTCTCCCTCTCCCCCTCTCTCCACCTCTCCCTCTCCCCTCTCTCCCCCTCTCCCTCTGTTCCCCTCTCTGTTCCCCTCTGTTCCCCCTCTCTCTTTACCCTCTGTTTCCCTCTGTTCCCCTCTCTCTTTCCCCACTGTTCCCCCTCTCTCTTTCCCCTCTGTTCCACCTCTCTCTTTCCCCTCTGTTCCCCCCTCTCTCTTTCCCCTCTCTCTTTATCTTTCTATCTCTCTCATTCTCTTTCTCACATATACACACACAAAGGATATACATTGCTAACTTTAGACTTATCTTATTATAGACCCAACTGTTTTGAAACAAAAGTCTCTATCGACTTGTAATCACCAAAGTCAGAGAAAAAAAAAACAGCATAAAAACAATGGCATTGTAGGAGAAGAAAATGATTTCGAAAGAAAGAAAGAATCCAAGTGAGCGAGTTGTGATGGAAAGATGGAATGGTAAAATGCTGCAAAGATGATAACGGTGATATCGAGAGGGAAATGATGAAGAGAAAAGCGCTAAACTCTAAGCACGGAAAGAATGTCTCTTTTTTACTTGATGATGAGGAAAACACATGAGCAAAACAATTTAGAGTTTCTTTATTTTTGTGGGGAAACAATCTTTGCAAGAAAACGAAGAATTCCACAACATTTCTCTTGACCTTTTTCATTTATTTATCTTTCCCTTTTTATTTAACTAGATCACATCGACTGTCGTCCCCCCCTCTTTTTTAAAATCCAATTTTTCCACGCCCTCTTCTTTCTTTCTCTCTCTCTCTCTACTCTTTTCTCCTTCTCTCTATATTTCACCTTTTTGCTCTTTTTTCTCTCTCCTTCTTTCTCTTTACTCCTTTTCTTTCTCCTTTTCTCTTTCTCCTTTTTCCCTCTTGATTTTTACTCTCTCTCTCTCTCTCTCTCTCTCTCTCTCTCTTTTACTTTCTTTTTTACTCTTTTTCTCTTTTTTTCTTTCACTCTTTTTCTTTCTTTTACATTTTTCTCCTATTTTTAACTTTCTCTCTTTCTGTTCTCTTTCTTCTCTTTTCTCTTTCCCTTCTTCTCTTTTTCTCTTTCCCTTCTTCTCTTTTTCTCTTTCCCTTCTTCTCTTTTTCTCTTTCCGTTCTTCTTTTTCTCTTTCCGTTCTTCTTTTTTCTTCCTTCTTCTTTTCTCTTTTCCTTCTTTCTCTTCTTCTTTCTTCTTCTTCTCTATCTATCTTTTCCTTCTTCTTCTCTATCTATCTTTTCCTTCTTCTTCTCTATCTATCTTTTCCTTCTTCTTCTCTATCTCTCTTTTCCTTCTTCTTCTCTTTCTCTCTTTTTTTTCTTCTCTCTTTTCTCTTTTTTTTCTTCTTTTCCCTTTCTCTTTTTTTTCCTTCTTTTTCCCTTTTCTCTTTTTTTCCTTCTTTTCCCTTTCTCTCTTTTTTTTCCTTTTTTCCCTTTCCTTCTTTTTTTCCTCTTTTCCTCTCTTTTTTCCTTCTTTTCCCTTCTCTCTTTTTTTCCTTCTTTTCCTTTTCCTCTTTTTTTCCTTCTTTTCCCTTTCTCTTTTTTTTTCCTTCTTTTCCCTTTTCTCCTTTTTTTTCCTTCTTTTCCCTTCTCTTTTTTTTTTTTACTCTCATCCTTTCTCTCTATTTTTTTTTACTCTCATCCTTTCTCTCTATTTTTTTTTACTCTCATCCTTTCTCTCTATTTTTTACTCTCATCCTTTCTCCTCTCACCCTTTCTCTCTTCTTTTTTTTTTCCTCTCACCCTTTCTCTCTTCTTTTTTTTTTCCTCTCACCCTTTCTCTCTTCTTTTTTTTTTCCTCTCACCTTTCTCTCTTCTTTTTTTTTCCTCTCTTTCTCTCTTTTTTTTTTTTTCTCACCCTTTCTCTCTTCTTTTTTTTCCTCTCACCCTTTCTCTTTTTTTTCCTCTCACCTTTCTCTCTTTTTTTCCTCTCACCCTTTCTCTCTTTTTTTCCTCTCACCCTTTCTCTCTTTTTTTTCTCCTTCTCTCTTTCTCTCTTTTTTTTTTTTCCTCTCACCCTTTCTTCTTTTTTATTCCTATCACCCTTTCTCTCTTTTTTTTATTCCTCTCACCCTATCTCTCTTTTTTTTATTCCTCTCACCCTATCTCTCTTTTTTTATTCCTCTCACCTATCTCTCTTTTTTTTTTTCCTCTCACCCTATTCTCTCTTTTTTTCCCTTTCTCTCTCACCCTATCTCTCTTTTTTCCCTTTCTCCTCTCTCCCTATCTCTCTTTTTTTCCCTTTCTCCTCTCACCCTATCTCTCTTTTTTTCCCTTTCTCCTCTCACCCTATCTTTCTTTTTTTTTTCCTCTTCTCCTCCTCACCCTATCTCTCTTTTTTCCCTTTCTCCTATCTCTTTTTTTCCCTTTCTCCTATCTCTCTTTTTTTTTTCCCTTTCTCCTATCTCTCTTTTTTTCCCTTTCTCCTATCTCTCTTTTTTTCCCTTTCTCCTATCTCTCTTTTTCCCTTTTCCTCTCACCTATCTCTCTTTTTTTTACTTTCTCCTCTCACCCTTTCTCTCTTTTTTTTTTACTTTCTCATCTCACCCTTTCTCTCTTTTTTTTTTTACTTTCTCATCTCACCCTTTCTCTCTTTTTTTACTTTCTCATCTCACCTTTCTCTCTCTCTTTTTTTACTTTCTCCTCTCCCCTTTCTCTCTTTTTTTACTTTCTCCTCTCACCCTTCTCTCTTTTTTTACTTTCTCCTCTCACCCTTCTTCTCTCTTTTTTTACTTTCTCCTCTCACCCTTTCTCTCTTTTTTTTACTTTCTCCTCTCTTTTTATTACTCCTCTCTTCTCTTTTTTGCCTCTCTTATTTCTTTTCGTTTAATTTCATCATTCTCTCTCCCTCTTTTTTTCTCACTTTATTTTCTTTAAACCTTTTTATTATTATTCCCATCTCCATTTATTTTATTCTCTGTAGATGTTATTTACCTTCCCGACTTTTATCTTCGTCTATTCATTCGCTGTAATCTTTCCCTATCAATTCAAATCCCCCAAACATACGCCAACATTAAATTGGATTTATATATATCCAATCATCATGAGGTAGAAATAAAAACAAAATAATCTACCATATTTTTCGCAGAACTTTCCCTAAAGACCTCCTGCCACAGGTAGTCGATTGGGAATTTCAGATATCTGTGTCAAACCAAGCGAGAAGGATGAATGCAAAACGAAATCACTCTTAGTAGAAGAGCTGAGAGAGTTCTGTGTTCGGCGATTCTCCGCCAGGAATATTCTCCGAGAGTTTGCCAAACAGACTGCCCACTTTATTTCACTTTTGATAGTGTAATTCCCAAATGGTACTTTTATTTATTTGTTTTATGAAATTAGCCTATATTATAGATTGTGTGTGCGTGTATATATATATATATATATATATATATATATATACACACACACACACACACACACACACACACACACACACACAACGTGTATCATAGAAGTATCGAGATTGAAGCTGCATTTACCAAGATAGAAAAGAACAATGAATGGAACGTTAATTTTTTTCAGAATACAGTTGTCAAAAAGTACCGAGTTTAAAGCTGTATTTACCAAGATAGGAATGAACAATGAATGGAACGTTATTTTTTTCAGAATACAAGGTGTGTCGAAAAGTACAAAAACCTCAATACTTTTTTGACATACCTTGTGTGTGTATATATATAGACACGAGACGAGTTCAAATCGTGGTCGAGGCTGTTTGCTTTTTACATAGTGCTAATAACCTTCAGAAATGTATGAATTCAACTATTCTCCCTCCAGCTTTGGGTAAATATAAAGCTGACTAGACTCTTCAAACTTAGCTCGGCAACCAGTCTGGGAGAAGGAAAACTCTGAATTGAAACCTGTTAAACTCCGCTTAATAAATTGACCTTATGTCACTTCCTACTCCTACGTAGGAGTTGATATATATATATATATATTTCCTTCTCCCCTTTTTTTTAGTTGTTGCTTGTTTTGTTCGTCATATCAATCATTGTGGGTGATTTAATGTCAAATTTTTTTTTTTTTACATATGATTTGTTTATAGAAAATCTTTTCAGTGTATTGATAAATTGGTAGAAATAATTTTCATTAACTTCATGTGTATTAATAAATACTGGTCGTTGACCCTCATCCACCGCCTTCTATTACCTATAGGGTTGGGTGTTTTCCATAAGAGCAATTTAAAGAATACGGTCGGGACAATCATATAGCCATCCGATTGATCAGTTCAGGCCTTTTTGAACGCCCGTCTAGCCAAAGGGTAAAGGTCAAAGTGGAGTGTTGCATGACATGGATTACTTAGCGTTCGGGTCACGGATCGCTCAGCCACCACAATCCTGTTATGATGTATTATGGGTCGAACACTACAGCCCTGATGACTGGGCTTGGGATACGCTGACTGTATCCTCTGCAAAGGAGTAAGACCCCAAACCCCCAAAAGGGTTGTCCTGGGCATGACGTTTAACTATATCTGATGATGGATGATGCACCAGATATGGGGAGCTTGGTGTACCCCTTCATTGCCCTTACTCCCAAGTCAACTCTGACTCGGAGTGGTCGTGCTTATTAGAATCCCAGCTATAAGTTCTGTTTTAAAAGTATGCTTAGGAATAATTACACAAAATTGTAAATATGAACGTACAATGAACGTGATTTCCTAACCTCTAGGACGATTCACCGTGGATAATGTGCTGGACTGCGATATTGCAGTTAGCGAGTTCGAACTCGCGCTATTACTTTTACTTTCGGACTAATACCCTTAGGAAAGGTATGGACACCTCATCACCCAGCTATGGGTGAAATAGTAGCACTATTGTTCTATAAAGATGGTTTTGGCATTAAATAAGCCACGAAGATTGATATTCCATTAAACGAATAAGCCAAACCAAACCTAAACTCTACGTATGAAATAATCTCAGATGGGTTGATATATTAAAATCAATCATTGAGAGATTAAATTTCAAAAACTTGACTATGAGATTTTTTACAATGATTTTTTTTATTCATGGCGCAATTGAGTCTTTCAATATGAGTTTTATGTTCTGTTTTGCATTAAGTTTATAGCGCTATTTTATTTATTTATTTAATTTTTCTTTAGACTTACAGCAGACAATTTAGTTTCACACAAATAACTTAGCAGAAATGCAAGTAGTCTTCATAGTTTTGGTGATGTCCCTAGATATCCTTCTAGACCAACGACCCAGAGGCAAACCCCCCCCCCACACACACACAGAGATTAATTTCCTATTCAAACGCTTCGGTCGTGTATACTCCGGCCTTCCCCGGGTCACTATTGTGTTCTGGAATGTCAACTGTTCTTCTGGAGGAGCGTGCTCATTTCCCACTTAGACACGTCACGTCCGGTTTTTCCGTCTCCGTGATCTTGGCATTACGTTAACCTAGTGACCCCTCCGTTAAAATATGCACACGTTCTCATCTCTTGGGCAATGCTTATGGAATCAGAAATTCATCGCTTGTTCCTTCCTGATTAATGGCACTCACAAGCTACTTATGTCAATGCTCCATCGATTGTATTATCTGAACATAGTGACGGGGCAAATTCTTTCACCCCATCCCCCAACTCCTACCAAATAACAAAAACGAGTGAATTTGTTCAAGCAAACTACATACAATTTGAACTATCTTTTACCAGGACTGAAAACACCGACATCTGGCACCGATGAAAAATACATTCTTTGCAGTGAGGTTAACTCCAGTCATCCGTAGCCGGGCGTATGACAAAATATAAGGGTCCATCACCCCACCCATTCACTGGCTGTACCTTCCTATTTAACGGGATAAGGTCAGGTCTATCCCTGATGCCGGAGGTGTCCCAAAATTAAAGTACCGATAGAACTGAGCAATTTTAGCTCGAAGCCATTCGTACGCGTGAAGGTCTCCAGAATTTCGCCCCACCTTGTGTCACATTTCGCCATATTAGGGAGATGAAGAAATACCAAGTTTCAGTTGCTTAATGGTCAACGGCAGGAAAAAGGGAACTGGTGAGACGTGTTCAAATCTCGGCTGTAAGGGTTTGTATTTATTTAGCACTAATGCCATTATAGAAAACAAGATTTCCATCTCTTCTACCATATATGTACTAATATCGGCAAACGATACGAAGAATATCAGCATATCTCCTGCGCAAGGGTGATGCTTAAATTTGTAAAGCGATCGCTGTTTCTAAAAGCATGAATGAAGTATAACACATCGACATATAAATACATGGATCTTTCTCAGAGATTAAAAAAGAAGCAAAAAATCAAATAATAAAAAAACAAAAACATGCAACTTGGTTTCGTGTCAATGATATATATACATATTTACCAACCCCTCTACACGGCAAAGGATGTGACACAGTCAATTTCTTAGCAGGTTTTTCAAATCAGAGTTTTCGTTCTCCTAGACTATTGCCTAACCAATGTTAAAGAGCCCAGTCTGTACTATCATTTACCAGTAGCTAGAGGGAGAATAGTTAGATGCATACATTTATTAAGGCTGCTATGTGAAATGCAAACAGTCTCGTCCAGGATTTGAACCAAACCAGACCAGTTTAATTTTTAGGTTCTTTTTTTCCAAAATGATCAATTTACACATGTTTGGTCAGTGGTGAAAAGTATCTCCCTTGTTTCCTCAGTCCCTATTACATGGCGAGCTACCTATTATAATGACACTTGCACTTTATTATGCACCCGGAGACATGAAGGTCATCACCAGACATTACACTGCACTGCTGTCTGTGCGCAGAAAACTATAATATTTATCATTCGTTACCTCAAATCACTTTAAATTAACCCATTAACGACCTGCTCCTTCGGGGCCGGTGTTTGTTGATGAAATTAACCGCGTGATCCCAGGGAACACCTGGCCCCTTGATTTAAAGGGCCAGGACTGGGTTTATTGCTCAGTGCCTGAGGCGCCCCCTTGAGAGGAAATGCCGACGGGCTCTACGCATTTTTTGCACCTGCCATCTCATGAGCTTCGGTTCGTGAGTGGTCCCACATTAAACGACCTTGTGAGTATGCAACCAAAGACGATCTTTATTGTTTTTTAAAACAAATTTTAAAAATGCCCGGTATTATATATATATATATATATATTATATATATATATATATAAAGTTATCTAGCGTATAGTTTTACGAGAAAATTATTTACAAACAAGAAATAGACTTTTTTTCAGGATCAAGAGCTTAACTAAAAAGTTTACAAATAAATAAATACCTACAATTTTGTGTAAAATATTCAATATAATCATTTAATCAATAATTAGTAGATGCACGCAACATTTTATTCGAGGGGGACAGAACTAAATTTCTATTTCAATTTGTTTTATTTTCAATTTATTTTATTTTATTTTATTTTATTTTTATTTATTTATTTTTTTTTTTTTGTACTCCTTTAGTAGATTTGATGATTTTGCTGTCGATACAAACCCTTCGACATGGAATTTTTAACTCTCACCCCTGTGCAATATCTTTCAAAAGATAATTTTTACACTGCCCAGAGAGCGTTTTTCTTTCTTTTTGCTAGTAATAATATTAGTCACAGTCAACTTGCTGAAAGAAAGCGACCACCGACCAAGTATATAGATCCATAGACCAAAACTCACTTACAAATAAATACCTACATACACTCTTGATGTTCAACCCCCAGTAGAAGTGCTGACTTCAACAAATAACTACCGAGCTTTTACAACCGTACTGAATACCAATTACCTATAGAAGTATCACCTGAAATAATATACAAATATCTGAACAAGCAATAACCATACCCCCACAAAAAAGGAATAAAACTAAATCGTCTCTGGCATAACATAAACCCAGGTTCAACATACCTTAAAATCCAACCAGCCAATCCGACCATCTATGTGTAAAATAGAAAATGTAAACGAGGCTCTTTTGTCTTGATTGGCACCAGGTGTAGGAGAAGCGCAACTCTGAATTAGAGAACTGAATTGCAATTTGTCATAATTATTTCTGAGTATACTTTCAGGAAACCAAGTAATCCCGTCTTTCTTACGTATATATGTTTCACCCTGTCGTCAGGGCTTAGAATATGCTGACTGAAACCTGATGCTGAGATTACAATTTTAGAAATTTCGGAAGTGTAAGGCATCCGGTCATTGTTATTACTTCCAGGTTCACTCTGATCCGGCGTGGTAGTACCTATCAGGGTCCCATCTATAGGGTAAATGGCTCTGTTTAAAAATCATTCGTATTCTATAAGACTGTGTGCAAAAAAAAAAAATCTTAAGAAACAGCTACATAAAATATTTGAATATGAATGTGCAGTAACCTCTCGACCTGACATAACTCTAGATGGGTTGTCATTAAAATTAATTAATCACACTTATTATTAATACATTTTTTATATTTACTAAACACTCAGTTAAAACCAAATTAAAGTAAGATAGTGAAGATTGATCCTGGACGAGACTGTTTGCATTTCACATATACCTAATACCCTAGAGAAAAGTATATATCCCACTATTCTCCCTCCAGCTATGGGTTAATAGTAGAACCGACTGGGCTCTTTTACCTTGATAAGACATTCAATCTCAGAGAAGGAAAACTCTGAATTCAAACTTGTTAAACACCACTTAAGACATTGGTCTTGAGTCACATCCAACTCGTGTGGATGGTTTGGTAGATAGATATAAAGAAAAAAGGTGTGGGAGTCTCCGTGGTGTAGTGGCTAACTTGCTGGACTGTGACATCGTACTAAATTAGTTCAAACTCCAGTCGTGCTATAACTTTTGAACTAATACCCTTGGGAAAGGTATACAATCCTAAATCCTCTTAGCTATGGGTTACATAGTACCACAATTGTTCTGCAAAAAGGATGGCTTTGGCATTAAATAACCCACGAAAGTTGATATGCTATTTAACAAAGAATCCAAACCTGCCTTGTAAATCGGTATTCAAGGTATTTGATCTTTACATGGGATTGAACACCGAGCCTTTCTCTTGAGCTACACCATCCATGAAGCAAATCTCGCCTTTACATTTTTTCGTCCATTCCCCTCCCCAGTCTCTCCGTCTCTATTTTTTCTTCTCGATTCCCACACTTTCTTTTTGATTTCTCGCCTCCCCCTATCTATTTCGTCCATGTCTGCTCGTTTATTCGTATTTGACGTTAACGATGACACACAAACAAAAAAAGGGGTGCTGGGGTGACGTTGTCGTTGGCTAGAGACGGTTGGGTGTTTTGCCAGCGATGAAATATCCGTAAAACTCTAGACGGCGAAATTTTTCCTCTGGATTTTTCTGCATGTAACTGAACCCGACGGTAGCGAGCGTGATTGCCTTAACACATTTTTAAGTCTCTTAAAACACGACACAGCAGGACTTCGACTGTGGCTAGGGACCGTAGATGACGGCTGAAGAAGGTAATTTGTCTACTTTTTTCGTTGACAGTAAAAAACAAACAAAAGTCCTCCTTTTTTACGGCTAATCATTCAGTTCTGAATTGTTTTCGACATGATCGTACAAATTGTTCATTTAAAAAAACAAAAAACAAACATGCTTTGAAAAGTATCATACCAGTGACATAGGGTGGTGATTATTACTGTGTAGTGAGTCTACTCATCATCATCATGTCGCGCTGTTAGTACGGATATCCATGACAATCTCTCGCCAACTTCTCTATCATTCATTGTCTTCGGGAGTTCCTCTGAGCAGCATCTAGTATCCGCGCAGTGCTGGTCAACGTAGGTCATTGCTGGGTGGCCCATATTAACATCTCCATGAGAATGTCGCTCATGAGTTCGTCCTTGCTTCTCCAGCAGTGTTCTGCATGTCTTGTTTGTCTCACTCGTATGGTTTGTGAGGTAGGGTACAAGTGACCGTACAGTTCTGTGGCATAATCAAGGTTGGTTGTTTGGATTTTACGGCATGTCAACCCTTGGGTTATTTTATGCTGAAGACGTTTTTGTTTTATATATTATTGTCGGGTATTCACATTTTCTTTCTAAACGCATAGGGCCGGGTTAGCTGTCTGTAGAGTGTTCGGCTAGAAACCACAAGGTTCCTAGTTCTCGCCAACTCAGCGTATGTGTAGCACAGGGAATCTGTGCGGTAAAGTAAGGAGCTGGTGGTAGGTGTGGCGTTCCACCACAGACGTAAAAACCATTGGTCTAGCCGAAGGGAAAAGGGATAGACTCCCTCACTGATTGGCTGATACCGACTTTAGGCCACCACGACGACTTTATTTACTTTAAACCATAGATGACACACTAACAGGTACTACCATTTTGAGTCAGTGAACTTTAGAATAATATAAATGAAGGGGTACTTCACACTTCCCAGAGCTCCAGAATTGGAAATTCATCACTAGATAGTGTTTAATGTGATACCCAGGACATTAAGACCCTCAGCCATCACCTTCTAGCATATATATGATGAGAAAGGTTGGTAGTTTGCCATAAGAGCAATAGGGTTGGGAACATCATATAGGTGCTAGGGCTTGACGTGACCAGTCATCGGAAAGGTCTCCCGGTACCGCCCGTCTAACCTAAGTAAGGGTGAAAGTGGAATGTTGAAAGTCATGGACTGCTCAGCCACCAGGATTTCGTCCTTAAGCATAACATGTCACCACCCTCGGCCAACAGGGAGCCCCATTGAGGGTTGTCTTCACCCTCTACAGAGGTGCAGTCGGAGTATTCTATAGCCCTACCCAACAGCATTATCAATGCGTGTCCATGTGGAGGAGACCATAGGAGAAAGTTGCTTATGAGTTCGTCCTTGCTTCACCAGCAGTTACACTAGTTCCTTTTCGTTTCCGTCTTTCTCTCTATATATATATATATATATATATATAATGAAAAACACAGATTAGAAAAATTCTGACAAAATGTGCGAAAAAGTATTGGAAAAGTGAATCACGAACACAATTATATTCAATTAATATTTTGTCTCTGTTGCTTCAGAAGCTTCATCAGAATGAACTTTATTATTTAAAAACAGAATCGCATATAGATGAGGAAAGTATAAAGGGGGAGAGGGAGACAAAGAGAAGCTTCTGAGAGGCGAAATATTATTGAATTTTATAATAATATATATATATATATATATATATATATATATATATATCCAGTTGCCGCTTTAACTTTTCCGTTGCAGTGGCATCAGTAAATAATCCAAAATTCCTCAATATATTAAAAAGATAGAACAGTCATAATATAATAATATTAATATATATCTATATATGCATAATTTTGTTTTAAACATGAAGATCTCAAAACTTCTGTTTGATCTCTCTCACTCTCTCTCTCTCTCTCTCTCTCTCTCTCTCTCTCTCTCTCTCTCTCTCTCTCTCTTCTCTCTCTCTCTCTCTCTCTCTCTCTCTCTCTCTCTCTTTTCTCTCTCTTTCGCTCTCTCTCTCTCTCTCTTCTCTCTCTCTCTCTCTCTCTCTCGCTCTCTCTCTCTCTCTCTTTCGCTCTCTCTCTCTCTCTCTCTCTCTCTCTCTCTCTCTTCTCTCTCTCTCTCTCTCTCTCTCTCTCTCTTTCGCTCTCTCTCTCTCTCTCTCTCTCTCTCTCTCTCTCTCTCTCTCTTCTCGCTCTCTCTCCTCTCTCTCTCTCTCATGTCAGGGTCCAATTGATAGAGGAAGTGCGTAAAAATTTTGCTCTCAAGCTCTTTCAATTATATTCATTGATCGTCCTCGCGGGGGGAGGTATTTTTTGTAGGTATTGTTTATTTTTGTTCTCTGGTGCAAGGTTTATTCAGTTGGACGGGTCTATTATTGGTGGGGGTCCTTTGGTTTGTGCCTTAGTTATTAAAGATGTTTGATATGTTATTGCTGGTGTTGAATGTTATTTTATTTTATGTTAGGCTATTTATTTTTAATACCAATTGCTTCTAGGATTTTAGTTCGTAGGTTTTCACTCAACAAATGGATATGCCACTTCACCAGTACATTTTTCGTCCCTTCGTTTGGGGTTTATCAAATACTTTGAAAACTTTCTAAACATTTTTTTTCACAAAAACCTTTTCTCTTGACGATGATTTAAGGTCGAAACAAGTTGAATCCAACAAAAAAAATGAATAGCATAAAAGTAATATTCCTGTTTTTTTTATCCCTTTTGTTGATTTTATATATATATTTTGGAGATTATGTGCTTAATTGAAGTCATACCTAATTTGTAAATTAATTAGTTGATAATTAAATGAATTAGGCGTGCATATCTGTTTAAATGTAAGGCGTAAACAAATCGAGAATAAGTCAATCTCTGTATGTACATTTCAACCTCAACAGAGATTGACTTTTCTCGATTTGTTTACGCCTTACATTTAAACCGATATGCACACCTAATTCATTTAATTATAACTAATTAATTTACAAATTAGGTATGACTTCAATTAATCACATAATCTCCAAAAAATTGTCGGCTATCGCTATCTCAAACAGATTGTTTCTCTACTTCATATATATATATATATATATATATATATATATATATATATGTGGTTTGGAATAGAATCAGGTGTATGAGAAAAGGAAAACAATACTGAAAATTAAATTAGTAAAAGGGCACCTCGTGTGTTATAATAGCAAGCATACTTGTTAATGATTTCGATTCTGAATTGGTGTTTTATACTTCTGATTTAATCCCAGACTAAACCACACACATACGCGTGACCAAGTACCCAAATAAGAAAAGTCTGTGGACTGGTTTATTGTAAGTATCAGCGGAACAGCGAGGGGGGCTATCCCTTTTTCGCTAGCGCTAGACTAATGTAGATTTCTTGCTGTTGTGGAGCGCCACACATATCGTCAGCTCCAAGATTCTTTACCGCACTGATTACCCAAGTTGTGCTATTCATGCGCTTAGTTGCCGAGGATTGGTATCGAACCGGGAAGTTTGCGATTCCTTGGCAAATTCTCTACCGACTGAGCTGAACTGACCCATTTACTAAGCTTAAATTGGTCCAATACCAGATGTGTCACCCAGTGAGAATCGATGTCTAATAAATGTCTGCTAACCTGGCTCACTAGTTATTACTCCAATAACGTGTACCAAGAAGTCATTCTTTAGTTTGGCACAGGGCCAAAAGTATCGAGACTTCAGTGAAAATCGAACTTCCTAATTCAGTGGTAATGGGCCCAACCCGATTGCCACGAGAATGATGTGACACAAGGTCGCAAATATGGAGCATCCAGCGTGGATAGAACTCGCTATACAGTAGTAATTGATCTGTGAAATTAGCTTGCTAGCCATTACACCAAGATGGGGACGCCCTAATTCAGTGGTTATGGATCTGCAAGACCAGCTTGTTAACCATTGTACCACGGTTGGATGACCTCATTAAAAACATAGATTACTAATTTAAAAATGCTGAATTCCCATTTTTTGACAAGGGTTGTCAAGACCTGTTAGCATCTCACCACCTGACACTCAATACTGAATAAATAAATCGAAACGAATAATTCCGAACAGGTTTTTATGTGATTAATTTCGCTGACCCTCTTGGAAATCAATTCGGATTCATTTACAAGCTGTTTCCCACCCAGCAAATCTTTTAATTATCCCTGGGGACGATGATGAACCAAACAGATGAAACACGTGTTTGAGATTCACACCCGGGAAACATTTCTTACCGTTCGTAAGTTGTTGTGTTTTTTTTTTCTTCTTTTTCCTGGGGCTATTACTCTCAATGAAGCACGTTACACACAATCCGTCCCATCCCTTCCCTCTTTTCCTACTCCACAACCACTGCATTTCAGCCATTGCCTCAAACAAGAAACGTTACAGTGCGGATCGGGGGGGGGGCGGAGTGTAAATTAATTTCTCTGATTTTGAGCATGTTTTTAAAAACCTTTTTGTTTGGGTCTGCTGTGTGTATGCGTCCGCGCAACTTCATGGGGCAAAGCGGATCGGGGTGCGGAATGTGCCCTTGCCGGAGAAGGAGAAAAGAAAGAATACTAAAAAGAAATATAGGAATGTGTATCCTTCTGGATTTTTTCTTTTTTTTGGGGGGGGGTGTGAGAGTGTCTTACATTCCTTCAAAATCTCATTGATAAGATATTAGTGTTACTGTACGTCTGCACCACTTGGACTCTAACGAAGCGCTTAAAGAAAAGTCTTTTTATCTTAGCGATATCAGATTTCCACATGAAAAGATAAAAATAATTTAAGATAAAGCGAAAATTCTTCCAAGCTATAGCCCTATCAGCGCTACTGTACGCCTGCACTACTAGAATTCTAACGAAGCGCTTAGAGAAAAAGATAGATGGTAGCTACACAAGATGATGCGTGCTGTCTTGATCAAAACCTGGAAACAGCATCCTATAAAGGATCAGCTGTACGACCACTGGCCTCCTATCCCACAAATCACCCGAGTAAGGCGAACAAGACGCTGTTGGAGAAATAAAGACTAACTCAGGAGTGATGTCTCCTGTCGACACCTACACGTGGAGACACCAGTGTAGGCCGACCAGCAAAAACCTATATCAATCAGCTCTCTCTGCGGATTTTGGATTCTGCGCAGAGGACCCCCCCCCCCAGGCGATAATCAACTGAGACGTTTGGAAAGAGTGAGTAATGGATATTCGTGCTGCCAGCACGACCTGATGATGATGATGATGATATAAGATAATTTGTTTATATATATATATATATATATATATATATATATATATATATATATAAAGAGTGCTCAATATCGATGAGAGAACATTTGTAGATCTGTTTGAAGAGCGTAGACACGGTCAAGTACACCTATGCGATCATCATTTCTCTTACTTACTTAGTTTTATCATTTTTTAAAACTTTTTCTTGTGTATTCTGTGTGTTTTATCTTCAGGATCAGTGTGAAGGGGTGCGGAAGAGGCTCTTCTTGTAGAAGTAAAAAGTAAATATAGGAATTCCTACCCCTCTGGTCGTTTTTGCCTTCCTCACACACACACACACACACACACACACATATTTACCGCAAGGTTCTGGTTCGATATTGGACCTCGCCAACTCTGCATATGAGTAGCACAGGGATCTGAGCGGTAAGGTGAGAGCTGATGGTTGGTATGTCACTCTACCTCACGACGCCAAACAATCTCCGTAGTCTAGCTAGCGAAAAGATGATAGACTCCTTAGCTGTTCTGGGTGATAGCGACTTTAGGCCACCCCGACTTATATAATGCTCAATATCGATTGTATAGCAAATGTACAGGCTGGTTCGAAAGTTTCGTTACTCCAAAATATTGCTTTAACTTTCGTTTTTTTTTTGTTTTGATTTTTTGGTTTTTTTTTATCTTGGTAATATATAAGCTATGTAATTATCTTACCTCTAATATAACATCTTTCAAAATAGAATTATTTTATAGTCATATAGTTATATTTTATAGTTAATACTTTAAATATACGCTCCTACATTTGGGCGCTGGTGGTTGTCGTCAGTGATGTAATCCGCAGGGTTCATTGGGAAGTTATAGTTATATTTTATAGTATTCCGAAATTATGTGAAAATTGTTATGGCAACTTTGTTGCAATTTTAAGATACTCGAGCAATGTAAATTCAGAAAATAAAAAAAATCATTTTTGTTATATGGATTTATATTAGATTATCTTTTTTAAATATTGTCAATTAAAAATTTACACCTAAGTTAATTAGGCTTGTTATGTCTTAGATCTAAGCTCTATTTTTTAAAAATCCAATTGTTTCTGCTAGTAATTAAAATAATCTTTATATGTAATTATTTTACCCCTTAAAAATGCCTAAAGGACGACAAGACTTTCGGACCACTCTGTAGATCTAATTGGTTTTGATTTCTTTGTTTAATGGCCTATAAGTCTTCGTGTGTTATTTAATGCCAAAGTCGCCCTTGAACAGTTGTGGTGCCATTTAACCCATAGCTAGAGGGATGATTAATTTCATACTTTTCACAAGGATATTTGTCTCAATGTGAACACAAGAGAGCGACTGCAGTTCAAACTTGTTAACTACGATGTCGCACTCTAGATCTAAGTTTAAAATACATCACTGTGACCTAGAATGGTAGTACCTGTTAGGGTCCCATCTATGGGTTGAATAAAAAAAAACAGGAGTTCGAAAAAAGTATGTTTAAAAAATGTCAATATCCATCAAGAATGAATTTAAAAAATCGTCTTTCGGAATAAAATAACCCCAAAAGGATTTAGATGCCGTAAAATTCAATCAATCAATCAATCAAATCTAAGTTAGGCATAGTTTAGATGGCACATTTCCCTTTCTTGCCCATGCGACTATCAGACCAAGTTAGTCTACGTTATGCTAAACTCATGTGTTGCAAATTCTTTTCAATAACTTTCATCATTTTCTTTTGGGAATGGCATATATATATATATATATATATATATATATATGTGTGTGTGTGTGTATCTTCATGGTGCAAAGAGGAACGGGGTGCGGAATGTGCTCATCTTGTAGAAGAGAAATGAAAGAATAGTAAAAAGGAAATATTGGAATGTGTATCCCTCTGGTTGTTTAGGGTTTTGTTGCCTTCCTTCAAAAAAAAAAGTCTATAATATTGAGGAGTATTACTTCCAAGTCGTGTAAAGAAACCAGAGGATGAATTTTTATAAAAGAAAAATACAAAGAAGAAAATAGCCAAGGAGAGGGATATTATTTATTTGATTGGCGTCGAGAAGGGAGAAGAGTCCTCACTTCGGCAGTTTATAAAACTACCTTCACACCCACCGCCCGCTCAGATCTTTCTCGACCCTCGTCAAAATTCCTTGCCCTCAATGCAAACTTATATCGCTTCTTGTTCTCCACGCCTAATTTATCATTTTACTTCCAATTTTGGAAACTCGATATTTCGCTATAAAGAGAAAAAATATTCCGAAGCTGTTCCTCTTGCTTACGACGGAAATAGCCATGGATCTTGTTCAGGCGTAGAAGCCTTACTCGAAACCTTGTTTTAATTAGTTAATGATACCGTAAGGTAGTTTTCTGCGTTTCTTTTACGTTTCTTTCTTTGTGCGTGTGGGGTAGAGAAAGGAAGGCAATAAGAATGGACCGCCGTTAGTGTGTACCTAGATTTTTCTTCATTTCCGGAAACCCTCAACAACTCTACAATTCCCGAAGAGCATAGAAATACAAATAAAAAATAAAAAAAAAAAAAAAAAAACACATTTCAAATAAAACATTAAAAATCAGTATTCATTGCTTCCCCCGTCCGCCTATCTTCATTTTACTTTTTCCGACTCTTCTCTGAACACATTACTTGTTTGACAAAAAAAAAAAAAAAAAAGAAAGGTCGAGGAAAGGATACAGTCTGATGGGTCCGTTGACACTGTGCAAGAGAGAAGAAAAAGACCCCACCAACGAACATTTATTTATTTTGTGTAGGTGAGGTGGGAATGAAGAGATCTAATAAAAATCAGCATTTATACGGATGTTTTAAATTGTTTTTCAATTTATTCTTCAAAGTTTGCTATCTTTTTCTTTCTTTTATTTTCCAAAATAAAATTTTATTCCAACGAGACTCCAACAAAATCCTCCCACCGTTTTATTAAAATAAAAACATTACTTCAATTTTTTTAATACAGTGGTACCTTGACTTACGAGGTTAATCCGTTCCGCTCGTAACCCAATTTCCTCGTATATCAAATCAATTTTCCCCAATTAAATAAACTGAAATGACATTAATCAGTTCCAGTGCCCCCCATACACACAAAAAAAGAAAACAACAACAAAAAAAAAAACACCCTCATTTTTGTCACGTTTATTTTTAAAGAAAAAACTTATTATAGAATGTAAGGAATCATGTGCTGTAATTTGTTTTCATGCTTATTTTTTCATCAATATTTTTCTTTGGCGTAATAAATTTGGAAATTTAAATGATTTTAGCGAACATATTTACATAAGCGTATCTGAAGCTCGCTTGTTACTCAAATTTTCTCTCAACATAAAACACAAAAGTGACTGAGTAGCAGCTCGTAACTTGGGACAATCATAAAATCAAGGTACTACTGTACAATCTTAGATATCTCCTCAGACTCTAACTTAAAAAAAAAGAATAATAAAATAATTTTAAGGCTTAATTCGAATGGTTGATTTGAAAGTATTCATGTTTTCCCCCAACTATTGATCAGCTCTGTGCGGATACTGGATGCTGCGCAGAGGACCTTCTAAGAGCGATGGCCGATTGGAACAGGTGGTGAGAAAGTTATGGAGATTATATTTTAATCGGCAACCAGCTCTCGCATTGACTTTGAGACTGTATACAAGTTTATCGAATTGAAAAAATACCCTATTGAGATATAACTGAGCCACTAAACGAGGAATGAATCACTAATAAGTTACACTTTATTAGAATTTCAGACATTACCTTCTTGTTTGTTTCCACGCCCCAAACTTTGATTCGTCATTTTTTTTTCTTCAGAATAATATTGAATTTGTACAGTCATTGAAAAGTCAATTTTAAGTTCACAACATTACGATCTTCCTCGGGCAAATTGTGTAAATTGTTTGGTGTGTGCGACCAGGATTAATTTGTTTCTATTCAATGACTCAATTTTTCATTATTAATGTCAAACTAGTTTATTTTTAAATTTTATTTCTGTTGTTTTTATCGCAGCGTTTCAGTCATTATATGTTCTAGATCAGGGTCCCCAACCTTTTTAGCCCAAAGGCCACAAAGCTTAACTCAGGAGGGCCCGGGGACACGATCTTAAAAAGACAAAAAAATCAGCGAAATTCCCAAGGTAACAATCATAATTTATTAATGAGACATCTGATGTTGTTTGGATTCAAAAAAACATGTAATATCAGGGTTAAATGAAGAGGTTGGCAAAGGGAGCACATCAGACAAGTGATTATTTGACAGTTGCGAATGCTGCATACTCTTGGTATCTTTCTTATTGGATAACAACTGTTCAGTGATATGGCATGGCATAAATACTCATTACTTGCTTTATGCGTGTTGGGGAAACGTACGAATGGAAACTCGAGGATATATGAAAGCAGGAAACTTAAGCTTTGAATCTTGGTTTTTGGTTTGTTTTGTTTTACGGCATATCAACCTCAGTGGGTCATTTAATGCCGATAAAGTTTTGAAATAAATCAATTCTTAATGGATAATACAATTTTTTTTATTAACACATTTTTCTATTTAACCCATAGATGGGACCCTAACAGGTACTACCACTCCGGGTCAGAGTGGACCAGGGAGCAATGGTGATGAAGGGGTGCTCCACATTCCCCAAACCTCCAAAACTGGAACCTCACCATCAGATAGAGTTTAACGTCATTCCCAGGACATGTAGACCCGCAGCCACGCCTTCTAGCACCCATATGATAAAAAGGGGTTGGGGCTTACCATAAGGGCAATAGGGTTGGAAAATCATATAGGTGCTAGGGCTTGACGTGACCGCGCTTTGAATCTTCTGAACACTGTAGATCCATGATTGATTGATTGATTGATTTCAATAGCACATCAGCCTATCTAGGGTTATTTCATGTCTAGAGGTTAGGGAAACGCGTTGATGTACGGTCTTATTTTCATTTTTTGTGTGTATTATTTGTCTGAATTGTTTTGATGACTTTTGATAATTTGTATTATTTGGACTTTTCGGGCTATTGTCATAATTATTTACTCTCATATAGATAACGTTTCGGTCGATGTGTCCTCCAATATTCATGATTTTCTTGTCGAACACGAGAACCTATTACGACATGAAGGCTCAGAGTTCCACAAGAAACAACTAAATAAGGTCGAAGGGCATATCGGTCAAATCGTTATGTATACTAGCAAATATATGCACCCTCCGGGTGCAAGTATTTAAGTTTAAATGTAATAAAATATTAGATTAAATCAGAAAGGCTAATGAAACAAATTAAGAATTCAGATAAAAAGATTTGAAACGGAGGGGGTATAATCGGAAAAAAACAACTGATCACTTCCGTTTTTCAATGCTAAATTTTCCTAATTTAACAGTAAAGAATAAAAGTTATTTCTTCTTGTTAATGAATTTCTTTTAGGATTTATTGAAGAGATTTTACTCATATTCATTAAGATAAAACCAAACAATTAGAAATCAATAATACCAAGCACATTTTTATTAAAATCAGTTTTTTTAATATCAATATGCAAATTAGCTTTACGTTTACACTGAAAACTGGTATTTTGTTGTATATATAAAAACAATTGCATGTTATTAGTATTTAGGTAAGGCCAACAGTATTAATAATGTCAAACAGTTTTATTATTGATTGAGGTTTAAGTAGAAATAGAATCATGGAGAATGTGACGTAAATAACCAAGGGAATTGTGACTTGAGTAGTAATATAGTTTCGGTTACAGACAGAAAAACACACAATCTCCATTATAATAAGATAAAAGTGAAGATGAATACAATAATCCGAAAAATCTAAATTGTTTCTTTAGAGATTTTTTTTTGACACGGCCCTATTTAAAGAAATGATTTTAAACATATCTATTTGAGCCATAGATTAGATAATACCAGTTACTACCACTCCAGGTCAGAGTCGATCTGGGAGTAATGTCCATAAAGGGTACTCCACACGACCCAGGTCTCAAGAGATGGAGCCGCACTACCAGAAGTGGCTTAGTGTCATACCCAGGATATCCATTTTAGGGATCTTACCTCTCTGCAGGGGATGTAGTTAACGCATTCTAAGCCGCACTGGCAGAGGAATGAAGATCAGTGAATTCCATTTTATATATTTAATGGAAATCTATTAAAATTACACAAAAACACCCAGGGAGTAAAAATACATATAATTCAGAGGGTACCGACAGGTACATGAATACATATATTCATACATTCTTGAATGAAAAATAGAGACGCATAAAAAAATCGGTTTCATATTGAGGGATAATTGTCGTTTTATGGGAAATAAAAGACCTTTGGTTTTTTAAATGAACTTGACATGTTTCGCTAGAGGTGTAGCGTCATCCTGATTATCCAAACTGCCTTTTAAATAATTATATCTTTTTCTTCGAACCACTTCTACCGGAAAGGTGTTGTAAGGTGATATTAAGTCAACAATCTACTGTTTTCCCCTTGTTTCTTTTTTTGCGGGGGGGGTCTTGATCAATTGTGTAGTTTTTATGAGGCAAACTTTTTCTATTCTTCCTTTTCTTTTTCTTGATCAATTGTATAAGTTTTATGAGGTTAATTTTTTCTATTCTTTCTTTCTTTTTTCTCTTTTTGATCAATTGTATAGGTTTTTATGAGGCGATTTCTTTCTTTCTTTCATTTTTCTCTTTCGTTTTTTTTCTTCTTCTAGATTAATTGTATAGGTTTTTATGGGGCGATTTTTTTCTTTTTTACTTTATTTCTCTTTCGTTTTTTTTTTGTTTTGTTTTCTTCTATTTTTATTTGTTTTCTTTTTTCTTTTTTCTTTTTTCATTTTTTCGTAATGTGTAGTTTTTGAAAATCTATTTTTATTACTTTCTTTTTTTCTTTTCGATTCGTTTGTTTTGTTTTGCTGTCTTGATCCACTGTGTAGATACACTCTTCCTATTTTTCCTTGATTATCTATTTCTTTTTTTTTAATATCTTATTAATCCTATGAATTATTACGAAATTCCTTAAGAAATTCTATCAACATTGGAGTAGTGCATTGACCTTTATTAGATGTAAAAAAATTATTTCCGGGTATCACAATAAACTGCATCTGATTTTGGAACTCTTAGGACTGTTAGTAGTATTGGATAGAAATACGTGAAACCATATAATTGTGTACAAATTATTTGTATTACAAAGAAATACTTAATACCATATAACTATATGCAAACAAATGAAAAAGTGTGATTTAGAAAAAATAGGAATTTCAGGGAAACATTGAAAATATAAATGGTTATGATAATAATCAAAGATTTATAAATAAATCAAATTTTGGCTTTTCATCATCATCAACATCATCACATACCGTCAGCACGGATTCCTTTGCCTATCTCTCTCTCCAGTCCCTATCAGCCATCGCTTTTGGTAGTTCCTCTACACGGCACAAAGCTTGGTAATGCGAGTTTTTTTCTGGTCGATTTACACTGTTGTGTCCATCTGTATGATTCCATATGAAAACATCGCAGTGCCCATGTCTTGCTGATTATTTGTAAGGTGAAAGGCAACTGGTCTTACAGCTACTGTTTTTTAAGATGATGCATATTGAATTTGTTCAAAGCAGCACATAACATCCTAGTTCCCATTTATATTTTTCCCTGGATTTTTGTTAGTCTAAGTAATGCAACCATACTGTAGTACAGAGACGACTAGAGCTTGAAAGATGCAGTTAAACACATGAACCAAATAGATTAAGATATACACCTTACCGGGTACAACAGAAACATGGTGGGTGTATCGACCAAAACGTTGTGGCTAAATAAACCAAGATGGAATGAAAAAAAGAGAGGTTTAATTCAATCTGTAAGCCATCTGCCTATGAACCACAAGATTCTGGATTCCATATTGACCCTCACCAACACAGAGCCTTAGTAGAGCTTGGATCTGTGCTGTAAATTGAAGAGCTGGTGGTAGGTGTGGCGCTCTACCCAACACGCAAAAAATTTCCCTGGTCTAGAACTAGTAAAAAAGGCATAGACTACCTCGTTGTCCGGCTGTTACAGTGAGAAAAAAATTAAAGATGCTGAAAGGTTTGCAAGCTGTAAAAGTGTCGTGGTTAATGTGATAATTTTGGAAGTGATCAATGTTGAGTTCGATTCTAAGGGGGTGTCCCCCTCCCCATTAATATCACTTTTAGACGGGATTGGTTTAGTCCACGTAAATCTTATCTGTCTCTAATTGTGATATCAAATTAATGAAGATTGCAGTTCGTAAGATTTTAAACTGTTTGCGGATTGCTCCCTCTAGCGGTAATAGCCAGCAAAACAGCAGCAGGCATTGTGCGATGCAATGCGATGGAATGGCGGGAAGCTCTCGAAGAACGTCATGTCTCTTCATCTCTGGGTCGTGAGTACATTGTCCTTCCGGCAAAATTATCCTTCACCTGAAGGCTGTGTGCTATCAGGTAAAAACACGTTTGCAGAAATTCTAATTAAAATCTTCTACACGTCTTTCATTCATTCATTCATTCATTTAATGAATCAATTATTCTCTCTCTCTATTTTCCTTTTCTTTTTTTAAAAAAACAAGCCGTAAGATTTCATCCCCTCCTTTCTTTCTTTTTCTGAGCAAAAATAAACAAAGCAAAAAGAAAAAAGAAGAAAGACAATATAGGAATAAAATTGAAAATACCAAATACAACAGCGAGAAAAATACATTTAAAATCTTTTTTGGTTTATTTACTTTTTAAATTTCTGTGGAGTTTTGAGGAAGAGGGTCGGGTTAGAAAATATTTCCTTTTTCCCCGAAGCCTATCTTTCTTGATTAGGTATGAATTTAATTGCGCTCACAGTTTGAGCACTTCGTCGAGGTCAGATGAGTGAGAGAATAAATGAAATAAGCGTTTCAAATAAGTAAAAGATGAATGTGTAAAACCGTGGATGAGCGAATAATATATATATATATATATATATATATATATATTTCTAGGCATGTGCTATTGAACAACACGGAGTATTCTTTCTTCATTTTTTAAACTATATGTGGTTCGTATATACGAAGGTGCATAAAAAAGAGCTCAACCTGAGACGTATTTACTATCTGCATTTAGATTTAAATCTTACACTATATAATGTTCAATGTATGTGATTCTCGATTTTGATTTAAACATTTCCCTATATAACGTTGGACACGTGACTCTGGATTTTGATTTAAACGTTTCACTGTATAATGCTGGATAAATGGGATTCTCGGGTTTTATTCAACCATTACACTGTACGATGTTGATTTAGACGTTTCACTGTATAATGTTGGATATATGCAATTTTAGATGTAGATTTCAACGTTTCTCTGTATAATATTGGATATATATGATATTCGGCTTTGATTTAAACGTTTCAATATATAATGTTGGATATATGTGATTCTGGATTTATTTTAAAGTTTCAGTGTGTAATGTTTGATATATCTTGTTTTGAATTTGGATTTAAACGTTTCACTGTATACTGTTATATATATATATATATATATATATATATATATATATATATATGATTCTGGATGATTTAAATGTTTCACCTCATAATGTATGATACACGGGAGTCTCAATTTGTATTAATACGTTTCACTCTATAATTCACTCTATAATGTTGGATATATCTGATTAACATTCACTGCTGAATTATGACGACGAAGAGGATAGTGTGGAAAGTAATATTTGTTGAGACCCCCCACCCTAAAAAAATGCTTTTTGATAACTACACAGTGGACTTATTGATTTGCCTGCGTATATTCATACACACAGTTCAAATCCTGGACGGGGTTGCTTGCATTTTACATAGTGCTCATGTTTTGCTCTCTCTCTCTCTCTCTCTCTCTCTCTCTCTCTCTCTCTCTCTCTCTCTCTCTCTCTCTCTCTCTCTCTCTCTCTCTCTCTCTTTCTCTCTCTCTCTCTCATATATATATATGAATGAAAAAAAAATGGTATTCAAAGGAAGATTTTATCATAGTTTGAATTATTATCCAACGTCAAATGTTTCGTTTTTTATGTTGATCTACCATCATGACATTGTAAATATTAAATCGAATCAGAAGTTACATCACACATTAACAATGCCCTGATGATGATTTAACATAATAAACCAGAACATTTAACGTTGGCTAATACTTCAAACAATAATAAAATCATCCTCCGAATACCTTTTTTTATTCTATATATTTACAACCGTCAGATTTATTCCCATTTCCCCTTTTATACACGCACA
Source organism: Doryteuthis pealeii (assembly GCA_023376005.1). NCBI lineage: Eukaryota > Metazoa > Mollusca > Cephalopoda > Myopsida > Loliginidae > Doryteuthis > Doryteuthis pealeii. The sequence continues at coordinate 11,926,743 of CM042160.1, forward strand.
CACACACACACACACACACACATACATATATATATATATATATATATATATATATATATATATATGAGAGAGAGAGATAGAAACTGGTTTAGCCCAGTCGGTAGAGTATCCACCAAGGAACCACAAGGTTCCAGATTCGATACCTATCTTTGCTAACTCAGCACTTGTGTAGCACAGCTTAGATCAGACGCATAAACAATATCCTTGGTCTGGCGCTAGAGAAAAAGGGTAAATTCTCTCGCTGTCCAGTTGATACCGACAATAGGCCACTGCACCTACTTTCCTTTACTTATACATATACGTATGCATAGATGTGCAATACACTTTTAATTTCGCATTAATCCTTTGAAAAATCACAGATACTTTAAGTATATAGAGAGAGGAATTAGAGCTCTTCTCACTGGAAGGTAAGAAATCTTGATACACTTAAAAGAAGTAAACGGAATGTAAGTAAAACCAGAAACAAAACATTGGAGTCCTCTTCTCCGTAAAGTAAAAAAAAAATTAGACATATAAATAAAATAAGACCTCTATCCTACCACCCCACACACTTTACTAACTACCTCTCCTGCCAACGAATGAATGAGGCAAATTTTTTCACCCTCGCTGCAGATTGTATAGAAGCGAGTTTAGCCCATCAGAACACACATCTTGTATCATTAATGATTGTAAGTGATGTGGAATTGGCATATTTCAGTGGCCAATACTAACCTGTAGCTGAAAACGACCATGTAAAACATAACAGAAAAAGAGTAGCATATATATATATATATATATATATATATATATATATATATATATATAATATAATATAATGTATGCGTATATATGTATGTATATATGGATTTAATTGAATTCTCTTTTTCTTGTTTGTTTGTTGAAATGGTTTGTTATCCTAGTAATTTATCAATGATGGATTTTGCTGCAGGCTATGCAGACTGAAAATGATTATAAAAAGAATAAAATAAAAATGAAGAAAATCAACTCGGGCTTTCTTGATTATTTTTATTCTATTTTTAAAAATATTTGTTTGTTTTTTTTCTTTCTATTTGTGTGGAAACTTTCATTATTTTTCCTTCTTCGTTGTCGTCATTCTCTCTGGTCCTTTCCTTTTTCTCTCCTCTGTCTATTCAATGTTTTCATCGCTACTCCCACTGCTTAAACTGTATTCAACTCCTTTTCCTAACCGTCTCCTTCTGATAGAATCTCTCTCTCTCTCTCTCTCTCTCTCTCTCTTTTCTTTTCTTTTCTTTCTCTTTTCTTTCTCTCTTTTCTCTTTCCTTTCTCTCTCTTTTCTTTTCCTTTCTCTCTCTCTTTTCTTTTCTCTCTCTTTTCTTTTCCTTCTCTTTCTCTTTTTCTCTCTTTTTCTTTTCCTTCTCTCTCTCTCTCTTTTCATTGTCCTTCTATCCCCTCTCTCTCTTTTCATTGTCTTCTATCCCTCTCTCTCTTTTTCATTGTCCTTCTATCTCTCTCTCTCATTGTCCTTTATCTCTCCTCTTTTCATTGTCTTCTATCCTCTCTTTTCATTGTCCTTCTATCCCTCTCTCTCTCTTTCTTTGTCCTTATATCCTCTCTCTCTCTTTGTCCTTATATCCTCTCTCTCTTTCTTTCATTATCCTCTCTCTCTCTTTCTCTCTCTTTCATTGTCTTCTTATATCTCTCTCTCTTTTCTTTGTCTTCTATTCTCTCTCTTTTCTTTGTCCTTTATCTCTCTCTCTTTCTCTTCTCTCTCTCTCTTTTCTTGTCCTCTCTTTTCTTTGTCCTCTCTCTCTTTTCTTTGTCCTATATCCTCTCTCTCTCTTTTCTTTGTCCTTATATCCTCTCTCTCTCTCCTATCCTCTCTCTCTTTTCTTTCCTTATATCCTCTCTCTCTCTTTCTTTGTCCTTATATCCTCCTCTCTCTTTTCTTGTCCTTATATCCTCTCTCTCTCTCTCTTTTTCTCTCTCTCTTTCTTTGTCCTATATCTCTCTCTCTCTCTTTTCTTTGTCCTATATCCTCTCTCTCTCTCTTTTCTTTGTCCTTATATCCTCTCTCTCTCTTTCTTTGTCCTTATATCTCTTCTCTCTCTTTTTTGTCCTTATAATATCCTCTCTCTCTCTTCTTTGTCCTTATATCTCTCTCTCTCTCTTTTCTTTGTCCTTATATCCTCTCTCTCTCTTTTCTTTGTCCTTTATCTCTCTTTCTTTGTCTTTGTCTCTTCTCTTTTCTTTGTCTTATATCCTCTCTCTCTTTTCTTTGTCCTTATATCCTCTCTCTCTCTTTTCTTTTCCTTATATCTCTCTCTCTTTCTTTGTCCTTATCTATCCTCTCTCTCTTTCTTTGTCCTTCTATCTCTCTCTCTTTCTTTGTCCTTCTATCTCTCTCTCTCTTTTCATTGTCCTTCTATCCTCTCTCTCTCTTTCATTGTCCTTCTATCATCATTTCTTCTATCCTCTCTCGTTTCATTGTCCTCTCTATCCTCTCTCTCGTTTCATTGTCCTTCTATCTCTCTCTCTCTTTTCATTGTCCTTCTATCCTTTCTCTCGTTTCATTGTCCTTCTATCCTCTCTTCTCATTGCCCTTTCTATCTCTCTCTCGTTTCATTGCCTTCTATCTCTCTCCTCTCTCTCTCTCGTTTCATTGTCATCCTTCTATCTCTCTCTCTCATTGTCCTTCTATCTCTCTTCGTTTCATTGTCCTTCTATCCTCTCTCTCTCATGTCCTTCTATCCTCTCTCTCTCATTGTCCTCTCTCATCCCTCTCTCTCGTTTCATTGTCCTTCTATCCTCTCTCTCGTCCTTCTATCCTCTCTCTCTCGTCATTGTCCTTCTATCCTCTCTTCGTTCATGTCTTCATCCTCTCTTCGTTTCATTGTCCTTCTATCCTCTCTCTCTTTCTGTAATGAGACAGTTTTCCTTCCCTTCTCTTTGAGTCTTTTATATATATAATATATATATATATATATATAATATATATAATATATATAAAAGTATACTTAAAAAGATGGAAAAACTAACGTAATATTTGTTTTTTTGCTGCTATTGCGAAACTTTCTTTGCTTCTCTTACTATGAAACTGTCTTATTCCTTCTTTTCCTGGTTTTTACTGTTCCAGTTTTATTTTATTGTCTCTTTTCTTCTCTCTATATTCTCTCTTTTTTCTCTCCTCTCTCTTTTGTTCTCTCCATATTCTCTCCTCTCTTTTCTTCTCTCCATATCTCTCTCTCTTTCTCTCTCCATATTCTCTCTCTCTTTTTTCTCTCCATATCTCTCTCTCTTTTCTTCTCTCCATATTTCTCTCTTTCTTCTCTCCATATTCTCTCTTCTTTCTTCTTCTCTTCCTCTCTCTCTCTCTGCTTCTCTCTCTCTTTTCTTCTCTTATTCTTCTTTTTTTCTTCTCGCATATTCTCTCTCTCTTATTCTTTCTGCATATTCTCTCTCTCTTTTCTTCTCTGCATATTCTCTCTCTCTCTTTTTTCTCTGCATATTGTCTCTCTTCTTTCTTCCTGCATATTGTCTCTCTCTTTTCTTCTCTGCATATTCTCTCTTCTTCTCTGCTATTCTCTCTCTTTTCTCTCTGATATTGTCTCTCTCTTCTTCTTGCATATTGTCTCTCTCTTTTCTTCTCTGCATATTGTCTCTCTCTTTTCTTCTCTGGCTATTGTCTCTCTCTCTTTTTCTTCTCTCCATATTCTTTCTCTTTTCTTCTTCCATATCTCTTCTCTTTTCTTCTCTCTATATTCTTCTCTTTCTTCTCTCTATATCTTTTCTCTTTTCTTCTCTCTATTTCTTCTCTTTTCTTCTCTCTATTTCTTTCTCATTTCTTCTCTCTAATAATTCTTTTCTTTCTTCTTCTATATTCTTTCTCTTATTCCTCTCTATATTCTTCTCTTTTCTTCTCTCTATATTCTTTCTCTTTTTTCTCTATATTCTTTCTCTTTTCTTTCTCTTCTCTCTATATCTTTCTCTTTTCTTCTCTCATATTCTTTCTCTTTTTCTCTATATATTCTTCTCTCTTTTCTTCCTCTATATTTCTCTTTTTTCTCTCTTCTCTCTCTTTCTTCTCTCTATATTCTCTCTCTTTTTTCTCTCGCTTCTCTCTTTCTTCTCTCTATATTCGCTCTCTCTTTTCTTCTCTCTATTTCGCTCTTCTTTTCTTCTCTCTAATTCGCTCTCTCTTTTTCTCTCTATATTCGCTCTCTCTTTTCTTCTCTCTATCTCTATTTCGCTCTCTCTTTTCCTCCTCTATTCGCTCTTCTTTCTCTCTATCTCTCTCTTCTTTCTCTTCCTTCTCTATATTCGCTCTCTCTTTCCTCTCTCTATATTCTCTCTCTTTTCCTCTCTTATATTCGCTCTCTCTTTTCCTCTCTCTCTATATTCGCTCTCTCTTTTCCTCTCTCTATATTCGCTCTTTTTTCCCTCTCTCTCGCTCTCTTTTCTCTCTCTATATTCGCTCTATAATTCTCTCTCTTTCCTCTCTCTCTTATTCGCTCTCTCTTTCCTCTCTCTATATCGCTCTCTTTTCTCCTCTCTATATTCGCTCTTCTTTTCTCTTCTCTCTATATTCGCGCTCTCTTTTCTCTCTCTATATTCGCTCTCTCTTTTTCTCTCTTATATTCGCTCTCTCTTTTCCTCTCTCTATATTCGCTCTCTCTCTTTTCCTCTCTCTATATTCGCTTCTACTTTTCCTCTCTCTATATCGTCCTCTCTCTATATTCGCTCTCTCTTTTCCTCTCTCTATATTCGCTCTCTCTTTTCCTTCTCTATATTCGCTCTCTCTTTTCCTCTCTCTATATTCGCTCTCTCTTTTCTCTTACCTATATTCGCTCTCTGTTCTCTCTTTTCCCTCTCCATATCCCTCCTGCTCTCTCTTTTCCCTCTCCATATCCCCTCTGTCTCTCTCTTTTCCCCTCTCTATATCCCCCTCTTGTCTCTGTCTTTTCCTTTCTCTCTCTCTCTCTCTCTCTCTCTCTCCTCTTCTCTCTCTTCTCTCTCTCTCTCTCTCTCTCTTATATATATATATATATATATATATTATATTATCCCCTCTCTCTCTCTTTTCTTTCTATATGTCTCTATAGCTCTTTTCTACTCTATAGAGTCTCTCTCGCTCACTTTCTCCTTATATAGTCTTTCTATATATCCTCTCACTTTCTCTCTTTTCTCTCTCTGTGTCCGTCCTCTTCTATCACTCTTTGCTTCCTTTATGCGCTTCTCTTTCCTATATCTCCCTTATTCTCTCTTTCTGCTTCTCTTCTCTTTATCCTCACTCTGTCCTTTTGTATCCTCTCTCACCCTCTGTACTTTCATTATCTATGAAAATAATTTCTCTATCTTTTTTACTATTTCATCTCTCTCTCTCTCTCTCTCTCTCTCTCTCTCTCTCTCTCTCTCTCTCTCTCTTCTCAGTATTCTGTATCTCTCTCTCTCTTCTTCTTTTTCTTCTCAGTGTTTTGTATCCTCTCTCTCTTCTTCTTCTTCTCAGTATTCTCTCTCTTTCTCTCTCTCTTTCTTCTTCTTCTATATTCTGTCTTCTTTCTTGCGCTTCTTACTATGTCTCTCTCTCTCTCAACAGTTCTTCTGACTGAGTAATTTATTGGTTACTGTTTCTTATCCCTTTTCTAAATCATTTGTCACAAAACACTTATTCCCTCTTTCTTTCTTCCCCCATTAAATAATCCGGACTCTTCTACGCATGCGTCCGTTTTTCTTCATTCTTCTTCTATTCGACAAGCAAACCTACTTAAAACCGTAATTGGTGTATGTAATATTGTCACTGGATTTCTTTTTGTCTCCTAATGGTACAACGAACGGGGGGGGGAAGATTTCAAAATACTGCAAATAATCAACAGTAAGTTTCTAGCGCATATCAGCGCATGATATTATTACACCGACATCGGCGCAACGAGTAGGGGGTAGGGGGGTGGCGGTGAGACTGGGACAGGGTGAGATGGCAAATAATCCAAAGATGAAGGAGGAATCAACTTCTTCTCATATTCAGCCCATCGCCATCTTTAACTGTCGACCTTACGGCAAACAATAACAGCCTCAAGAAATCGACATTTAATTTCTGCAGTTATTGACGTTGTGATTATAGATAGTAATTTTTTTTTTTTTGTTGTTTTTTGTTTTGCTATAATGATTGCTTTTTATGATAGTCTCTTATCATTATTCTTTGTAATTACGAGTCATTATCATTATTGGTAATTACTTTTATTTATTTGTATCATGGTAAGCCCGATTATTAGTAGTTGTGTAACACTAATTAATATAGATAATAATAGTAGCTTTATTATAATTGCGACTTTTACAATGATTAGTAGACGTCATTGTTTATATTCAAAAGTATAACACAGTTATTTCTTCAGTGATTTATTAAATGTATTTCTTCAATTCTCCCCCTCTCTCTCTCTCTCTCTCTCGCTCTCATCTCCCCACTCTCTCTCTCTCTCGTTCATCCTCTCTCATTTCTCTCTCTCTCTCTCTCTCTCATTCCCCCTCTCTCTCATTCCCTCTCTCTCTCTCTCATTCCCCCCCCTCTCTCTCTCTCTCTCATTCCCCCTCTCTCTCTCTCTCTCATTCCCCCTCTCTCTCTCTCTCATTCCCCCTCTCTCTCTCTCTCTCATTCCCTCTCTCTCTCTCTCTCATTCCCCCTCTCTCTCTCTCTCATTCCCCTCTGTCACCCCCTCTCTCTCTCTCTCACCCCCTCTCTCTCTCGTTATCCTCTCTCGTTCATCCTCTCTCTCGCTCTCTCTCTCTCTAGTGATAGTGAGGAAGGGTTTTCAGATAGACTGGTTAAATTTAGCTTCATGATGTCAAAACTCAATTTAGCAAATTTGTGCGTGAAAAAATTGTGTTGCAACAATTTCAAAGTTAGTTGGATCAACTTGGCTTTAAAATCACATAGATGAGAAACAGACAGTTACCAAGCACCGTTGATATGGTTTTCGCTAAATCAACTCATATCAGCATTTTCTTGGAAATCCTTTTCGGTGAAACCTGGGTAGCTGACTTCTGTAACTGATTCAGTTCTCTTAACCGGCTCTTCTCACATATTGAGCACTTTTCAATATTTGCTGCTATTGTGACTCATTTGGTTTCTATTCTTTTTTCTGACATTGTCAATATTGTGATACACTTGGTTTTTTTTTTCTTTCTCTGATGAGTCATTCTCTTAAAGAAACTAATACATACATACATACATACGGAGTTTATGCCTCTTCACACTTGACCACCTGTTTTATTCGCTCCTATATATAGAATATATATATACACACACACAAGGTGTCATAAAAGTATCGAGATTGAAGATGTATTTACCAAGATAGAAATGAACAATGAATGGAACGTTATTTTTTTCTTCAGAATACAAGGTGTGTCAAAAAGTACAAAAAAATCTAGAGACTTTTTTTACACACTTGTGTGTATGTGTTGTGTATATATATATATATATATATATATATATTATAATAATAATAATAATATCTTATTATAGTTGAGATTCGGTGTCTTTCAGGAATTGCGTAAATATATCAGAGTACATAATTATAGTCAAAATCATTAATATATAGAATAAATCTTATTTATTAACGATGTCTATGAAAATCTGAGTTAGATTGGCCTCAAAGCAGTCCATGATATTAGTTCGTTTAAAATCCAGCAATATGTCTTATATATCACTAAGAAATAAAGGTTTACATAATATATGATGTGGTTAATTTGCATACTGGTTTTAACGAATAATTACTTGGTGTTATTGATCTCTAATATTGTTGTTGGAGTATAACTCCAACGTATTAAAAGCAATCCTATGAATTATCTTTTATATAGAAACCAATTCAAATATAATTAGAATAAGTGAAATCATATATATATATATATATATATATATATATATATGAGAAAGACTATCGAAATTATATATATATATATATATATATCAGAGTGAGTAAATAAATAATGTGTTTATTTGATATGGCTTTTTTAGCCGACAATTTTTGGAGGATATGTGCTTAATTGAAGTCATACCTAATTTTGAAAATTAATTAGTTAATAATTAATGAATTTAGGCGGGCATATATGTTCAAATGTAAGGCTAAACAAATTGAAACATGTCAATCCCTGAATGTACATTTCGACCTATTAGGTCTCATCAGCAAGGTTATAGACATGGGAGACTGTTCCGTGTGTGACTCGAAACCTCGACTGCCAAGTTGACAGCGGTGATTATATATATATAATTTCGATAGTCTTCTCATTTGATATATTTCATTACATGAAAACCTAGATACTTACACCCGGAGGGCGCATATTCTTCCTAATAATAATAATGATTATTAAACTTATCTATCTTTGAGTGAAGCAATGGGAGATGTTACTATCTGCATAAAGCAAAAAATCATTTCATCATGAAAAAAGAAATAGATGTCATTTTCACAATTTCTTTTTGTAATCTTAGCGTAAAGTAATCAGTGTATATTACAAAATTGCAATGCAACCCTGAAATATTAAAAAAGAATAAAGAAAGAAAAAAAAGAATTTGAGTGTGAACCTGTCCAGTAATAATTTGTCACCGAGAAGCGAGACATTCTTGCGAAACCGGACCCACTGCATTTCTTGTGCAAGACTCTGCATCAACCTAAGATTGTGGGTTAGGGGTGGACCGATGCCAGTTCACCAAAAAGGGGTTTGCAAAAACATCTTGAATTGGGACAGAAATCTGGATATTCTTAGATATTTGAGCTGGATCTCGTGTGTAAATCATTAGCTTTTAGATTTCACAAGACGTTTGTTCTTTTTTTTGGGGGGGGTCTCGTTTTCGGTCTCGGTCATGCATGACCGGGCTTAGTCTTCGCTCTGGCGAAAAATTAATCAGGCTTGGTGAGCGGAGATCCGTCTTCCAGTCAGCGTCACCGTCACCACCTCAATCAGCTCAAGAGCAGTAGTGGGAGGGGTCCCCCCCCCCGTGACGTTAGTGGCTAACATACTGGACTACGACATCGTAGTAAGCGAGTTCGAACTTCAGTCGCACCATCATGTTCACTTTAGAATTAATACCCTTTTTTTGCATAGAGCTCTACATTTTACTGATTCTAAACGGTTTTAGTGGTAAATTATAATTGTGTGTCTGATAAGGAAAAGTTCAATGATTTCAATATTTTGGTCAATCTGGTATCTTAAATCTTCACATATATTGCACTTTTCTCCAGACCATTTCGGAGGAGGATTGGTAGTACCTGTTAGGGTCTCATCTATGGGTTAAATAGAAAAATGTGTTTATAAAAAAAAATTAAGTATCCATTAAGAATGAATTTATTTCAAAACTTTATCGGCATTAAATGACCCACTGAGGTTGATATGCCGTAAACCAAACCAAACCAAACCATTTAGGAGGGAGTCATCGGCGCGTATTGGCTTAAGTGATCGACTGACATCGTAGTCAGCAAGTTCGAACTTCTGTTGCACAATTACGTTCAGTTTCGGACTAATACCCTTGAGAAAGGTATGAACGCCTTCAGATTATTTGATAAAGGAATTTTGATATTAGGTTTCTTACAGTGCCTGGTATTGCTTATTCATATTTAACAATTTCTCCGCGCGAGCAGGATGTGATAGATGGTTAATTTCTTAAACGGTATTTAACAGGTTTGAATTCAAATTCATACCTTTCCCATGGATATTAGCGCTATGTGAAATGCAAATAGCCTCATATTTGAACTCGTAATGTCTATTTCCAACGACGGTAACAATTACACTACACACGCTCAATATGGTCACCCTTCTAAATATTGAACAGGCTCATAGCTGCTTAACGATCTAGTGGAAACCGGTACTTTCAATGTGACTTGACCGTCAGCAAACGTACAATGAACGCGATTCCCTGACATTTTGTCATAAATATCTTCATACGGATTAACATGCCTTTAAAATCACTAAATCAATCACTCCCACATTGAATACTGGTCTTGTGTCACGTCTCCTGTCGTATGGTGTCAACTAGATTCTGATTACCTGATTAATTCTAAAGGAAAGATAATTAAATAGTTTTTTGTCAGATGTATCATTGTCAATTATTTTTTGGTTTACTGGCATTTTTTTCATTAAAAGTACTTGTCAAGAATTGGTAGGTTCGCGAACGCAAAGAAACATACAACAAAATATGACGTCACATCAGGTTGTGTATGATGAAACTCTTCCCTGGTTTTAAATTAACCGACCCAACTCTGAAAGAAAAAAGAGAAAAAACACTGAACACACACACACACACACACACACAACCATTTCGCACAAAATCAATTTTTAAGCGGAGTTTTGCAGATTTGAATTAAACGTTTTCGTCTCTAAGACCGATTGTCACACCAAAGTTAAACAGCCCAGTCTATCATACAATCTATCCATAACCAGAGGAAGAATAGTTGGATTCATTCATTCATTTCCCAAAGTTATTACTGCTATGGGAAATGCGAACAGCCGGTCCAGGATTTGAACTCGGATCACCGCATCTATTTCCTAATATATGCTGGTATATATATATATATATATATATATATATATATATAATGTGTGTGTGTGTGCTGGGAAACACATGAGTATACCAGTGTGGGAAATACAGCAAGGACCTACAATGTCCAGATGCGTGGATACTGGATGCTGCACTGAGGGTAATGAATGATAGGGATGGTTGGCGGGAAATTGCCATGAATATCCGTAATACTATCATGACATGATGATGATAATGAGGATGATATATATACATAAACATTCATGTCCTTTATATGTTCACACCGATTGTCTGGAGTTTGAGTGAAAGCATGTCTCTTCAAATAACCGTTACATTTATCTTTAATATCGCAGAACCCCACTAAGACCATGGGCAGTTTCAATTCTTTCTCAAGATTTCAACGCAACTAACCTCAATTCTAATTGTTTAGAGATAGTCCAAGTACGCCAAATATTATAGGAACTATAATATACATTTTCTGCAGTTCTTATCATCCTGTAATTTGATTTTACAATTTTTCATCTTTCATCTATACCGTAGGAAAGAGAACGATTTTAGTTGTTTCTCTTTATTTTATTTAATGAGTATTAGATCCTTGGATGCTGCAGTCGGTCTTGATCTTTATTTCTAGAACATCCTTTAGTTTGTGCTGATTTCATCTATTTACATTATCGAACCAATATATTTGCACTGTTCTTAGTATATCACTGTTCCTACACTGCCGTGCCTGTTTACTGCATTCGCTTATGTTGCGTTTATATTATTACAATGTAGATTCCGTATTGAAGACAAATATACAAAAGTGAAAATATAAGTTTTTCAAAAAATACTGAAAATACGTGAAAAGGTTTAAAATTTCCATGTAACAACGCCCCCTACTGTGTTGGGAAAATATTAGGAAAACTTAATTCCATATGTGTTCAGCACGCTTATTCTAATTTCTAATTTGTAAGTCAATTGTGACGTTATTTTTGTCTATTTTATTTTATTATTTATTATTTGCTTTTGTGTTTCGCGTGTTCGTTTCGTCTCTTCGTTTCGTTTCTGTTTTCCGTTTTTGTGTTTTTCTTTTCCTCAATTTCGATGTTTATTTTCGCGTTTTGCCTTACCAAAACAACTGGCTGAACGATTTCGATGTGTTAATATCTTCATTCATATTAATCAAATGTTTTTCCTGCGCAACTGTCGCATTCGGATAGGAATTAGTGCGCTAACATCTGGCCTTGTATATTTTAATGTACGTTGTGCATTAATATGTGCGAATTGATTCTATACAGATGTACACGTTAGCGCATGTGCATTTTGACATATGACGTGCCGGAAGTAGATGTGTACATATGAAGCTGCACATATATCCAAATGTTTATGTTGTCATATGTGCCTCATTGCACCCTCTCTCACTATGTTTTCCTCTTTCTCTCTAATATATATATATACATATTCAAAAACACTTATCTATCTATATGTTTATCAACTGATAAATAGATCTGATTTTATCGTGTATGTTATATATATATATATATATATAATATATATAATTGAAAAGTTATTCACGTGTATACAAAATAACGTAAGATACATTTACTTTCATAAACACACACTCACACATATTTCATAGTCTAAATAACACACACACACACATATATATATATATATTATATATTATATATTAAATCGGGATAAAAATTCACAACTCAATTTCACGGTTTCGATCCTCAGGTGGGCCAGCATATGTATTTTAGCATTAAATTTTAATCATAAATATATATATATATATGTGTGTGTGTGTGGAAGTGGTTGAGTGCATATGCAACTGTATTTATTAAAATGTTTGTCTTATTTCCCGTTAAAGTACCGTATTTAAGCAGCAATGGACCTGTTCAGTAATTAGATGGGTGACTATTTAAGCTAACAACTGGTACTGTAAGAAATTGAATATCAAAATGACTTGATTGGCATTAAATTACCCGAAAAGGGTTGATATGCCATAAAACCAACCAACCAAATGTTTATGTTGTCATGGTTGCCCCCCTCTGTCTCTGTTTATCCATCTCTCTATCTCTCTCTCCTCTCTCTCTCTCTCTGTATATATATATATATATATATGTGTGTGTGTGTACGCATATAATTGCAAATATACTTCCTATGTATTCAAATATATAGTCATAGACGCATTTACTTGGTTATATACACACGCATATATATATATATATATATATATATATATATATAGTGTGTGTGTGTGTGTGTATCTAATTTAATCGCAATTTCTTTGTCATGTGTGGAAATGTGGCTGCGACTCCATGCATGTAACCAGTTTTATGTCCGTATGTTTTAAGCTTGAATTTACTTTATTTTTTCTCTTTAGATTTTTATTTTTGTTAAATTTTTGCAATAAAGCACACGGCAAAATGATTTTGACGTTTTCTGACATCTTCTCACTGTAATCAACCGGGCCGGTCTCGTTTTGACGGCAAACAGCACGGTGTGCAGTTGCCGACAACACTTCTACCGCGGAGTTTGTTTTTTCTTTCCCTTTTTTATGTATTAACAGCTCTTGTCAAAAAAGTTTAAAGAATAACGATGTAAAAGAAATGTGAGAAAACAAAAACGTCTGTTAAATTCACAACAAAAAGTTTAACACGACAAAGTTCACTTCGACATTGAACAGTTTGAGCCACCATATGCCATACTTTTTATGAAATTCGATGTGAAATAAATACAAGCGAGTCGAGTCCCCTTTGTTGTAGAGGTCGGTCTTGATGATATTGGTGCTTCTGTTTGAGAATAATTAAAGTTCCAATTACCGTCGAACGGGAAGACAGGCAACAAACGATTGTAACTCAAATACAAACCCGAATGCTACAAAGTCCACTGCAAAATGACAAAGTATATATAAGACTCCACAATGTCATTCAAATCAAGCAGTCAAGCAGAACTCAAGGAATGGAATCACCCAAATCACCCAGATTCATGGATGGATCATTCTTGATCCTATTTATACCACTGTCTTGGACACTGCTTGAGTTGTACTTAGTTAGCTGCTGTTATTAAAACCAACAGTAGACTAACTGACTTCAATACTGTTTAGGAAGAAATTATGAATTCTAATTATTATCTTATAGTTATCTTCGTTATATCGAGATATTGAAGGACTCAAAAATACGTTCAGTGCTACCTCGGACTCCATAAATTTATCATTGTTGTGTTGGTGGGGACTTAGAACATGCTGACTGTACCTCCTGCAGAACGGTAAGAGTTTTTATAAAGGATGTCCTGAGTACGACAATAAACTGAATCTGATGGTGAAGCTCTATTTCTGAAAATCTGGAGATTGTAGAGTACTCCTTCATTTACATTACTCTCAGGTCCACTCTGAGTGGTCGTGCCTATTAGAGTCCCATCTATCGATCTCTTAAAAATTATTTTATTCGATGAAGTATATATATATATATATATATGGGGGGCGGGTTAGCGCAGTCGGTAGAGCGTTCGGCTAGAAACCACAAGGTTCCTAGTTCGAAACTGGCCCTCGCCAACTCAGCATATGTAGCACAGGTATCTGTGCGGTAAAGTAAGGAGCTGATGGTAGGTGTGGCGCTCCAAAAACAATCTCCTTGGTCTAGCGCTAGTGAAAAGGGGATAGACTCCCTTGCTGATTGGCTGATACCGAGTTTAGGCCACCCGACGACTTTACTCTATATATATATATATATACACACATATATATAGCTTCGAAAATAAGAAAAAGGAAAAATAAAAATCTTTTTTTTAGTATTTAATTGGGAAAATGTGAATACTGGCGAATCAGGCTAAATACTAGCTGGTCAAAAGTTTAAGATTATGTCTAAAATATTTCCTAAACAGAGTATAAAATATCTAAGAAGACGTATCTTTAGTAAGATTCACTGTTATCATTGTGAATAACTTCAAAATTTGCTTTGACAAAGTCGATCTACAGAAACTGAAGATGGATTCATTAAGGTCATGCACCGTTTGGAACTGACATCCATTTCCATAGAATTCTTTTACTTATCATCGTTATTTTTGCATATTTTTGTGAATTCGCGCCGTATTGTTTATTTTAATGTTCTTAAAAGAATTTTTTGTTTAGGATACAAGAAAAAGTTACGTGGAGCTGAGGTTCTGTTTAGTATGGGGCTTTCTGCATTTGCGCAAACCGTACTTTACCAAAAACTGCTGTTCAGTCATGAGACTAACTTGATTCTTTTTTTTCAAACTTGTGCTGGTCCTTTTAAACATGATCACTTGATATTATAAGTTGTTCTATCGCACATAAGTCTTCGATTAATTTCTTTTTTAAGGTCTTCAGTCTCAATATTTTTATCACACAATGGAAATAGTATGGATGGTCAAAATGTCACTATTTAACCTTGAAAAGTTTGATCCTTTGACTGGTATTACTTTTAAAGGTTTAGGTTTGTCATTTTTTTTATGATCGTCGGTTATTTGATTTAATCGTAAAAGCTTCTACATTTTCAGCTTCTCGTTTGCAACTTCAGCGCCCGTCGTAGAGTAATGGTTAGCAAGCTAGTTTCGCAAATCTATTATAACTGAAAAACGAGTTCGATCCTCGCTGAATGCCCCATTTTTGTGACCGTATATCAAATCCAACCCGAGGTGAACTGGTTTGGTAAATAATTTTTATAACCATAAAGATGAGGACAACAGTCCAAAAAGTCTAAATAATATAAATTAAGAAGCCTCATCTCAAAACATCAGATGAATAATGGCCTTTTATGAGGGTTCGGTTTTGCTCACGCGATAAAGTATCTGCCAAGAAATCGCATGAGTAGCTTTGGTTAATCTGATCTGTACGGTAAAGCAGCTTGGAGCAGACAGTAGGTGTGGTGCTCCACCTCAGCAAAAAGCAATCTCCCTGGTCTAGCGCTAAACTCCTTTGCTGTCCGGTTTATACGGACAGTAGGCCAGTCCACCGATTTTAATTTTTAAATATCTCAAGCTGAACATAATCTATTAAAAGTTCTTTTGGGTTTGGTTATATTCAGAGAAAATTCTTAACTACGATTTGCTGGAACAAGAAATGCTACTGCGTCATGCTACAGTGAGCAATTGACTCGTTTGAATAATTCATTACAACTGAAAATAGCTACGGGCAAGGAAATCGACGTATTTGCCGGATGTCATCGCACGTCCTCATGTTGCAAATTTAACGAAGCCAGGGCTATAATAAGTAAAGACCTGACAGCCATGCAACTGGAGAAATCTGTTGGAGGCAGAAATGGGGGTGGCCTAAGATGCTACTGATTTTCAGTTATGGATAGAATGTTTAACAAAGAACTTGTTACTGATATTTAGTAATTAGCTAGTTACAACTATGACTAATTATTACTTCTGATTGAGAGTAATACAAAGATCTACCGTATAAATCAGTGATTTCAACTTGTACAAAATACTCATCAACAAAGCAGAAATATACCACAGGTAAATATAATGAACTTGTAGAGCTACCGGGTGTTACCCGAGATTTAAAAAGTTAAAAATAAATCTCTTATCTATATTTATTGATAGATTGATAAAAGAATCTTTTACTTTATAATATTTTTATCCTTTATATATTCTTGTTTTTAAGTTGTTTATTTTTATTATTTTTCTTTTATTTGTCTTTTATCGTATATTATTCATTATTATCATTTATCAATTTGTTTCAATTTTTAATCCTTTTTTAAATGATTTTAATATATTATTGATTTATATCTGTATTATAGTTTTATTCATCTTTTCCTATTGAAGATAGGCTAAAAAGTATTTTTAACCCTCTCCCGGAAAAAATAGGGTGTGAATTTTATTCAACTTTGGTCTTTTTCCTTTATAATTTTCCTTTATAAAAAGACGTAAACTCGGTCGTAGTACAAACAAATATAAAGACATTGAACCTTTATATATATATATATATATATATATATATATATATATATATATGAGAGAGAGAGACTGAGAGAAACATTCATTTTAGCTGGTTGATTTGTTTTACGGCATATCAATCCTTTTCGGGTCATTTAATGCCGAATCAAGTCATTTTGATATCAGTTTGCTTACAGTACCTGCTGTTGCTTAAATGGACACTCATCTAAATATTGAACAGGCTCATCGCTGCTAAAAGTTCGGTGATATAGCAGAAACCAGTACTTTCAACGTGACTTGACCGTATTTTGATAATATTTTTTTTTTAATTATTTAAAGTTAAAATAATATGGTACTCTTTTATAGAAGAGTTCAAACTTTCAGTATCATTTAGATTAAATTATTCAAGCAATTAACACTTAGTTTAGAAACTTTGGTTTCATCCTCGCAGGTATGTTAACATTTCTCCAGTCGTTTTGTTTGATGATATACTCTATTCTGCCGCCGTAGAAGTTTGTAACATTTTATGGCAGCATTCAAGTCCTTACTCATTTAAAGCCACTCTGTCCTTTTCTTTGCGAGAGTCCTGAGCTTGATCAGTCACTTGCAAGATCCGAGGGCACCTAGTTCTGCATTTTTGAGGTCCGCCTATAGCTTAACAAGCAAGTTTGTGCAATGGTGACCCTTTTGCAGCAAAAGAAAAGCTAGGGGAGTGAACCCCGAAAACAAATCCGGAGCCGGAATCCCTAAGTGGAGTACCGCTGAATTTCAGTGCCACACAGCAATTCTTGCGACACTGCCGTTGCTAAACTTAGTTGTTTTTTTTACATTTTTTTTTTGTGGAGGAAAGTGGGTCTGCTACTTTAACAGCAAAAAAGGTAGTTAAAAAAAACTATTTTGGACACTACGCCATTGTCTTTTGCAGACAGAGGATGCCAACATTGCAGCAAATTCCAGGGATTTTGTACAGGTGCTTCTTCGCTACCCCTACCAGCTCTTTTTTTTAATTAATACGCCTGATTTGAGATGCGCTTAAATTACGTCGGCCTAAATTAGTGAATGCTGCACGGACATTTTCTCGCTACAACATGTGTAGGTGTCCAGCATTTCTTGTTCATCGTACTTGGATGGTTTATGATATAGGATGTACGTGGCTGTACCGCTGCTGTTTTATGGGGTGCTGCTTCCAGGATTTAGTTCAAGACAGCACACAGCATTTTTGTAGTTACCATTTAGCTTTTACTCCAACTGTTTCGTTAAATTCCAATTGGTGTAGCCATACAGTAGTAATGATACAGCTACAGGTTGGAATAATTCTCGTTTTATCGTATCACACAGATCAGCTTTCCATGTGATCGATAATCTGTCAATAACAGTTGACGCCTCTCCTTTGCGTACATTGACATCGCTTTCTGCAGATGAGATATTGCTACTTAGGTATATGAACGTTGTGCCCTGTGTGTAACACTAAATTGAAGTAGTGAGGCTCCAGTTCTGAGCTTTTGAGTGTGTAAGCTGTTGGGTCTTTCGTGGTTATTACTCCCGGGTAATTCCATGTCAAATCATCCAGGCCATGTCACCCATAACCTTTAATTTTTCTGAAATTGTTGTCCAATTATGGATTAGGTTAAATTAGATAATCCCTAAAATTTGAACTTCCAATTGGCGGAGTTATGTCGATTTTTAGCTCTCCAAATTTAAGTGGGGTCGTGAAAAATGGCGACATTTTGTAGTCTATTTTCGTCTGCAAAATTAGTTCTAGAGCTTTCCTACTACTAAAAATTGGTTTATAAAAGCATTTTTGTGCAGGGAATCCAACAATGATATCGAAAAAGTCTTAAAGTCGACGAATTTTAAGTTATTGATGATTTCTGATTTTTTCATGGCAAGATCAATATCCCGATGTGGCACTGTATCTACGACAAAAAACTTTTTATTATTTCACATATATATTGACATTATTTGTACCAAAAAGATAACTTTTATGAATGATTTGGCATGGAATTACAGTCCCGTCTGTTTTCCTGGCAAGTTCGGTTCTCATTAGTTCCCAATTGTGACGTTTCAGGAGGAAGATATATTTTGCCTTTGTTGTAGCGAGAGACTTAAAGTTTAGTCTCGAATTGGATGCTTGAAACAGATGGGCGTTACAGACAGAAAGCCACACAATTTCCATAATAATAAGATAGTATTTAACTTATAAATTAAATGAACCTATGAATATACAAATTCAAACTGTATATCATTGTACAGGTGACTATGTCATAGACACGTGGGCATATGAATTTAAATTTTTAACGTAAAACAACTATACAATGAAAGCACATTTTTTTATGAATTCATAAACAATAATCTCTCAATTTCACCACTGAAAATGACCAGAGATGGTTGAAAGCGATTGAAGAGAAAATTTTAGACAATTTCTATATAAGCTGGATATAATATGTTTGAGTTGTAATATAGTTTTGGTTACAGACAAACACACAATCTCCATTATAATAAGAGATATCGTGACCCTATACCAGACTAAGTTGAGCTTAACAATTAACTGTACACAGTAATTTATCACTAAATGGCTGCTGTTATCAAGACAATTTTTTAAAAAGATGAGCTTTGAATTTAGTCAAATGATAATGTTGCTGCTCCACCTCCAGCTTTAGGTGTACGTATAAGTATCTTCTCAATAGAGAGTAATTATGTTCCTACTTAAATTTAATTGGAGTATGAGGGAACGCGTGTTATAGATCTACCGGTTAACACGCACAGTGTGGAGCTCCTTTTTCAATGTGGCGTATCGTGGCAAGCATATCGTATCACCGATGAGTGATGGCCTGCCAAAGTTGCTCTTCGGAAACTTTTACGGCGCCTAAGAAGACCAAAGAGTGAGACAGTGACATTTTTTTGTACGTATCATACAGTCGAGTTTAACACCTTCTGTCTTTTTCTCTCTCGCCCCTCCCATGAAAATATATATACATAAGCTTATTAATGTGTTATCACATATATATATATATATATATATATATAAGTGTATGTATGGAGGGAAAGTACACATATGACACCAAATACTATGTGTGCATATGAATACAATCAGTGAGAAAGATGGCAATGTACATGTGTGCATAGATATGAGTATAAGAACGAAAATTTTGTCCATGTAGATGTGTATATAAATACGTATTATATATATAGACGTGTGTGTGTGTGCGCTTGTATATTTATTTATATATATAGATGTGTGTGCTTTTATATGTATATATGTGCTTGTATATATATTTGTGTGTGCTTGTGTGTGTGTTGTATATGTATGTGTGTTTGTGTGTGTTGTATATGTATGTGTGTGTGTGTGTGTTGTATATGTGTGTTTGTATGTATAGTATATATATATATATATATATATATATATGGGTGTGTGAGCTTGTGTGTATGCATATATATATACATATATGGGTGTGTGAGCTTTGTATATATAGCATCTTTGTGTGTATATATGTGTATTTGTATAAATATACATATATGAATATATATATATATATATATACACGCACTTCAACCAACTCCAAGAATAAGCTAAAATCTTTGGTATCGTATAAGAAAAAAAAAGAGGTGGAAAGAAAAGAAACAGTTTTTACGCTCTGTTGATCGCTAATGTCACTTCTTGCTGAAACTTTTGGGAAATCTATTAACTGTTTTTTTCCCGCGTCTCTTAAGTCATTTTGACCTTGTCTTCTCACTGCTTTAAGAGATACCGGATATTAGGGAAAGTACAATGATCTGCCTATCTTGTACATCATATTACAACATGAGCGCGCGTGCAACAAGGCACACGTCATAATCCCTAAAAAGGATTGACGTTGACTACAGCCAACACCACAACACGTCTTGACACCTTAGAAAGTCGAATGTATGTAGATTGATTGATTGATTGATTGGTTAAGTGTCTGTGGAGATCGATGATTATATGTCTGCTTTGGTTTGGTCTCTTTGTTTTAGTGACATATCAACCAATTTGTGGATTATTTACTGACAAACCCAGTCTTGTACAAATTTACCAACCCCTCCGCGTGCGTTGGATCAATTTCTTAAGTGAACTTTAACAGATTTTAATTCAGAGTTTTTTTTTCTTCTGGACTTGTAGCCTAACCAAATTAAAGAACCCAGTTTGCTTTACTATTTACCCATAGCTAGGGGAGAATAGTCGGATGCATACCTTTCCCAAGGATATTAGCAAATGAGAAATGCAAGCAGCCTCTATATTTTTGGGCCAGTTTTCCAATGCTCATTTTCTATCAATTGTCTTCAAAAACCCAGCCTCGCTTTCTGCTTAAAATATGCCAACTGCATCCTCTGCAGAGGGGCCAGATCCACCCACCCGCCAAAAAGATGGTGGAGACCTAGTTATGATACTAACCTGTACCAGGTGGTGAGGATCCGTTCCTGGAGCACTAGGAAATGTGGAGTAACCCATTATTTGTCATCGCTTCCTGGAGTGACAGTAGTTTTAGGGTCTATAGATCAAATCATCATCATCATGTCGCGTTAGCTGCATGGATATCCATGAAAATCTCTTGCCAACTGTCCCTATCATTCATCGCCCCTAGGATGGTTTGTGTGATAATGGGCAAGTGGCCGTACAGCTGGGTTTTTGTGTGGTATAGATATGTATTAAAATTATTCGTATTGGATAGGAATTATTGATACCCTACAACTGTGGATTATTTGTATTAAGAATAATTATGTTGCTACCATTGTTTAGGGATTATTATTAATATTATTTAGGGCCGAGTTAGCTCAGTCAGTAGAGCGTTCGGCTAGAAACCACAAGGTTCCTAGTTCGATACCGGTCCTCGCCAACTCAGCGTTATGAGTAGCACAGGGATCTGTGCGGTAAAGTAAGGAGCTGATGGTAGGTGTGGCGCTCCACCTCAGACGCCAAAACAATCTTCTTGGTCTAGGCTATTGGAAAGGGGATAGACTCCCTCGCTGACTGGCTGATATCGACTTTAGGCCGCCCCGACGACTTTACTTACTTTATTAATATTATCATTATTCCTTGAGACCATATAACTGCTTGCAAATTATTGGTATTAGATAGAAATACTTGAATCATTATTTTTAAGCGAATAATCAGAGAATATATATATATATAATACCTCTGATTATTCGCTTTTAATGTTTTCCTCTTTTTTACGTATCTAGAAAACGGTGCTTTTGGGTCATAAATCCTTTTAGAAATATATTCAAGAAACTAATATATTATGTTCAGTTTAATCCCCATTAAATGAATCGTATTCGTTGTGATGTTATGGTTAGTCTGACATTACTACTGAATAAAGGTTTCGGTTCTCGCTCGATTCTCGATAAATATTCCCCCATATAAATAAAGATCTTGCGTTAATCTGGCCTGGACGGAGATCAGGAAAAGAAATATTTTCCTTTGATATAACTGACCAAAATTAAACAGAAAAAGATCCAAACCATTTGATATAAAGGCATACACTGAAAAATCTATTTGATTTTATTTTGTTTAGAAAGTTATTTCAGTTATTTCATCTGACTTTTATATAAGACAAATTATACTTACATTAAACTATTAATTCATTTCCATTCAATTATCTATATATTTGATAAAAGACCAGTTGCGGCTCGTAAATTTAATTAGTATTCTGCTTCAGAAACTTTTTAAAGAATTGTTGTTCCTGTTTCATTTCCCCTTCTCATTTCAAAACTTCTGCAAACACATCTTTTTTTTGTCTAAATACTTGTACGTACAAAAATTACAAACTGTTTACATTTAAAAACAAGTTGCGATTATCATTTTTTCTTCTCCTCCTGTTGTCGTTTATTCACGTGTTCGTTTATTAAAGAAATATGTTGTTAACATTACTTCAACTCACGAGGGTTTTTTTTTCATGTGTTTTTCTGATCTCAATGTTTTGTTTTCCTTTTTATTTTATTTTTTATTTTTTGGGCTCTCTTTCTTTACTTTTCGTTTTTGTTGTTCATTGTTTTGGTTTTGTTTTTGTTTTTTCAATCTCGTAAATGCCTATGCAATTTCATTTTAAACTAGCTACAAAACCCGGTAATACCCGGCTCATCATGCTTTTAAAAATAATACTGGATTAAAAACTTTATTTACTACTACAACTGCGTAATCTATTTTCCCTTGTTTTTAAACACACGAAGATCCACCGACGCTTCGCATTTATTTATACGACTCCTCGAAATATCGACAAAATATTTCTAATTTGTTGCCTCGTTTTGGAAGACTTGTGGGAGGAGGAAAGTAGTAGTGGGAGGAATGGCTTAACAGTAGTAGTATCTCTTCTCCCCTCTCACTGAAACATCTTCTCTTTCGTCCTCCATTGTAAAGATGTCCTTATTTTAATTGATTTTTATTGTAATTCATTTAACCAAGCCTGTTCCTCAATATAAGGTTAACATGTGTAAAGTTTCATCATGATCAGATCACTGGTGTAGGCGCCAACTGGTTATACACACACAGAAATTGCCATGATTATAGTAGATAATTGCTATTGTATACGTTTGGTAAATTCAATATTGCTATCTATCAATGTCTTATATATCATACGGGTCCCGTAACCTGGTTTGGTCGTAGGAGCACTACTCTTATATAGCGTAGCCCATCCCTCTCCAGGTCTACAACTGGCATGAATTTAATTTTCCGTTATTGTGTTAGTATAGTATTTAATTCTAAGGCTAACAGCAACAAATAAATGAATTAAAACTTAGTTTAATTCTAACAATTTATTAACAAGGAAAAAAATGCGTAATAATATAAAGTGTGTATAAAGTTGGATTTTAGGGACTTACCGGCGTGATGGAGAACGTATCTGGTAACTTAGGGTGATTTCTTGGAGAGTATTAAAGTCGCTGCCTCGTGGGATCTGGTCCAGGGTCTGTCTGTGATTTTTTGGTATTTTGCGACAAAACTTCTAGTCTCATCATGTGATTGGTATATCCAATCACAAAACGCCTCTCTCTCTTTCTCACTTAACTCTATACACATAAATTACCATTTTACTGACCCAACACCGTCTTCCAGACCTGTTCAAAATCTAAGGGTGCTTTTACCCTGAAAGTGCCTGTTCTTAAATCCAAACTGAAAATGTTTTTTGCCCCAGTCGGATAATAATTGATAAGAGACAGTTCCATTTACAATTTCATATGTGTGTTTAGCCAGGATGCTACCAATTGTAGAATTCACTTGTAGATCCTCTGGTAAATCAGAATTATAGATGCTTCTGTTGAAGATCGGTACATTGTCGTTGATGTCCAAAATGTTGATCTGTACAATCTGTAAAAGAGCCCAGTCAGCTCTACTATTTATCTACAGCTAAAGGGAGAATAGTTGGATTTATACCTTTCCTAAGGGTATTAGCTCTAAGTAAAATGCAAATCGCTTCGTTCAGAATTTGAACTTTGGTTAATTCACATGTATGTTTTTAAAGATTCACTATTGATATTTGATGTGAGTGTTCATTCATGAAAAATTGCTACGGTAACCGTCAACTAAATTCACTGGGGTTTACGGTCAAGTAACGTTGAAAACACCGATTCTCTCTAGCTCACTAAAGTTAAGCGGCGATGAACCCGTTCAATAGTTAGATGGGTAACTATTTAAGCAATAAAAGGTACTGTAAGTAATCGAATATCAAAATGGCTTGATGTTAATTGTCTGATTTTTTTAGGTGAGGCTTGATAATTTGTATCATTGAGATTTTTCGGACTGTTGTTCTCATCTTTGATACCCAACGTTTCAGTCGATATACCCTCCAGCATTCTTCGTGTGTTCCTTGTTGAATTCGGTACCCTTCTCATCGAACTTCGGAGCTTTCATGGAACTTCAAATCGAACCATTTTATATAGTTCATTTAGCGGTAGATTGTTCTAATTCCGTTAAACATGACCGGGTACAATTGTTAAGCTATGTTAAGTATTCTATGTTATTTTTGCCCGCAGTCAGGATTGAAACTGCAATCTACAGAAGATTGTCACTTAAAACTGTTTTAACTCAATCCTTCTATTCGTTGTACCATGTGTCAATGGATTAAATCAAGGTTCGATTTGAAGTAAAGGCTTCCGATTTTGTACATTTTTCTCTTTGGGTCATAAATTTTGTTTTTTTTTTTCTTTTCTTTCTTTTTTTTTTTCTTTTTTTTTTTTTTTGCTATTACTCAAATTTTATTTTTATCTCCTCCTATTGAAGTCAGTTAGTCTACTGTTGGTTTGAATAACAGCAGCTAACTAAGTACAACTGAAGCAGTGTCCAAGACAGTTGGTATATATAGAAATCAAGAATGATCCATTCATGAATTTGGGTGATTTGGTGATTCCATTCCTTGAGTTCTGATTGGCTGCTTGATTTGAATGATACTGTGTAGTTTTATAAATACCCTGTCATTCTGCAGAAGACTTTGCGACTATTCGGGTTTGTATTGAGTTACAACCGTTTGTTGCCATGTCTTCCCAATTCGACAGTAACTGGAACTTTGATTATTCATCACCTCCCTTTTCAAGATCTTCATTCCCATTGCTCATTATATTCTACTTTCCTTTCGCTGTTTTTTCATCCTCTTTATGTGTACTATTTTCAATCCTTGTACTTTCCTTTATTTCGGTCTGTTGGGGATCCTTAGAATACACTCATTTATCCCTGCAAAGGAATAAAGCCCCTCCCCAGAAGGAGTGTCCTGGATATGACTCTAAACTACATTTCTGGAGATCTGGAGAGGGTGGAGTACACTTCCATTGATATGATTCCCAGATACACTCTGATCTGGGTTGGTAGTACCTGTTAGGATCTTATCTATGGGCCAAATACATATGCCTAATTATTATTCGTATTAAACAGTGTGAAAAAATCTCTTACGAATCAACTACAAAAAATAATTTGATTCGGCATTAAGTGACTTGAAAAGGGTTGATATGCCATAAAACAAAATAAAACAACCAAACTTAAATTCATTGGAAATATCTTCTTTTTTTGTTGTTGGTTTACTTTTCGCAAGTTTAACAAGTTTAACAAACTGTATTTGTCAGCTCATAAAGCTTTCAAATTTTTATTTCAAGAACGCAAAACATTAGCTACAATTAATGGCCATAAAATGAATTGTGCTTTTTTTATTATTATAATTGTTGACATAACTGAATAAAAGCAGAAAGGATTTATGCAACAAGTGACTCATGACACCCGGTCCCCTTTTTCTTTTTGTCATTTTAAAGCTTTTACCATTTCGCAGACACTTTTTTTTTAAATGCCTGTATGTAATAAAACTTTCTTTTAAAAAAAACAACACAAAAAATGCTAAATGCATAATAGAAACGAGAGAAAGTTATTAAAATTTTTATACACGCCCGAAAGAATTTGAAACCAAAGGTCATAGTAAATTCTTTCACTTTTGTTTTACATATGATTGATTGGCTGTCAAACTTGAGAAAATATTTATTTTTGTTTTGTTTTAGTTTTTTTTTTTTTTGTTTTTGTTTGTTATTTTTCCCTTTCCTATAAAATTTAACTCCCTTGTATCCAAGCGCTGAAACACTACTCCCACCCACCCGTCCATCCATATCCGGTTTGAGCCAATCAAACATCGCGTCGATTCGCTGAAGTGTTATGGGCATTTCCTTTTATTGTACTTAATCAAACTAATTTATTTGGCAGCTTGAAAATACGGTAATAAAAATTAAAAGTGAAAACGGCGGGGAGTGGAAAAAATGGCGGGAGCAAGGTATACAAGAATAACAAAACGAAACAAAAAGAAAGTTTTCGATTTAAATAAATAACCTCATGAAATGGTCGAGTTGCGTTTTCCTATCCTCAACGCTTCATCAGCTTTTGACGAGATATTGTTGGATTGACAGGCGTTCCTAGCTGGAAACCATAGAATAATAACGCTGTGTTTTGTTTATTTGTAAATTTTCAATGGTTTCATTCAGACTCTAATGTAATAATACTTTCGTTCATATCTGTTGCTCTGCGTGGCCAAAATGGCGTGAAATTGTGCTGGAGAAAGTGGCAGTATTTGCAACAGGCGAATTAATCTTTGTAAACAATGCTTTATTTTTCAACAGATGTCAACCATTTTCTTATCCCTCCCAACCCCTCTCTCTCTCTCTCTCTCTCTCTCTCTCTCTCTCTCTCTCTCTCTCTCTAAGAAGGTTTAGTTAATACTCAGTACTTAAAACATTGAACAAATATATAATTAAGTACTTGATGTTTTATATTTGGACTTGTTATATAAATTAGTTAATTTCTAATGTTAGTTAAATAGATTAACAATAACGAAACAGTGAATAATAAAGACAATAATAAACTTAGGTAAAATACAATTTTTGTTTTGGTTTCTTTGTTTAATGGAATATTCATAGTTCGTTATTTAATGCCAAATACATCCTTGTAGAAGAACAGTAGAGGTACTATTTAACTGATAGCTAGTAGTAGATAGGTTCATACCATTCCCAATATATTTTCATTGACATTGTAGTCTCGGAAGACTATATAGTTATCGTGCCCCTGAAGTTACAGCGCCTCCTGTGACTGTGAAAAACATTCTCGACCACAGATGTCGCATGTAAAAGCTGTTCTTGAAGATGTTGATGTGCCGGTATTTTGTTGCCGCCGCTTTCTTCTGGACCTCTTGGTTTTATGGTGTTGCGCCAGGGTGGCTTCAGACATGAACAGTCCGCTACGGAGAGCCTGCCGCCACCGAGGGTGGTCCTGAGCCAAATTCCCCCTCCTAATATATATATATATATATATATATATATGATATGATAAAGGTGCTATATTTACAAGGGAACAGTGGTTAATATCATCGATAGAGCATTTATATCTAAGTTAAGGTAGCGTGGACATGAAGTCAACGACCCTTGGTTTCTGAAAGTTTCTCGCCAATCTGGCCTTTAGTGCATAGGCGAGAAACTGTAACGAAGGGCAGTTGACTCCATGTCCACGCTAACTTATATATTATAGAATAACAGTAGTTAGGTTTCGGCTTCTCTGTTTAATGGAATATCAAGTGTAGTTGGTTATTCAATGCAAAGAACAACCTTGTAGAAGAACAGTATTGGTACTATTTAATCGATAACTGGGGAGATTGGTGGGTTCATAACTTTCCCAAAGGTTATTAGTCTGAAAATGAAGATAATAGCCCAACTGGGGTTCCAACTCCTTCACTACAATGTCGTAGTCCAACTCGTTAGTCATTATGTCACCGGGACTCCCCGCAATGTTTTTGTATAGCTTGAGGTGTAATCACATGAATACACCACACGCTATATAAACGCTTGGCGTGCTACATTTCATTACACCGGTTCTTAGTGTGTGATTTTTCATTATATATATGATATATATATATATATGTATATATATAAAGTAAAAATATAACAAAAGACTTAGAATTCTTGCATTATAGTCTATTTCAGGGAGCTTAGACAAAGTGTCTAACTCTCCTGACTCATCAGATTCGCATCTGATGATTTGGGAGAGTTAGACACCTTGTCTAAGCTCCCTGAAATAGACTATAATGCAAAAAGTCTAAGTCTTTTGTTATATTTTTACTTACATATTTGCTCTGTGACACTAACAATAAGAGTACACATTGAGCTCTGCAAACTGTGACACGTTTAAAAAACAAAAAAAAACTCCTATGTTGTAAGGAAGATTTTTTCTCCAGATTTTTGGATTATATATATATATATATATATATAGTTTTACTTTTAACTTTGTAAATCCCCGATAACGCCAGGTAGCTCTTCCAGTGTGTGTGTGTGTGTGTATATATATATATATAGAGAGAGAGAGGGGGGCTGTTGTGTTTTGGGGTAAATCTTTTATTCCCTATTCTACTTAACGTAATTCAATCTGTTGAAAATTTCTAAGGAGCTAAATATTATATATATATATAAAAGTAAAGTAAAGTCGACGGGGCGGCCTAATGTCGGTATCAGCCAGTCAGCGAGGGAGTCTATCCCCTTATCAATAGCGCTAGATCAATGAGATTGTTTTTAGCATCTGAGGTGGAGCGCCACACCTACCATCAGCTCCTTACTTTACCGCACAGATCCCTGTGCTACTCATACGCTGAGTTGGCGGGGACCGGTATCGAACTAGGAACCTTGTGGTTTCTAGCCGAACGCTCTACCGACTGAGCTAACCCGGCCCCTTAACTTTGTAAATCCCGATAATGCCAGGTAGCTCTTTCAGTGTATATATATATATATATATATATAGAGAGAGAGAGAGAGAGGGGGGGGCTGTTTGTGTTTTGGGGTAAATCTTTTATTCCCTATTCTACTTAACGTAATTCAATCTGTTGAAAATTTCTAAGGAGCTAAATATGAGTATTAAAATGAAATCGAATCCTGCTGTAGCAGTTGAAACACTTACATATGAATAGTGTTACAAAATGGTACATGTTGCATTCATCATACTTATTCCAGCAAGTTTTCCATTATTCGAAGCACATCTGAAACTCAGCTCAACACTTTTAATTTGTCTGAATTTTTTTAGATGAGGCTTGATAATTAGTATTATTTGGATTATTGTCCACATCTTCATTTTTCATGTATTTCTTGTCAGACTCAGGAGCCTTCTTGAACTCAACAAGAGGGTTTCCGAGTCCGAAAAGGCTCCAGAGTCTAACAAGAAATACCCGAAGAAGGCCGGAGAGCACATCGGCCGGAATGCAGTATAGATAACGATAAATATGAAGACAATAGTCTGAATAATCCAAAATAATACTTTTAATTTGGTATTAAATTGCGCCGTGCTATTTCTTATACTTTTCTCGACGCTATCAAATCTCTCAGCTTTGCAATGAATTTTCAGTTTAGAAATGAGACATTTGATGTTGTTTGCAGTGTCACGAAGATGAAATATCAGAGTTAGATTAAAAGGTTGGCTGATGGAGCACATCAAACAAGTGATGATTTGACAGTTGCGAATGCAGCGTACTCTCGACATGCTTTATTTTGGAGAACAACTGTTCACAGCGATGTGTAGTGCAAAGCATGCTCACAACTTGTTGGGTGTGAGTGTTAAGGTTGTGGGTAGTCGTTCAGATCGAAGCCTGTGGTTACTAATAAAATCGATGCTGTGGCTAGCAAGGAACTTGGACTTTATATATTCTGAACACTTAAATTTTCTCTTCATTTATAACGGTACTTCACAATCAACATTAAAAGGTAAAAAGAAAAGTTGGTTGGTTTGTTATATTTTACGGCATGTCACTCCTTGTTTTGTTATTTTATGCCGAACAGGTTTTGCGGTGCCGTTATAGTATTATAGTACCTTTTTGATTCTGTTATAGTATGTGGCCTACCCGGTTTGAATATGTCCTACTCAATAAGAGTACATTTATAGATATAAGTAGTAGGCAATTTATTGAAACTAAATATTTTTCACATATATTCAATTTCAAGAAATGCAATTCAGTCATAAGCTGTATATAGTAATTAAGAATAATTAAAAAGAATTTATCCATAATTCGCATGAATCAGATATCTATTTAATTCTAAAATATTCTAACATTCTGAAATAGGGTTAGGGTTAGCAGTTATTATCATAACCTTATAATATGCGTTTTATGGTAGGTCTTATACTATAAGAGAAACATGATTTCGTAGGCCACATTCAAAATGTAAGCCACATGCTATAATGGTACCGGTTTTACTTTACTCCTTCTTGATGGGTATTCGAAATACTTTTTTAGAACTCAATTTTTTAAACTCATATTTTCTATTTAACCCATAGATGAAAAACAGTTATTACAACTCCGATTTAGAGTAAACCTGGGAGTGAAGGCGACGAAGGGGTAATTAAAACTCCTCAGAGCTCCAAAATTAGTGCCTCACCATTAGATGTTGCGTCATACTCGGACACTTTAAAATTTGACAGAAGGCCGCACTGATAAGACCCTTCGTCTAATGTAACTAACAAGAACATTGATAATAACGTTTAAGGGTTCATGAATTTACATAACCCCTCCGTCATGAGAAGAATGCAGCACAAAATCAATTTTTAAGCGTTTTACAGGTTTGAATTCAGAGTTTCCTTCTCCTAAACTGGTTGCCATATCAAGGAGTCCAGTACACCCTTATACTTTCCCATAGCTGAAGGGAGAATAGTTAGATACATACCTTTCTCGAGGACAAAAAGCCTTGTCTAAAACCTGAACTTGTCACGCCGTCTTCCTTTCCTACAACGATAACCGTTACACGGTGTTCAAGTGCTCAGCACAGCAATAGACATGTCAATCAACTTTCCTATAGAATTATACATTTATCCACTATGCTATGCCCCAATTTGACACATGGCATAGTAGATAAAGATGTTGATTTAAGACAGTTCTGAGTGACAGTTATCTCTAGGCTGAAGGTTCAATCCTGGTCGAGGACGACAGTAACATAGAATGATAATTAACACATCTTTAACACCTGTACCCCAGCTATAGCTAGCGGAATGAGAACAGGATACCCCTGTGGATTGAATAAAGGGTTGGTTTAAAGTTCCGTGATGGCTCCCGATTACGACAAGAAATACCTGAAGAAGGCCGGAGGGCACATCGGCCGAAAAGTTGTACAGATATCAATGAAGATGGACAATAGTCCGAATAATCCAAATAATAAGAATTATACATAAGTGTTCTTTTAAAATCTACTCTCCATAAATGGTTAAAAAGATTTATCTACTCAACGTGATGATAGCCCGCCATATTATTTCCAACGAGTATCTGCACTTTCTTTTAATATTAAAATTGCCAGCAATTCAAGCAGATTTTTTTTCTTCTGCTTCGTTTGTGATCGATCTTGTCCTGATCGCTGGTGGATACGTGCGACAGCTATTTATGGAGATTTTATTGTGCAAAAAATGGCCACCAATGTTTGTCTCATTTCATTTGAGGCGAACGGTGAACGGTGCGAGACAAGTTATTATTAAATAGAATGTTTGATTTCTGTCACGAGAAAAAGAAAAGCCAATAAAGACACGGATAAAATAGAAGAAGAAAAAATGATTTTGCAAAGAAAGTGAAGAAAACTTTGAATTTAAGAACTACTGATTCTCTTGTACAAGACTGAACGCCGACGCTTAGTAATTGGTTTCGCTTCTTTTTTTAATATTCTTGACGAAGAATTCAAATTCATTTTAATATTGGTATTTACTAATTTTAGCCGAATACGATACAAGGTAAAATTGAAAAGAAAAAAAAAGAAGAAAAATGAAGACTGTTACACCAATCTTTTAAGTGGAGATGGTTTGTGTGCCTTTAAAATCAGCATCCCCAAAACTTATTAGTGGGGATTCTATTGTTTGGTTTCTTAGTTTAATGGCATATCAACCTCCTAGGTTATTTAATGCCAAAACCATGTTTATAGAAGAGGTATAGTGGTTTCACTTTTTTATATTCTTGACGAAGAATTCAAATTCATTTTAATATTGGTAATTTTAGGCGAATACGATACGAGGTAATTTTTCAAAAAAGAATAACGAAAGCTATGTTACACTAATCGTTTAAGTGGAGATGGGTTGTCAGCCTTTGAAAATCAGCATTCCAAACACTTATTACTGGGGATCATTTGATTTATTTTTGTTTCTTTGTTTAATCAATCTCTGCTTGTTATTAAATGCCAAAGCCATCCTTATAGGAGAACAGTAAAACCACTATTTAACCCATAGCTGGGGGGAGAATGGGGTTTCATACCTTTCCCAATGGTATTAACGCTATGTAAACTGTAGCTTCGTCCAGGATTTGAACTCGGTCGACGAGATCATTTACTTTAACTCTAACCATTACACCACGCGCCTCTAACGATATCAGAGCTTAGCTTATTTCTGGAGCAGGCTACATTTTTGTATACAGAGATGATCGAATTTTCTCGATAAAGCTGATTTTGGTTGACGGTTTCAATCAAACAGGGATGATTTTGACTGGCAACGTTGGCTGTTCTCAAACAATATCTCGATTTGGTCGCTGTCAAACTCAATTGGTTTATCCGATTGTGGACTATTCTTCGACAAAAAAAAAATCTCCAGCTTATAACTTGATATGCGTCAAAAGTGATGCGTGATCATTGAGAGTTACGTTGTTTGGTCGAGTGAAGAGGCGACTGTTGTTTACTGTCATCTTTTTTGCAACCAGGACACCAAGTTGTAAAACGTTGTGATGTTGTTGTTGTTTTTTTTTTTTTTTTTCCTTTTATGTCGAAGCCATCATTTATTATTTAGATTTTTCGGACTTTTGTCCTCATCTTTATTCATTTCGGTCGATGTTCCCTCCGATCGACTTCAGGTATTTTCTTGACAAATAATTAAAAGGGCTAGATTATTTTTTTTCAAATGGCAATATAAGTGAAGGTTAAAAAAATCATACAAAAGGAATTTTAGTTTCTTTTTATAGCAATATGAGTCAAGGTTAAAAAAAAATCATACAAAATGCATAAAGGTAAATATTCGATAGTGGTATTATTCAACCCATATCTGGGGCGGGGGTAGAGGGTTCTTTCCCAAGAGTATTTTAAATATATTTTCATAATGTTTACCCCTTTTATTTCCTGTCTTCAAGCCTACTCTGGAAATACGGTGGTGGTTTACAAACGGCTTCCTTTTCGCTCTGAGCACATCATAGTTAGTTCATCATTGTCTGTCAAGGCACTCTCTGTTTTGTCTGTATGTATGTATGAATGTTTCTATCTAGTCTGGCCATTATCACACCAAATGATGAAAAAGCACTGTGTCCTCTTTTCTGTCCTCCGTCACGTAATCTGTATCCACCTGCCGCCTGATACATTGTATTCATTTTCTCAAATCTGTGTCCACTCGGAGTATTTTTGCCTTTCTTAAAATAAAAAAGCATATCATTTGTATTATCCGGACTATTT
Organism: Doryteuthis pealeii; assembly: GCA_023376005.1. NCBI lineage: Eukaryota > Metazoa > Mollusca > Cephalopoda > Myopsida > Loliginidae > Doryteuthis > Doryteuthis pealeii. The sequence continues at coordinate 11,960,011 of CM042160.1, forward strand.
CCTCATCTTTATTGTTATCTATACAAGGATTCGTCCGATGTGCCCTCCAGCCTTCGGTTCGAACTCGGGAACCTTCTGGCCGTAATCGGGAGCCATCACAGAACATTAAACCCAACCCTTTATTCAATCTACGGAGTTATCCTATTCTCATTCAGCTAACCATAGCTGTGTACAGGAGTTAGGCTGTGTTAATTATTATTCTATGTTACATAATACTAATTATCAAGCCTCATATAAAGAATTCAGAGAAATAAAAAAAAGGCATGCTATGCTAGAATGTTCATTATTTTCAACCATCTTCGATGTTAGAATCTATGTAGAATTGGAAACAAAGCAAGGAATCAGTAGATAACAGTATCGGACTAAACATATCTCGTCAATGCTTGGAAAGCGAAAAACGAGACGTATTCGCAGATATGTATTTACCCAACCTCTCCGCTCGAGTAGGATATACACAAGGTAGCTAAATTGGACAGGTTGCAACATAAAGGTTAAAGATCTTAGTCTGCCCTACTATTTGCTCTTAGCTGGGGGTAGAACAATTGGATTCATACCTTTCCAGGGGTATTAGAAATATGTAAAATGCAAATAGCCTTGTCTATATGAGCTTATGGTCAAGTCACGTTGAAAGCACCGGTTCCTGCTATATCACTTAAGCTAAGCAGCAATGAGCCTGTTCAGTGTTTAGATGTGTGACCATTTAAAACAACAGCAGATACTCTAAGTAACCTGATATAGAAATGACTTAATTCGGCATTAAATGACTCGAAAAGGGTTGATATGCCGTAAAAAAAAAATCATATCGTCAACATGAACTTTTCAACGGGCAAATCATTTTTTACCTGTCCAAAATGTTTTCCTATTTCAAAACTTGACCACTATTCCGATGAAGCTTCATTTCACGCTAAAATGCAGGATTGAACCATATTGAAAATGGACAGAGAGAGAAGGACGACGACTTGTGTAATAAGGACAAAAATATTGGTTATACTCGCAACTGCTGTTAGAAAACAGTCAATACTAACCAGCTGAATTAAGTGAAACATTTGAAAGTGTGGTTGCTCATAGAATTTTAATAATAAAGATGATTTGACATTTTAAGGGCAAATCCGCCAGTAAAAATGTCGACGAGGGATGATGAAAAGTGGTTGGTTGTCATTGACTGCACTGCACTTAAGAGCGCTTTGTTGTTGAAACGTGTAAATAAACAGTAAAGGGCTTTTACCAAGTTTATGAAAAGTTTTCAAGTGGAGCAGAATCGACAATTGGAGCTCGTAAATATAAGCAATCTAAGGTTGATAGGTCAAAGGAAGAGAAAGGGTGAGAAAAAGAAGGGTATATTAGTGAGGGGGAGAAAAGAAGGGAAGTGAGAGATAAAAGAGAGGAGGGATGATTGAGAAGGGAGCAGACTCAAAAAGAAAGAAAATTCGGGAGAGAGAGGGGGAGTGACAAGAGAAGACCTAAAAAGAAAAGAAAAAGAGAAGACTCTGAAAGAAAGAAAATTGAGAGAGAGAGAGACTGGAGAGGACACTCCACAAAATCAGAAGATGAGAAAAAAGGGAAAAGAGCTTAAAAGAAAAAAATTGAGGTGAGACAGAGAGGAGAGGAGAGGAGAAATACTGAGAAGGGGGATCTTGATAGACGGGAAATCTATGGACTGAAAGAGTTTTAAGAAAAGAGAGAGAGGGAAAGCAAAGAATGAATAAGTAATGGTTAGAAGGATTTAAATGGAAAAGATAAATGTGTATATATGTGTATTATATATATATATAAAGCTAATACAATAAGAAATAAAATGTTTAAAAGCTCATGAGAATTAGAAATAAAGGTGACGAGAAATATAGACCAGGATGTTAGAGAGTTATACGGAAAACATTAGGGTATGGGCTGATTTGAGAGATATATATAGAGGTCTAGAATGAGGTAAAAATCTAGATATGAATAGACTCGGGCAGATATATATAGATATGAAAAACAATGAAACGTTGATATAGACAAATGACAGGTGTGGACATAGATAGAAATGGTTGTTATAACCATTAAGATGGAAATAAAGAGGTAGATGTGAATATTAGAAAAGGATATATATGCACAAATAGAGTGATAGCGATATATATGAACAGGCCTGGATAGTGTGAAAAGATTGAAAAAAAAATGTTACTTCGCGATTGAAATAGTACAAAACAGAATTAGGGGTATACCAAATAAAAAGGGTTGCAATAAAGTGAGAGCGAGAGAGAGAGAATGTAACTTTCTATAAACAGGCTTGGATAGTGCAAAATTAAAGAGACTGGGAAGAAAGAGAGAGTAGGAGGATTGTGAAAAGTTAAAGACACTGTGAGAAATGAGAGAGGACAGAGAAAAGGTAGATAGGCTATACGGAGAGAGAGTGAGGAGGTAAAGAAAAGGTAAAGAGACTGAGGGGGAAGAGAGAGGGGTTGCAGAGGAAAAGACTGGGACAGAGAGAAGATAAAGAGATTGGGAGGGAAAAGAGAGAGAGAGAGAATGCAGAGAAAAGATAAAGAGGGTGGAACAGAAGTGAGAGAGGTGGGGGACAAAGAAAAAGATGTTACTTTAAGTGATTGAAATAGTGCTAAAGAGAAAGAGGAGTATAGAGAAAAAGAGTTACTGAAAAACTTCGTGAGAGAGAGGGAGAGAACGTTACTTTGTTAAGTGATTGAAATATTAAGTTCGAGGGCCCGTCAACTCAAAACCGAAACTTCACTCCCAGTTCCTGCCTTTTATGGTTCGCTTCGGATTAGCTATGGGTAAGACATAAAATATCTATGAAAATATTTATTACTCAGAATCCATTTTCTTGATTAAACTTTTATCTTGTCTCCGGAGTCTCGGTCGATACGAACAACGCCCATTTAAAACAGAAACCAGCATGTGTGTTTATTTATTTTTACTTATATATATGTATATATATATATAAACTATTTTCAGTAAATAGAAATATATATTTATTTATTTCAATTTACTGAGAATAGTTTTTTCAAGTTCATCTTTCGGCTTCCAGTATATATTTTTCATTACTATCAAAAAACATTTATAGCTGTAACCTATCTCTTTTATCAATAATTTTGTGTTTTCTATCGCACCTACCTGGGCTTATTTTTTTACCGTAAGGCACCATAGCTTATATATATATATATATATATATATATATATATATATATATATCAAACTTGTTGGTAAACGCTTGCGGTAAGAAAAAAACGACAAATAGTTTGATTGTAAAAATATACTACCAAACTTCACCTGGGAAAAAAAATGAAAAAAAAAGAAAGACAAAGATAGTTGTACCAACCAAAAATAATCGGTTAATACTATGATACTTGACCAAAAGAAGAAAAAAATACATACATATATATATATATATATATATATATATAAACCGCCAGGATTATCTAAAGCTAAAAAATAAAAAGTGCTCAATACCTAAGTAGAGCAAATAATAAAGTTAAACCTAATGAGTCAGATATACCTACTAACAGTTTCGCTTAGTAGCTCACCAGGGCATAAATCTGACTATATATATATATATATATATATATATATATAAATTATGTCTGCATATATTTACCTGCCCCGCTGCACGGAAAGAATGTGACACAAGGGGTCAGTTTCTTCAGCGGATTTAAAAGGTTTGAATTCAGAGTTATTTTTCCTAGACTGGGTGCCTAACAAATGTTAAAGAGTCAACTGCCCGTCTATTAAGTCGTATCTAGAGGGAGAATAGTTAAATGTATACCTTTTTCAAGTTTATTCGCGCTATGTGAAATGCAAATAGACTCAAGCTATTAGTAAATAGTAGGCATACTGGGCTCTTTAACCTTGTTTAGGCAACCAGTTTAGGAAAAAGAAAACTCTAAATTCAAACCTGTTAAACTCCTCTTAAGAAATTGACATTGTGTCATACCCTACTTGTTCAGAGTAGTTGATATATTAAATTTTTGGTACAGGCAAATTTATATAGTATATTGAGGGTTATCATAGTGATCACCACGATATAAATGGGTGGAAGACTAAGGAGGAATGAAAGGAATAAAGGAAAAAATTGTTTATTGATAAAACAAGGGCCCTTTCATCCGGTGCTTTTCAAGTTTTACACCCAGAATCGATATAAAAGTCAAAGTTGTAAAAATTCTACAACATGAATGAACATGGAATGAAAACTAAGGACATAGGAATAGGTTTTGACAAGAGAGAGGGGGCGAAAACAAAACTAAGGAAAACCCCACCAAGTCGCACCAAACCCAAGCCGCTCACATATATATATATATATATATATATATATATATATAATCTGAAGTTAAAGACAACTATTATCGGTATCAAATGACACAATATTTATTATTGTATGAAAATAAAGCCTAATGTGGCACAAGGTCAAAGATAAGGGTTAGATTAAAAACCATCATTTTAGCCATTCAAGTCCGTTGCCCATGCATAGTTATGTGACCCCCAACTCCAAAAAGAAAACATCCATCAATTGTATTCTTGCCATTCATCACAATTGAAGATTTTGTCTTAAGTGCTTATCGTAGACACAATGATTAACAATTTCGTTTCAGAGACCAATTCGATCGTCTCGTGAGTTCGATCCTTCACTGGGTCACCGGAGGCTAACATTTCAACCAATTACCCTCTCATTGCCGTATGCGAAAATAGTCGAATTTCTCATAACATTCAGTTTGTTAGGGACTTCCATCGTGGTGTAATAGCAAGATAGTCTCGCAGATCTATCTCTATTGAATTGCGATGTTGATCCTCGTTGGGTACCCCATACTTGTGACCTTGTGTCGCATTCTACCCGTGTCAAACGGGTTGGATAAATGACAGCATCCCATCGTAGTGTAATGGTTAACAAGCTAGTTTCGTAGATCCTCACTGCATCTTTCATCCTCGTGACCTTGTGTCACAACCTACCCATGAAGAGCGAATCGGTAAATGACTGGGTCCCATCATGGCGTAATGGTTAGCAATCTAATTTTGCAGGTCCGTTACTACTGAATAGCGAGTTCGATCCTCACTGGATGATCCATATTTGCGACCTTGTGGCGAATTGTTCTGGTAAATACCTACTTCCAACCCATCATGGTGTAAAAGATATGACCAATCGATTGATCTCCGACCGCCCGTCTAGCCTAAGTAAGGGCCAAAGTGGTTTGTTGCATGTCATAGACTGCTCATCAACCTGGATTCCGTCCTTAAGCATAACTGGTGGTCTCATTGGGTGATTTTACCATCTAAAGCGGTGCAGTTGGTGTATTCTACAGCACAAGCAGAATGGAGATATGTTCAAACTTTAAAATGATGTAAACATCATTAACAATAAACAAACGTTTCTGTGATCTCTAAATATTTTGGAGACGTTACCTTTGGGATTACCCTTGTATTTTACCTATATCCATTAAAACACGAATCAATCAATCAACTTTCTTACGAATAACATTTTGTTTTTATTATTGAACCCTATCAATCAAATAACTCTTTTCGTTTCAATCACTTTTTTCTTCGTATTCTTTGACCGCCCTGGTGTCGAAGTTGAAATTCTTGCAATTTATTTTATTCTATTTTTTTTAAATAAAAATTCATATTCATCCGACTTACCACTTCGATCTCATATTCTTGCTTCCTATCAGTTATTTTATACATTCAGACACACATTATGGTCATGTCACGCTGAAACCACTGTTAACGTTAGATCACCGTTCAATACCCGGGTAACCATTTAAGCAACAGCAGCTATTGTAATCAATCTGAGTCCGTTGTTTATCAAAATGACTTGATTTAGCGTTAATTGACCCGAAAAGGGTTAATGTACCGTCAACTAAAACAACCATAATCTACTCTCTTCTGCCCGTCCTGTCGGTGGGGCATAGAATACACTGATTTTATTCCCTGCCGAAATGTAAAACTCCTTGATAAAGGGTGTCTTGGATTGGATACGAAACTGCATTTGGTAATGAAGTCGGAGCTCTCGAGATGTGGAGTAACACTTCATTGCCATTACTCTCAGGTTCACTTAGACCTATTTCCTTTTTCTCGTATTTACTTAACTATCTCACTTCCTTTCCTCGCCCTTACTCGACCTCTTTTCCTCGCCTTTACTCGACCACTTTTCCTCGCCCTTACTCGAGCTTCTTTCTTCTGCTCCACTCGATCCCCTAACTTTTTTCCTTGCTCTCACTCAACCTTTTGACCTCTTATCCTCTTCCTATAATAAGTTTTGATAAATCTTTTGATCCGGCTCCATTCGGTCTCCTGAATCTTTCCTCGGCTTCACTCGGTCTATCTCCTACCTTTACTTGTCTCCACTCGGTTTACTGACCACTTTTATCTGGCTCAACTCAATCTCCTGACGGCCTTTCTCCGGCTCAACTCGATCTCCTGACGGCCTTTCTCCGGCTCAACGATCTCCTGACGGCCTTTCTCCGGCTCAACTCGATCTCCTGACGGCCTTCTCGGCTCAACTCGATCTCCTGACGGCCTTTCTCCGGCTCAACTCGATCTCCTGACGGCCTTTCTCCGGCTCAACTCGTTCTCCTGACGGCCTTTCTCCGGCTCAACTCGTTCTCCTGACGGCCTTTCTCCGGCTCAACTCGTTCTCCTGACGGCCTTCTCCGGCTCAAGCTCAACTCGTTCTCCTGACGGCCTTTCTCCGGCTCAACTCGTTCTCCTGACGGCCTTTCTCCGGCTCAACTCGTTCTCCTGACGCCTTTCTCCGGCTCAACTCTTCCTGACGGCCTTTCTCCGGCTCAACTCGTTCTCCTTTCTCCTGACGGCCTTTCTCCGGCTCAACTCGTTCTCCTGACGGCCTTTCCTCATTTTCCCCACTCCGTTACTTTCACTCATTTTCCTTCTCACACTATAAAACTGTTACTATCACTCATTTTCTCTCACTCGACCAGTCGCTCATTTTACCTCTCACTCGACCAGTCGCTCATTTTACCTCTCACTCATTTTACCTCTCACTCGACCAGTCGCTCATTTTACCTCTCACTCGACCTCGCTCATTTTACCTCTCACTCGACCAGTCGTTCATTTTACCTCTCACTCGACCAGTCGCTCATTTTACCTCTCACTCGACCAGTCGCTCATTTTACCTCTCGTTCACCGTTACACTCGCCTATTTTCCTTCTCACTCAACCAACCACCCATTCCCCCCCCCACTCAACCAATCACCATTAGTCTCATTCATTTTTCCTCTCACACGATCACCTATTATTTTAACCACTACACTGTTCCCCTTTGACCCAACTTACATCCATCCAGCGAGATCTAACCTTTCCATAAACTCTACAGTCCATCGTTCTTTCGAAATCACTTATCTTTCTGCTATTCACCTACTCATTTTGAAAATTGATATCACAACGATGACTTGGGCAATTTTCTTTCTCCGCCATAATTTAGAACATTAATCAGGGCTCATTGAACAATTACCAGTCGTCCCGCTCTTCATTAGAAAGTATTTATCTAACCAAAGCGATGAGACCACATAAAGAAGGGCGGCTAATTAGTGAGACGAACAGACATTTTTTTCCGGTATTTTTCTTGTTCTCTCCTGTCCTCCCCCTCTCTCTTTCTCTCTCATTGTTTTTATACAGAATTACTCTTCTTTCTTAACGAAATGCAGAACAATCATTTGCCTCACCTAGTCTTTTTTGTTCATTGTCCTCTTATCAAACTGGTATCAAATGATGGAATTTCTTTAACAAGAAAAAACAAAAGAACATGACAGTTACGAAAGAGAATACCTTGACCTAGAATTAGGGGTATTACATCGTTGTGTAACTGTTAGCAAGCTAGTCTCGCTACAATCAAATAATGATAACAATATATTAATAATAATATCTTTTCAGCTAGTATATTAGGTCTGAGACCTGTCAGTTGTTCCTTATAAACATTCATCTTAATTCCACAGAATATTTATAATCTTTCCACAGATTATCTAACATTGCCTTAAAGGAGTTTAGAGATGGGGCATTCACTATTGATTATAGTTTATTCCATATATTCACCTCTCTGTTACTAAAATAATTTTGTCTTGCATTTGCTTTACACATTTTTTAAAGAGTTTTAATTAATGACCCCTGGTATTGATATTTTGAGCAATGTTTAGTAGATCAAAGTACGTTGAATAAAATACATGTGTATATTTGTAGACTTCAATCATATCCTCTCTTATACGTCGATAAAGTCAATGTTTCTAAGTCTTTCTTCATACGAAAGGGTTTTTAAATCATTCATTACCTAAGTAGCTCTCCTTTGAACTCCCTCAATGAGTTTTATGCCATTGATTAGTCTTTGACTCCAAATCACATTAGTAGTTAGCTTGCTAATAATTACACTACAATAGAGCACCCTCAGTGTTTGCCCAACCCGTTCTCCACAGTGAGTGAGTTCGATCCTCTCTGGATGCCCCATTTTGTGTCACATCCTACACATGGCGAACGAGTTGGGTATTAGTGGTATAATAGTTTGCGACCTCGTCCCGTCAATTCATTCCAACTGAATAACGAGTTCGATCCTTGCTCAGTGCAACATACTATCGATCTAGTGTCGCATCCTACCAGTGACGAACGGGTTGGGTAAATACCGAGGGCGTCCTATTGTAGTGTAATTGTTTGCAAGCTAATCTCGAAGATCCATTACAACTGACTACTAACGACCTTGTGTCCCATCGTACAGGTTGGGTATTAGGGGTGTTCCATCATGGTTTATTGGCTAACAAGCTAGTTTCGCAGATCCGTTACTGAATTGTGAATTCGATACTCCTGGATACAACGTGTTACGTCCTACTCGTGGCCAAGCTTCCCATCGTAGTTCAATGGTTAGTATGCTAGTCTCGCCTATCCATTACTACTGATTAGCGAGTTAGATCCTCGCTGGATTCCCCACACTTCCGACCTTGTTACATCCTAGCCGAGGCGAACGGGTTGGGAAAATAAGGGAGTCACATTATGGTGTAATAACAAACTAGTTTCGCAGATACGTTGTTATTGAATAGCGACTTTGATCATCGCTGAACGCAACTCAATTGTGACCTTGTGTCATAACCAACCCGTGGTGAACGGGTTTGGTACTAGGGGTGTCCCATCGTGGTGTAATGGCTAGCAAACTCGTTTCGCAGATCCACTACTACTGAATAGTGATTTCGATCCTCACTGGATGTCCCATACTTGCGACTGTGTGTCATATCCTACCCGTGACGAACAGGTTGGGCATCAAGCGGCGTCGATAACCATTATACGACAAGCGCATCTATTTTATATATATAGTAATTTTTTTTATGGTCTTATTTTTGTTCTGAAAAAAATCCAAGATTTTCAATTTGTTTTTAAAATGTGCTTTTAATAAGATATATATGCGTACGTATATCAGGTAATATATTCTTGTTTTGTTTTTGTTTTTTAAGGTTCAAGCGAGGAAATATGGAGACCCAAGCGAAGTTATTCTTACGATAACAGTGAAGTTTCTGAATATGTGTAAGTACACATTTTTTAATCTTTATTTTCAGGAATTTTTGTTTTGTTTGTTTGTAAATACTCAATCGATGTTTTATTATTATATTGATTTATTTGTGGTGAAGGAAGTTGGCAGTGAATTGAAACAAATAATTCCATCAATAGTGTTATCATCAAACTGTATAACAATAAAAAAAAAAAAAAATCAGAATTCATGTACGTGATTATGTCAGTGTTGTGCTCCCATACATATCTACAACATAACCAAGGACGAAAAAAAAAAAAAAGAAAAATTTCCGAAAAAGATAACCTTCACAAGATTATCAGGACTAACTGTGAATTCAAATTAAATTGCTATTTATGCCTTTTTTTAACCCTTTCCAGCAGGAATTCAAATTTTTCCAGCTTTTAAAGTAACTCAAATTTATATTGAAACAATATTAATTCTGACTAGAATTTTCTTTCATTTTTCTTTTCTAAATTTTACTTGCTTTTTGTCGCAATTTACTCAGATCGGTATTCTGGGATATCGTAGTGTAATTTTTTTTATTTACTGCCTACCCCACGCGTATGGGTCAGGCAGAAGGCCCTATTAACGTGGGACCACCCACAAACCGAAGCTCGTGAGTGGCGGGTGCAAAAAATGCGTTAATCTCGTCTGCATTCCACCTCAAGAGGTGCACCTCAGGCACTGGGCAATAAACATAGCCCTTCCCCTTTAAATCAATGGGCAGATAGCTCCCTGGGATCAACGCTGTTAATATTACTAAACCGAAGCTCAATGGACCCCAGGAAGTCCAGGTAAGTTAGCAACCTAGTCTCGAAGATCTATTACTACTGAATAGTGAGTATATTTCTCGCTGGATCCCTCATACTTGAGACCTTGTGTCACATCCTACCTGTGGTGAACGGGCTTGGTAAAGAAAAGGGCGCCCCATCGTTGCTAATTTCACAGATCCCTTATTACTGAATGGCGAGTTCCATCCTCGCGGAATGTCCCATACTTGAGACCTTTGTGTAGCATTCTACCTGTGGTGAACAGGCTGGGTAAATAGGGCGTCCCATCTTGGTGTAATAGTTACCAACCTAGTCTCGAAAATCCATTACTACTGAATAGCGAGTATAGTTCTCGCTGTGTGCCTCATGTTTGAGACCTTTATGTCACATCCTACCCGTGGCGAACGAATTGGGTAAATACCTACTCAGTGTTGAAGTGAGTTAGCGTACTGTTGGTTTGAGCAACAAGCTAAGCACAACTGAACCAGTGTCAAGACAACTGGTACTTATGGGAATCCAGAATAGTCCACCATGCATTTGGGTGATTCCATTCCTTGAGTCCTGATTGGCTGCTTGTTTCTATGATGTTCTGAGGCTTCATAAATAACCTGCCATTTTGCAGTAGTCTTAGCAGCAAAACAGGTTCCTATTAAGTTACGACTGCTTGCTTACCAATTCGACGGTAATTGGAACTAGTATGATTATTCTACACTCAGGTATTATTACTGCAACAATGAGAAAGAGTGTAGACGTGTAGAAATAAAAAACCCTCCTCCGAGGTCAATTGCAATAAAAAGCATTTTAATGAAAAAAGTACAAGTCAGAATTAATATTGACAATGTTTCATGCAAAAAATAAGAAATTTATATAGCGCATGCTCCTCTATGATCACATCGGTGGTATTATGTTGCATAATCTTTCTAAATTCTTTTAATGTCAACTTTTATTGTATTTTGTTCTATCTTCCATTAGGTAGTATTGGGTTTTTTTTGGGGGGGGACCGGCTATCTCTCTCTACGTTTTATCTTTGTGTTCTTGTAATCCTTATGATTATCAGAGACAAACACAAAGGTATATTATAGTGTACTCTTTTATTGCTCTAATTCCCTGATACATAGATGGTCGCTTAGACAGTAAAACACGTCTGCCCAGAAGGGCTGCCTCGGCTCAACTCCTACGAAATTAGCATTCTACTTTCCCAGGGTCGCCTGGTGACTACACTCTCTAAGCCAATGAGCGCCCTGTTTCAAACGAACCTGAGACATACTTTGTCGCATAGACAGTAAAATCGTCTGTCCAGAAGGACTGCCTGGGCTCAACTCTTACGAAATTAGCATTCTACTTTCCCAGAGTCGACTGGTTACCACACTCTCTAAGCCAATGAGCACCCTGTTTCAGACGAACCTGAAGTTAAGACCTATCAATCCAACCTTCAGTAATTTTCCTCTGTTTATCGTTATTTTTAAATTACACTACCTGCTAAAAATCATAGGCTATTCTATCAATTATACAACAGTTAGATTCAGTTTAAACAATTAAATAAAATAAAATGTTTCTCTGGATGTTTGAGATGAGGCATCATCTGCGTTATTCGGACTATTGTCCTTATCTTCATTGTTATCTGTACAATGTTTCGGTCGATATGCCCTTCGGCCTTCAGGTATTTTTTGTCGGACTCGGGAACCTCCTTTTCGGACTCGTTAAAATTAAATGTGTATATACTCTACATGGATTATTACGCTTCACTTCTTTACATTCTGATGACGCTAGACTTCTAGTGAAGCCTTTCAGTCGGATTTTCAGAACTGTTTCTCCTGGAAAGGGTTAATTTCGGAAGAAGTAACCAAGTGCAAAAAATTGTTACCCGTCGTCTACATTAATAAAGTGCATGCGCCATATTGATTTTATTTGATATTAGAATTATCTAATCGTATTTCTTTGTTGTTGTTTTTTGTATCTTTTTAAGCGTTATAAATTTTTTTTAATGTAAAGGAACTTTCTTCTTTCACATAAACCACCGTTGATTTCTTCTATACAATGTTCTTCACATCATTTATTTCTATTTATAATTTTGCGTAATTTCCATAACAATTACTGATTTTTTTAGACCATCAAACTCCTCTTTTTGGTGTATGTATATGTATTGATGTCGACTGGAATATATTCTAACCTTCTACATGTGTAATATGCACCTCTATTTGGAACGATTCTTGTTCTGGTTTCTTTCTTCAAAGCATAAATACAAAAATCGGAAACAAGAGTCTCGGAAGATCAAAGAACAACTTCAATTAAAAAAACACTATTGGCTGCTTTATGTTCCGAAATATCTCTTTATTTACGGAGTAGCATATTACACTCTAAGAAGGTCGGAGAATGGGCCGGTCCAAACATGCTATAAACAACTTAAAGTACCTTTAATTATTCGAAGAAATATTTGGTCATTTTCATATATTTTGATTTCTGTGTTTATATTGCAAATATATTTTGAGGAGGATACAGAATTAGACAAAGAATTAACATTATTTGCAAAGGCTGAACTATAACTGGAGGAAAAAAACTTTAAATTTGTAGGCCGGAAATGAATTCGATAAAAATAAATATTTTTGAGGCTGATACCGAATTCAAAAAAAAAAGAAAAAAAAACGGTTCAAAATTTTTTTTTTATGAAAAAATTTAGCCGAATAATTTGGTGACATGTCTTTGACGCTGAGAAATAATTTGTTCCTTGCTGTTAACACGCTCGTCTATATCGGCACCTGATCTGAATATTTTAGATATTGAGTCTCGTTTTAATTTTTGTCAATTTTATTTCATTTTAAGGGGCGGGGCAGGGACCGATATTAATAATACTTGCTTTGAAGTTTAAAATAATCTCATTGTTAAATTTCCGAACTTGTCTTTTCTATCACCTTGATTATTCGGACTTTTTTTGAACTCGAGAGCCTTCTCAAACTCGGCAACCTTCCTGTCGTAATCAGGAGCTATCACGGAACTTTGAACCCAACCCTTTATTCAATCTACGGTGTATCACGATCTTATTCCGCTAACTATAGCTAGGTACAAGTGTGAAGCTGTGTTAATAATTGTTCCATGTTACTGTCACCAGCAGCCCAGAGATAATTCATTTATGTCTTAACCCAATGTCTATATCCACAACGCTATGTTGCCAATTGGACAAAATTCAGAGAAATCGTGTTTTCTATTATTTCATATTCCGAATGAATCACTGTATGATATTCAGATTGACAACATAAGTTGTTTCTATTATTTCATATTCAGAAAAAAAATATGACTGTATAATATTCAGAACAACATGAGTATCCCAGAATATACATTTATATATTTACCACCCCCTCCGTACGAGCTGGATGTGACACAAGGTCAATTTATAAGCGGAGTTCAACAGGTTTGAATTCAGGGTTTTCATTCTCCTAGATCGGTTGCCTAAACAAGGTTAAAGAGCCCAGTCTGTCCTACTATTTATCCATAGCTGGAGGGAGAGTAGGATTTATACCTTTCCCAAGGGTATTAGCGCTAAGTGAATTGCAATTACCACATCCAGGATTTGAACTCGGGGCGATGAGTCCATTTCCCATGACTTTAACCATTACACCACACGCTTCCTAAAAAAAAATTCACAGAATATGAGTACTCCATAATTAACAGATCATTTAAAACCAAAATATGATAGTAGGGTAGGCTGGATGGGGAACGATAACTTGGTTCTAAATCTGGAGAGTAACTCTGGTCTGATGGCCAATATTCAATTAAGAAAATAACACCGGTTACCTAAGATGGCTCAATGTTAAAAAAATTGTCTATTTATTAACATTTTCCTGAAATGCCATCTACACTACTTAACCCCTTGGTGTGAGCGAATTATTTTCAGAAAACTTGAAAATACAAAGTAGTTTTATGTAGACAGAACAAAAATGTCGTTTTGTGACACATACTCGAATAACGAATAAATATTTTCTTTGGGATTATTAAGAATTAATACTTTAGCAAGATTCTCTTTTTGTGTGTATGTAATATGTCGTGTCCCATATAGATAATCCTCTTTTTTTCTCTCTAAATGTTGGCATCATCTCTTGGTGCTTAGTAAAAGATGACCTTAATGCTGTCAAAGTAATATGATCTAACACAGAGATTTCTTGCGATGTTTAACGTCAGCTACCAAATGGTTAATTGATAAGACTTTAAATTGAAGTTGATATTTACTGAGCTTAGCTTAGTCCAAGACAAATCCCAAGAAGAAGAGTCAGGCAAAAATAACAAACAATGTTACGCTATTCTTTCTGGGGGCTTTTAACTGAAATCGAACACTGGTTCCGGTGGACAAAAATCATTATCTCAACTATACGTCAGCCGTCCTAACCCCATATCATCTGGAAAATAAAAACGAATCCTGAGAGCATTAGAAACGGGTGTTGGTGGGGGTGGTAGAGGTAGGGTTGCAGGGGTGGGGTTGTAGGGGTGGGGTTTAGGATGGAAATTAAGATCAAATGAATATAACATAAATAAGGAAAAAATGACTTAGTAATGTTTTTGTTCGGCAACCACAATAAATCAGTAAAACCGCAGAGGGTCCTGTCCAGCAAACTGTGAACAATGTTGCTAATTGTGTATGGGATGAAGCGGTGTGTTTCGGAGACATATTGATGAGCAGAAAATATGGAGGGTAAAGAAAAGGAGAGAAGGAAAAAATGTATGGTTAATGGGGTGTGCTGGTTGGTGGGAGGGGGGAGAGGACGTACGGATAGTGCAGATGCTGAGATCGAGTCATCCCACGTTTACCTAGATCAACCCCACCCACTAAAAAGCTTAAAAACAGTAATGTGCCCATTAGAGAGAACGGCGTTTAATCACAGGGAACGATTATAGGACATGTGACCCCTTTTTTCCTTTCCTGTTTCGAGGGAATGCGAACCGGTCAGTTCGGTAGGGTAGGTGGGGTGTGGAGTGTGTGGGTTTCTCCTTACGAGGCTAATTAATCATTAGAACTGTTGCTAAGCTGTGTGCAATCAGGTAATTTTCTTGATGGATCAAGGTGGAAGAGACTGACAAACGGATCCACCGTATGTCCGGGGGTCGGGGCTCGGGTTAGAGTAGGGTGGAATGAAGAACAGGTTAGAGATATCTGTACAATGATACAAAAAGACAAGCAAATTGCTTCTGTGGGTGTTCTTCATTTGGACAAAGTGACCATAAGAATCTGGTTACTCCCACCCCTTTTTTTCTTGAGTTGGGGATGAGGATGACCAAAATGAATTGTTCCTTCAGCCCCCGCTAGATGTCACCTTGTCTTGAGAGGCAGATGTCAAGGAAGAAAAAAAAAGATTGTGATAAGTGAGAGGAAAAGGAAGAGGAAAACAGTAAAGGTTGCAGTAGCGATGTGAGATATGGGGTAAAAGTGTGTGGGTGGGTGGGGAGAGAATAAAACCAAAATTAGACAATGGACAGCCTTCTACTGTGATTGAATCTCGTCTTCTGGGTCCCCTAATGTCTGTGGCATGTTAAGAACGAAGAGGACAGAGAAAAAGAGAGACAACTTAGAATAGTCATGAGAGAAAGAAAAAAAGAGGAGAAAAAAACAGACAAAAACGAAAAATCATTACGACGTTTTTAAACATGGACTCGAACATGCCACAGTAAAGATAAATTCAGTCCTTCGAGTCGAATACTTAATGTCCAATAGTATAACATCCCACAACCCCAACCAGTCACTCTTCCATCGACTATGGTCATGTGAAAAATTACCTCTTCGAGGCTACATGACATTCGGTTTCCACCCTCGCCGCGCTGAGAGCCATACAAGCCTTGGAGACGGTGGCCAGTGAATTTGCAAGGAATACGGGTCAGTAGGTATGAGTAGGCATTTGACCCACACTTGTCAAATGTCTCGCAAGATGGCCGATAAGGGCATCCACTGACCTGTACTGTAATCATACATTAAGTGATTTATTTGCAGCACAGACTGATTTGTACATAGTGCACATATCATGATGAAGTTTTTTTTCTTCTTCTTGAGAGTAATAACCTCAACTATGGGGGAGGGGTTTTCTTAGAGAACATCTACAGTTTTCATAGAAGAAATTAAAATCTGTTAGACATTAATTTTTCCCAGAAAAAAATTACCAACCAGAAATTGTCTTGAACTCGTGCGCAACATATAAAGGTTTTGGTTTCTTCTTTTTAATGGCATATCAATATTCGTGGGTTATTCAATGCTGAAACCATCCCTGTAGAAGAACAGTAGTGATACTATCTAATCTATACCTGGGTAATGAGAGGGTTCAGATCTTTCCCTAGTGAATTAGACCGAAAGTGAACGTAATAGCTGGAATTCGAACTTGCTTAGTACTATGTCGCAGTCTAGCACGTTAGGCATTACGCTAGGATGTCTTCTGCCAGTAACAAATGACCACAGTAAGATGAGACTTATTTTAGTACACACACACACACACACACACACACACATATATATATATAGTTATTTACTAAGCTTAGCTTTTGCCACGAGGCCAGAAAAATGGAGCGCCTAATGAGAATCGAACTCAGTAACAATGGTTTGCGAATCGAGCTTGCTAATCATTACACCACGTGCGGTGCCCCAAAAGTTTGGATTGACGACTTATGGTCAAGTCACATTAAAAACACCGGTTGAAATATATGGGTGCTATATTCATAAGTAAACAGTGCTCAATATCATTGATAGAGAACTTATATATATGTTGGGGTAGCGGGGACATAGTCAACGGCGCGTAATTACTGACAGTAACCAGGCGCCGTTGGCTTCATACCCACGCTACATTAACTTATTTATATATAGTGGGTGATTCTTTAAAATTATTTTGTAAATTTTATAAGTTTCTTATTTTACATTGATCAATTGAAATTTTCTTTTAGATTTTCTTAATTTTTTTTGTTTTCAAAATAATTATCTGAAATTTTATCTATTTTTACTTTTTAATCAAACTCACTTACTATAATGTTGCAGTGCAGCACGTTACTTACTACGCCACAAGGACCCTGCGCTCAACATAATACCGGATGTTTAAAAAAAAATGATACTTCGTGGTCTTACCCCTCTGGGGGATGTAGCCGGTGTATTCTAAGCCTCGACGACAGAGTAATTTGGATTAGTATTTGATTGATTGATTTGTTCTTGTTTTATGGCATATCAACCTCAATGGGTCATTTAATACCGACTACGTTTTTGAAATGAATTGGTGATAATGTTTAATTTTCTAAAGGGTTTTTTTTTTTTTTTTTTTTTTTACATATTTTTTGTGAATGAAACTTTTAAATGATTTTTTTTAACATATATTTTTGTGTTTTCATTTTTTTTTTTGGAAGATTTTTAGATTTTGTTGTAGATGTGTGCTTCTTTTATGTATCCAAGTAGTATTTCTGGGTTTATTTGGTAGAATATCTGTTTGGATTAGTAGTTGAGTATATATTGGATTAGTCTATTATGATAAAATATCATTAATAATCTTTTTTAAAGAAATGCATTGCAAATAAGAAAAAAGGATTGTCAGTGGTCAGGAATTGATACAAAGATTCACGGATATATTTGCATTGATATCTTTTGTTATTGATACAAGTTTCAAACAAACAGCTTCTTCCCAAGAACAGCTGGAATGCGAAACAAACTCCCCTGTGAATGCTTTCGAACAGCATATGACGTTAAGCTCTTTAGATCTAAGTTTAAGAAGTAACTTATTAGTCCTTAGATGTCCGAGTCACTCACTGTTTATCTATATATTGATATTTCTATCATCACTCATTCCCCAGTCTCCAATCATTCTTCCAATTTATTTAACAGATAGCGTTGCCATGTCATTGCCTGTTAATGATTATTGGTCAATTTAGTATTATTTAGGGTGAATCTTAGTTTTAAAATTATATGGGGTTTATTTAGGGTATTTTTTTTCTTTAGAAAAATAAAGTCAATATTAACAGGTACTACCTCCCCGGGTCAAAGCAGATTTGGGAGTAATGGTAATGGAGTTCTTCACAATCCCTAGAGCTCCAGAATTGGAAAATCACCATTAGATGCAGTTTAATTCCATACGCTCGGCCACCGCCTTCTAGCATATATATGATAAAAAGTTGGGATTTTGCCATGAGGGCAGTAGGGTCGGTACAGTTATATAAGAGCTAGACATTGACGTGACCAGTCAGGTGATCGGAGGGGGGAGGGGCTCTCCGACCGTCCATCAAGCCTAAGTAAGAGCTAAAGTAGAGTATTGCATATCATGGACTGCTCAACGACCAGAATTCCGTCCTTAAGCTTCACAGGTAGCCATCCACCGTCAACAGGTGGCTCAGTTAGGGGGGATTTTACCCCTATGCAGAGATGCAGTCGGCGTATTCCACAGCTCATCCGTCTCATCGGTATATAGGGGACCAATAAAAAGATAATCACTTAGTCATAAAATATAATCCAAGGAAATATATCTTGAGCTATTTGCGAAAACTTTGCTTTGGTTACTTGTATAATAGAATTACACATGCGAGTTTAGCACAATCGGCAGAGCACCCATCTAGGAATCGCAAGGTTCCGGGTTTGATACTGGCAACTGCCAACTCTGCGCATGAGTAGCATAGATTGCGTAATTTGATCTGTGCGGTAAAGTAGAGAGCTTATGGTAGGTGTGGCGCTCTACCTCTTTCAAAAACAACCTCCCTTGTCTAACGCTAGCTAAAAGAGGATAGACTTCCTCGCTGTTCGGCTGATCCCGGCAATATACCAATCCACCAAATTTACGTATCGTATCTGAAATATTGTATAAAAATTAAATTAGAAAGAAGAAAGTTATGAATTCTTAAATGATTTCAGTATTTTGTGGACCATCATGTATGTGTTCTATCCCCAACATTAAGCATTCTTTATCATAGCTGATGAATGTACTTTTTACTAGTCGGCCAAAACTGGTGAGTCCATGAGTAGGAATCCATAAAAGAGCATAGCTTATGAGTTTGTCTTTAATCCTCTAGCAGGACCCAGCGTGTGTTGATCGTCCGAGGAAATGGCCGTATAGATGCTGTTTTTTCAAGTGCTGCTTCCGTATTTTTTTTTTTTTTGGGGGGGGGGGGTTCAAGACATCACGCAGCATCCTTGTGTAGTTACCATCTAAGTTTTTCTCCAAGTGGTGCAACCATAAAATAGAATTAACACACAGGACTGGGGAGTTGGAGTCGGAAGCAATTAAGGGGTCACTGGAGTCGGTAAAACTATTTTCAATCTGACTCCGGTTACTTTAACGAAATTCATCTCAACTTCTTTTTATGTTGTTGTAGTTTTTTTTAAATTTATTTTGTATTTGCAAAGATTATATATATATATATATATATATATATATATATATTTCTTCTATATGCTTTCAAATATTCTGTCTCTAATTCTGTAAGAAAATAGTAAAGAATGAGTAGGTGAGGTATAAAAGCCACAATATCTTTATTCTTTTATATAAACCAGCTGTAATGATATAGACTTAACTCAAGTTAAGACGTATGCATTAGTTTTGAGATTCGCAGACCATAATCACTTAATTACATGAAGAGGAGTTGGGGTCGAAGTTTTTGTATTCTGATTTCAGAACCCTGCTGACATGGCTACCGTTAGGATATGTGGTTTAATCATATTTTTTACATATTAATAATATAATACACAATCTGTTATTCTAAGAACTTAATTTAATGTTTTTGTTGCTACACTGCAGAAATATACTCAAGAAAGAATCTCTATTATGCGATATGGAATTAGTAATATTTTAAAAGAAAATGGTAGTTAAAAACAAAAAACCAAATGTCTACGATTTAATAATTTCTGGTAGGTTTCTAAAAACTGTAAATTAGTTATATTTTCTTATACGCATGCGCGACTAGTAATACGAAATGACAACCTAATGCGCTGCCAACATTTCAGTAAGCAAGTTTGGTTGGTTATTTAATAATGGATTTTTTATACTTTTTTTCGTCTTTCTTGGTTTTGTTATAGAATACGAATTCTCTTCACACATCATGTAATATTTTAACCACAAGAATATATAAATTAATGCCACAGATATGCGTTCAGAGTCTCATGATAATCATTTTCACTCAAGAGCGTTTAGAATTGCAACTGAAAAAGTGGATGAGGAGGAGGCGGGAACTTAGGGGGAGAATATTTTGGCTCTGGAGTTGGTCTTTTGCTTGTTATGTTTTTGTTTCTCTCTTAGAAAAAAACATTTCCACATTTGTAATGGCTTTCTTCTTTTAAAATTGTTTTGTGCTTTTACTTTTCATATTTCATTTCAGTTTCTCTTCTCTTTTCTCTCCCCCTCTCTCTCTCTTCTCTCTCTTTTCTCTCTCTCTCTCTCTCTCTCTTCTCTCTTTTCTCTCTCTCTCTCTCTCTCTCTCTCTCTCTCTCTCTCCTTTTTCGTTTTCTCTCTTTTTTTCGTTTTCTCTCTTTTTTCGTTTTCTCTCTTTTCGTTTCTCTCTTTTTTTTCGTTTTCTCTCTTTTTTCGTTTTCTCTCTTTTTTTCGTTTTCCTCTCTTTTTCTCTTCTTTCTCTTATCCCTTTTTCTCTTATCCCCTTTTCTCTTTTCTTATTTCTTTTCTTTCTTACTCGTGGTTTTTCTTTGTTTATTTTGTTATTGTTTTTTCCTTTGTTTTCTTATATTTTCTGTTATTCTTTGCTCTTTATTTATTATCTCGTTTCTTATTCCATTTTTTCTTCTTTTTATCTTCCCTCTTCTTTCTTTCTTTCTTTCTAGTTTATTCTTCTTTTCTCTCTTTTTCTTTTCTTTTCACTTTTTCTTTTCACTTTTTCTTTTCACTTTTTCTTTTCACTTTTCTCTTATTTTCTTTTTGTTCTTTATCTTTTAACTTTCTTCTTTACTCTTTTTAAAAACTTTACTGATCTTTTCTCTTTTTTTCATTTTCCCTTTTCACTTTTTTCACTTTCACTTTTCTTTATTTCCTCTTTGTTCATTTCTTCCTTTTCATACTTACATCTCTTTTTCATTCACGCTATCATTTTATCATTTCCTTCTTATTACAATTGTTTTTCCTCTCTTTCCTTTGTAAATCAGCATCATTTTTCCTCGTTGTTTTTTTTAGTTTATTTTCCCAACATCCTTTGGGAGAATAAAATCCTTAAATGAATATACATTCCTTATTTTCCTTTATCTTTTTATCTTATTTCCCAGATTCGTTTCGTTTATACATAATAAAAAACCAGCGAATCTATATACTTTATATCCATTTATTTTATCTACGTTTTTTCAATGTTGTTCAAAATCAGTAAAGCTTATATTTAGAGTCATGTAAATAAATGACCGCAGGAAATAAACGATGATTATAGTTTTCTCGTGCTTTTTTTTTTTTTTTTCATTTTTATACCAAATGTGATTCCTGTACATTTCTGTTCACTTGTAAGTTGTATCTTTAAACACTTTTTCTTCTTCTAGAAAATGTTGTCTTCTCTAAATGCACAACAGCATTTAATTCATTGATCTTTTTTAAATTTGGTGAAGTCAACCATAGTTCTATCTCCCTGGATCAGAAAAAAAAGCTCTATCCCTAACTGACCACAGTTGTGTTGTTATCTATCTTATAAACATGACAGAAATCTCCTCGATCCGTTCAAGTTTCCGGGCTTATTTTAACATCAAGTTGGAATTTGTTAATGAGTGCACCAACATTTTGGTAGTAGGAGGGTTAACTCACGGAACTTATATAAAGTTGTAAAAAAAACTTGGAAAGAAAATTTTACTGAAAAACAAGTTCGATCCTCGCGGGATTCCCCATATTTCACATCCAACCCGTGGCGAAAGAGCAGGTTGTTTGGTTGAGTTTTACGGCATGCCAACCCATTGGGTGATTTTATGCCGAAGGAGTTTTTGTTTTATTAATTTTCGATGGGTACCCAATTTGTTTTAAACACATTTTTTCTACTTAACCCAGAAATGAGACCCTAACAGGTACTATAACTCCGGGTCAGATTGGATCTAGGAGAAATGTTGATGAAGGGTAGCTTCACATTCACCCAGACCTTCAGAACTGGAACCTCACTATCAGATAGTTTAACAGCATGCCCAGGAGAATAAGACCCTCAGCCACTGGTATCTATCACATATGATAAAAATATTTATGGGTTGCAATAAGGGCAAAAGGGTTAGGACAATCATATAGGTGCTAGGGCTTAACATAAACAGCCTATTGATCGGAGGGAGCCTCTCCGACTGTCCGTGCGAACGAGTTTGGTAAATACCTTCGTTCTATCGTTCCTCTCTCTCTCTCCCCAACGTTCTATCGTCTCTTTTCTATCTCCCCCATTTTGTCATCTTTAACTCCTCCCGTTCTGTCGTCTTTCTATCTACCCCCTCTCTATATCTATCTATCTATCTATCTCTCATCATTTCTCTTAATTAGTTTTGTCGTATCTTTCTCTCTTCCCGTTCTATCGTCTCTCACACACAATCCATCGTCTCTTTCTATCATCTCTCTCTCTCTTTCTCTCTCTCTCTCTCTCTCTCTCTCTCTCTCTCTCTCTCTCTCTCTGCCTGACTCTCTGCTTAATTAATGTTTAACTCTCTCCATCGTACCTTCTCTTTTCACCCAGTTTAATCATCTTATTTTAATGGCTTACTTCTTTCATATTTCTCCTCTTTTATTATTTTAAAAACATCTACTTACTTTTAGTCTTTTCTTCTCACTAGAATTCGATCGCAATTTTGTTTGCGGCTTTATTACTATTATTATTTTCATTATCCACAACTTTCTTTCTCCCCCCCCCCAATTATTCTCTTTCCTTCCATTCGACCAGGGTCATTTCGTGTAACGCGCCACCTTCAAAGGATTCAGTTGAAGAAAAAAACTTTAATTAAATCATTTTCTGTACAGAAGCAAACACCTTTTTGCATTGGTATATGAAAGGCTTGCAATTTCTTGTAATTGTGCTTTTCATGAATTTTAGATTGGATTCAAGAATAAAAATCAACCAAAATAAAATACCAGACACAGAAAACATTGAAACGAAATGAAATCATTATCGGGAAATAAATGAACAAACTACGTCTGACACTGGCGGAAAGGATGGCAGTGCAACTTGTAAAATAAATTAACTAAATAAAATATAGAAAACTAAAACTAAAACTAAAAACCAAGTCGCTTTACAAAATTAATCAAAATTATTTTTTTTAAATCCTATAGCAATGGTGAAAATTACACGAAACAGCCTAAAATACCGAATTATTTTCTTTTAAAATAAAAATACTAAAAGCAACATCTTAGAAATAGTTTTTAAAAAAAACTTTTAAAATATCTTATAATACATGGTGTTTCAAAAAAATTATATAATATGAGATGGCTGTAACTCGAGTATCAAATTACCAGAGAAATAACTGGAAGAAACACGACGAGTATTAAGGATTAGGAATAAAGGTTTTAATAAAAAAAGATACAAGGTGAACAGAATTATTAGAAATTACATGGTTGAATTAACAAGTCCTGTGAAATCTCGTTGCATGAACAGTTCCAACATGGCTGATTTAAAGTCTTCCCGCCAAAACTTATTTTTCATGACGTATTGAAGTTTTGTTACTCTTTAACAATTTCAAATTATTGTAAGTTATTTGAAATCCGTGTCTCCGAGTCTTTGATATACAAGGTGAACAGAGTAATTCGCAATTGCTAGTTTGAATCAACAAGGCCATGGAAACTTTGCTATTTCTCTCTTACGAGATTTCGTCAGATATTATTTATAGGAAAAACAAACTGTTCAATTCTCATTATTTAGGCATTATATGACAGATGAACAGCTTGTTTAAGAAAAATCTATATGTTAATACGAAAGTACGTACCTACGTGTGTCATGCCCTGTCATCCCCTCAGATAAATAATGGACCCTTCCTTTTAGATTAATAGGATATAAATGCCTGTGATCAAATGATATGTTCTGTCATCACCTCAGATAAATAATGGATCATATTGTTGTAATTATGAGGAAAGAAAGGGAAGAAAAAGAACGTGCAACACATCAGAGGGAATTAACAAAGGAAAGAAAGAAAGAAATGAAAAGGGAAAGGTGGGAAATATGAAGCGATAACGCTTATCATATAGCTGTGTACAAGAAGATACACACAAATGTAAAAAAAATAAATGTACAATGTATGCTATTACCTCAACTCTAGGCATAAAATAACCCCAGGCTGGTTGAAATGCCTTTAAAATCAATCAATCTATATCTAAAACATTAATTATTTCATGTACAGTTGGTTGGTTAGTTGTTTTGTTTTAAGGCATATCAACCCTTTTCGGGTCATTTAATGCCGAATAAAGTCATTTTGATAACAGGTTGCTTACAATACCAACTGTTGCTTTAAATGGTCACCCTTCTAAAAATTAAACAGACTTATCGCTTCTTAACTTTGGTGATCTAGCGGGAACCGGTACTTTAAACGTGACTTGGCCGAAATTAGTTTTCCTGGATTGAAGCTACAAGTAACGAATTGGTTTGTTGGATATTTGTTTCGTTTTACGGCATATCAACCCTTTTCGGGTAATTTAATGCCGGATCAAGTCAATTTGATATCAGGTTGCTTACAGTAACTGCTGCTGCTTTAAATGGTCACCCATCTAACGACTGAACAGGCTCGTCTCTGCTTAACTTTCAACGTAACTTGACCGTAATCAGCTTTATGGATGTACTTACTTGTTGACGACACTGTTTCGTATAAGGCGTGATTCCATGGACTAAGCCTATAATTACTTTTTATGTTTGTTTTTTTTCATTCTGTTTTCCCATTCTTTTACTAAAACAGCTGTCTTGAGTCCATTTTCAAAGCTTTGTAATCGATTCTTAATGCACTCTTCTAAAACGAATAATGGAAAATGTCCTCATAT
Organism: Doryteuthis pealeii; assembly: GCA_023376005.1. Lineage (NCBI taxonomy): Eukaryota > Metazoa > Mollusca > Cephalopoda > Myopsida > Loliginidae > Doryteuthis > Doryteuthis pealeii. The sequence continues at coordinate 11,985,161 of CM042160.1, forward strand.
ATCAAATCAATTTTCCTCATTGAAATGAACTGAAATGCTATTAATCCGTTCCAGTATCCCCCACCCCAAAAGGACACCGTAATTGCTTTTCTTAGAATTTGCCTAATTAAAAAAATAACACCGTATTATATAAAAACAATGAAATAGAATGTAATGAATTATTAGCGGTAACATGTTTTAATGTTTATTTTTTTTACTAATAATATTTTCCTTTGGTGCAATAAATTTGAAAACTTAAATGTTTTAGTGAACTTATTAACATAAGCGTATCTGAGGCTCGCTTGTACCTCAAGGTACCCCTGTACAGTTTTTATGTTTTTTTGCTTTTGTTTATTTTTGGTTTTTACGGGTTAGCTAAGTCGCTAGAGCATTCGGCTAGAAACCACAAGGTACCTAGTTCGATACCGGCCCTCGCTAACTCAGCGCATGAATAGCACAGAGATATGTGTGGGAAAGTAAGGAGCTGATGGTAGGTGTAGCGCTCCACCTCAAACGCAAAAACTATCCCCTTGGTCTAGCGATAGTGAAAAGGAGATAGACTCCCTCGCTGATTGGCTGATACCGACTTTAGGCCAACCCGAAGACTTTACTTTATTGTCAGTCTTCTGTCTCCATTCTAGAGTTTTGATTTTCTTTTACCAAAACAGCTGTCTTGAGTCCATTTTAAAGGCTCAACGATCGATTCTTAATTCACTCTACTAAAACAAATAATGGACAAGAGTGTGTGATATTCATTGCTCACCATCTTCAATGGTTTGGCGTTATGTTAATTAAATGCGTTTGTGCAAACGATTTCTGGCCAATTAATCAACTTGAAGTTGGGAAGAGAATGAATTTTAAAGAAATTGATTTATTTTTGCAGCGAATTTCTCATGGGTTGGGTAGCAGATGTGCGGAGGGAGGGGGGAAAGGGTCAGATGACATTTTCTCAAAATCATCCAAAAAAATAAAGGAAAATTAAAAGAAAAAAAAAGATTTAATTGATCTTAGATGAGGGTGTTATTAACTAAATCTTTCAAGTTGAGAATGGAAAATAAAACAACAACAAAAAACTCAAACTTTTAGACCCAATTTTTTTTTCTTTTATTCAAAGTCCAACTATTGCAGAAAAAATTGTAATGTCTTTTATATATCTAATTTTTTTTTCAATTTGCAAGACTATTCTTTTGTAATTTTAATTTTGTTTTAATTTTTTTAAATTTATTCCTAAAAATTTAATTGAATTTTGGGCGTTCAATCATTTTTGTTAATTACGGCTAGGATAGTTAAATTTTATCATTATTATTATTATTATTATTATTATTATTATTATTATAGTCTCCCATAAATTTGAATGTCCATGATGATCTTTCCACCTTTCATAAAATTGTTAGCCAACTTTTCACAGTAATTAACTTCCGTACGTCTTCGAGCACTTTTAGAGCAGACCAAGCTTAGTGGTGAGCATCGTGGTGTGCCATCACCAAAGCGAAATCATTAATTCCAGAGGCATTTTCTTCTCTTTTTTAAATAATGAGGTATATCTATAAGTAAATAGTGCTCAATGTCGTAGAATAGTACATGTATATTTTAGTTGGGGTAGCATGGAAATGAAGTCAACGACCCTTGGTTACTGACAGTTTCTCGCCTATACGGTTTTCCAACCACTTAGTTTCAAAATCACATAGGCGAGAAACTGTCAGTAATTAAGAGCCGTTGACTTCATATCCATGCTACCCTAACTTATGAATATATCAAAATAATATGGACATCTTTTGTCTACATTACAATATCAGACCAAAATTAATGATAAATTTGCCATAGCTAATATGTTCCCAAGTACATTCGGTCCACTCATGGACCGTCATTGGTAGATATATATATCTTTGGAAATTCAGAGAAAACTCAACGGACAAAACACAAACTAGCCACAATTATGACAATCGAAAAAAAGAAAAAGAAACAAAATATGCCGAGATAATAAATATTGGAAAGTGCTCAATACGCAGTTGTAGAGCCGGTATATATATATATATATAAGGTGAGTCAAGAAAGTATCGAGATGTTTTGTATTTTTTGACACATCTTGTATTCTGAAAAAAAGTAACGTTCCATTCATTTTTTTTTCAGAGTACAAGGTGTTACAAAAAAGTACCATGTTTAAAGTTGTATTTACCAATATGGAAATGAAGAATGAATGGAACGTTATTTTTTTCCAGAATACTAGGTTTGTCAAAAATTACAAAAATCGATACTTTTTTTACACACCTTACACACATATATATATATATATAAACCAGAATAGAACAGTTTGCAGACAAAATCTATTCTTCCGTTTTAAGCTTTTAAGCTAACTCGAATTCATATTCAATTAGTAAACTAGATCAGTCAACCATATATATATATATATATATATATATATATATAATGCTAAGTTTAATTTGATTCAAATCTGATTTTTTTTTCTTTCTGTGCTGTAAATATTTGACTCTCATTTAATGCATTTGTATTGAAAAATTGGTTTTTACGGGGTTAACGATGTGTTTTGACATGATGGATAAATGCAAAGCGAATTATATTCAAATTGAGCCATGTGTGGCATTTTGCTGACCATGTGTGACATTTTGCTGGCGTCTAAAAACCCGCAAATAAATGGCCAACTTTACATTTATAAATGAACACCATTTTCGAGTTCGTTTCTGACCTTTTACGAACAATCACTTCACCTTTTCCTTTGACTTCAAATCGGAAGCTTTTTTTTATAAAAAAAAATAAATTACCTTGAATTACCGTTTTTTAATCTCCCCTAAAAATTGCTAAAACCCGATACTTTACATATTAGTAAACTCGTTTATGTAAAAAAAATCCTTATCATGAATATGCCAGACATAAAAAGACAAGGAGTCGATATCACAGTGAGAATTGTTTCCGAACTTAGACTTGGTTCTTTAACCATGGTGTGGTAACCGGTCTAGGAGAATGACGCGATCGTTACCTTGTTTGTATTTGCAGAGATGTTTGTGGTTTAATGTAAGGACTACTATACATTCTCAGCACTTACCAATGTGACGAGCTAATACAGACTTAGACTGTTTGTGCAAAGTGAATAGTGTGTTGCTTTGTCAAAAATTGACAATTTGTGCCCAGCAAACTAAGCACATCCCTTTTACTAAATGTCATTAAAATGGAATCTCTCGTCGATTTTCGACGCATGAGTGTTCATTCGGTGAACTACCAATACAGGATTTGTTTATAGTGGTGAAGGCTTGTGTAGGACCATTCCGCACTTTTTGGTACAGTCGATAGGAAAGAATTGGTGCATCAAGGAATGCCACAAACCCAATCAATGACTGATCTCAGGAATTTTGAATTCAGAGTTTTCCCTCTCCTAGACTGGTTACCTACCCAAGGTTAAAGAGCCCAGTGTGCCCTACTATTTTACCCATAGCTGGAGGGAGAATATATGGATTCCTACCTTTCCCAAGGGTATTAGCGCTATGTGAAATGCAAACAGCCTTGTCTAGGATTTGAACTCGGGTTGACAAGTCCATTTTCCACGACTCTAACCATTATGCCACGCGCCTCCATTTAAATGTCAATAAAAATATTAGATGAAATTTTCATTAAATATTTTTATCAATTTAATTTTTATTAATAGGGGTACCCTCTAGATTTGATTTGTGTTTATATGGGGGTTCACAAGATAGACCCAAGAATGTTTGCAAACCGCTGATTTAGGAAACATCCCGCATGCTGCTGCTTGATGGAAACTGCCATGTTGTCCGGGTTGATTTAGTAGCGTATACCCCTCTACGGTTCAATCGGTTGTAAACAAACGCACGTGTCTGGTTGGTCATATCTTATCGGTTCATTTGGAAAGAGAGAAAATCTGCTTAGGATTGTAATCCTGCTAATGTATTATTGTAGTGTTCAGGCGCGAATAGAGAATGGACCTAGGCACAAAGGTTATTTGCTCTTTAATTAATCCTAACCTACTATCAGTTCCACGCAATGTACAATCTTAATTTAAAGTTTGAATTTTAACTATTTGCCTGCTAAATATCCCCCACGTATTTACCAAATTTTGGTTTTTATTTTATTTTTACCTCTATGATGGTATATTTCATGATTCGCTCTCTATTCCCGTCAGAACAAATTCAAATAAAGTCCTATTATTATTGTAATCTGAGCCCTTCTTCATAATTATAATAAAATAACCATCAGTGTTTGTACTTTGCTTGTATGTGGTATGCTTATTGGTAGGAGAGCTGCTGTGAGCGGGTTAAAGAAGGCAAAGAGTTAAAGCCACATATCAACAAAAATATTGAGAAATCTATTGGGATTTTAATTTCCCGTGCTATGGAGTATCGTAACGTAATTATCTAGCGAACTATATTACGAGGCGCTTGCGTATCAGTCATTGTCGTATAAAGTGGAATTGGCCGCTCGACTTCAAAGTCTAGACGAGGCTGATGACGTTTCACTTCGTTCTTATGTCATTGAAAAATTCATAAGTCCACCTGTTCTTCACACCCTCCCCCAACTATGGGTAAATAGTAGGGCAGTCCTGGTTTTTTGAGGAGGGGGGCTTGATTAGGCAACTTGTTTAGGAGAATGAAAACTCTGAATTCAAACTAAGTGTATTCCGCTTTAAAAAAATTGATACTCGGTTACATCTTGCTGAAATCAATTCCTATTACGAAACCCACAAAGAATCGTGGGTATAAAATAAAATGAAGTCATAAGACATTGATTCTTTTAAGGCCACTTTAAAAAATAATGGTTGTTACTTCTTGAGCTCTCAGTCACTACCCAGTTGCCTGACTGTTCAGTTGGCATCTTGTATATATATATATATATATATATATATATATATATATATATATGTGTGTGTAAAATATAAATTTGAAGGCAATTTACAATGCAATGTAATAGGTGTTAAATGATGTTTATTTACCTAAATATTTTCAAGAAAATCTCATCATCAGATGCAGAAGCATCCGTGATTTTTTTAAGCACCGCACCGGCGTAATCTTTTGTTGTTATTAAGTTGGAGGAACGCCAGATATTTGCAATGTTCGGGATTTTCCGTGATGGCATGTCGGTCCGTTGTATATGCGCTCGTGCAGATTATTCGAAATTCTTTTAGGTTTTTTTTGTTTTTTTTTTTAACTATAAAATAAGCCTCGCTCAGGCGTGGTGAAATAAGCGTTTTTTTTAATATATATATATATATATATATATATATATATATAACGCAAGTGTAAAAAGAAATGAGGTAACTATGAAAAGGTAGGCCAAACCAGGAATGATACTAAGACATTGTTGGACAGACACACATAACACACACACACACACACACACACAAACAAACTTACACATATACACACACGCAGGGAATTTCAAGGAAGATAGTTATACAACAGAATGAACACAACCTAGCAGCCAGCTAACTGATTCGGGCCTTCAGAAATCTTCTGACGAAGAGATCTTTATCTCGAAATATTAAGAATAAATCAAAGGTAAAAAAAATAACATCCTAGTTACTCATTTTTCTTATATGTAGAGCAGATTGAGCTATTTACCCTACGTATGGAAACCAGTCTAGGAGAAGGAAAACTTTGAATTCAAACCTATTAACTTCCACTTTACGTACATGTGCATACATACAATTAAGAGTGAATCTAATGCTAAAACCATTTTTATCCGTAAAATCTTTCCAGTGCTCAATGCATGAAAATACAGACCAATGTCACAATACAGTTCAAGTATTTTAAAAAATGAGTTTTTTTTTTGTCTGTGAGGCTTATAAATGGAACTTGCTTTTATTTCTTTCCCAATTTATTGATTCTTTTGTCCGCATTTGATTTACAAGCTATCCATTTACTTTCAATGTTGTTTTTTTTTCTAGCTCTGTTGGTGGTTTCTTGTAAAATTTTGTCACCTCATTTTTTAGTATTCTTTGGTAATTATTAAGTCGTACTTAATAAATACTTTTTCCATTTGGCAACCATTACAAAAATCATTGGTGAACAATTTACTTTTCTTCTGGCTCGCTATAACGATTGGCTGATTGATTTTATTGGCATGTCAACTCGTCTGTTTTTATGGATAGAGGCTAAGAAATTGTGTTCATTATACATTCAACTACATCTAATGGTGGAGAGTACCCCTTCATTGTCATTACTATCATGTCCATCCTGAGTCGGAGTGGTAGAGTCCCATCTATGGGTTAAATAGAAGAATGAGTTTAAGTATTTAAAAAAAATTGAATACCCTTCAAGCATGAATAGAACAAGACGTTTCAGTACAAAATAATCCAATAAGGTTCACATGCTGTAAAATCCGACAAACCAAACGATTCATTTACATTTTTATATAGTTGTATATTTTAGAGGGGTGCGCATGGTCCTATTGAATACGATTAATTTTCAAATTGATCTATTAATGGAACCCTAATCGAGTTCAGAGTGGATCTGGAAGTAATGGCAAGACATGGGTTATCTGCACTTAGCAGACATCGCAACTGAAGTATCATCACTGGATACAGTTTAGTGTCTTACCCAGGACACCAATTTGTTGAACTGGGTTTCTAATCCAACTGCAGGGCATGCATTCGGCGTATTCTAAGCCCCACTGAAAGGTGTTGTCTCTTTCTAGTTTATTTTGGAAATTGTCAAGTTTTCTCAATGTTCTCATTTATTAAGTTCGCAATATATAAAAGAGTTGAATTTAAAAAAATCGTGTGGACACATTGTTCACGCCATGGCCGGTGCATAAACACCCCCCTCGGCCGCAGGAGACCCAGTCTGCTAGGGAGCCTCTGAAGGTCCGTTTTTATATATTCTATATTAATACCTCTGTTATAGAGTTGTAACTCGTATGATTTATTCTGTGGGGGAAGCTCTATCTCTGTGTATTGAGTAGCGGGACTTATGATATCGCTGTTTGTAGTGTTAAGGTACTTATGACTCACGTCAATATAAAGAGTTGAGGGGTAGCGAGGAGGGCTTTTCAGTGTTTAAAACAAAAGGTGAGGTTTGTTTTAAAAATACATTTTTCTTCAACATTCTGGAGACTTGTTTTCTTATATTGAGTAGAGAGAGCTATGATACCGCCAAATGTATGTTTGTTATCTTTATGAAGAGAACGTTCTTTATATTGTAAGCGGGAGCTATGATATCGCCAAAATGTACGTTTGCTATCTTTTAGAGAGAGAACATGTTTTTTTTATATTGTATAGCGGGTGCTATGGTACTGTTTTCTTTTGGAAGAAATATATTTTTAGATTGGGTTGCGGGAGATATGTTACCGCTGACTGTGTGTTTTCTTTTCTTTTTTTTTTTTAATTTTTAAGTTCGCAATATATAAACCTGAATAAAAACGATAATAAAAAACAATATTCAATAACAATTCTCTTAATTAGTGTCACATGTAGGTATTTACTTAATCCGTTCGCCACAGTTAAGATGTGACATAAGGTCGCAAAGTTTGGCATCCATCGAGAATCGAACTAGCTATTCAGTAGTAAGCGGTCTGCAAGATAACTTGCTAACCATTGTACTGCAATGAGACACATTTGTTATTAGAATATGCTATACATTTACCGATGTAAATTACAGTACCGTGTTAGTGACGTTTTTGGTGGTGTTACTTATTACTAGGGGGGGGGCTTATTTTATGGGGATAGAGGTATTTCAATGACACGAGAAGCATAAAAAGTGCATTTTGAAATATATATTATATTTATACTCTACTTTTGGAAAAGAAACCTCGCAATATTATAGGTATTTACGCAACCCGTTTAACACAAGGTTGCAAGTATGCAGCATCCAGCGAGGATCGAACTCGGCATTCAGTAGTAATGGATCTGCGAGATTAGCTTGCTGACCTAGATAGAAGGCCCTTATTAGTGTCACAGGTAATTTGGTTTCACTTTGAAGTGATAACCATTCATTCTCTTGTACCTGAATGTTTTGTTACTACAACAAACTGCCTATTTACTACCATCAATTGATTTATATACAGTTTTGAATATATATATATATATATATATATATATATTCCGCTTCCTCTTTTCCTGTTTCCATTTCTATAATATATATTCCTACCAAGTTAATCATCAAAGACTAGGAAAACATTAAGTTGTCACGGACTCTTGATTGAGTATTCTTTGCAATTAGGATGACCGGTGCCCTTTTCCATAAACTGAAGCCTGTAAATCACCCTGTCCCTTGTTAACACCACTGCTTACATAAAGCCACCGAGCAGGAATCTGTTACCATAGCGAACCCTTATTCCCGCCATACGTTCGCGCGCATGCGCACGGGTCATATTCGTCTGAACAACCTTTATACGAGAGGAGACATTCATTTTATTTCTCATGGCAGAATAACAGAGAGAGAGAGAGGGGGGAGAGAGAGAGTAACGTAGAAGAGCGAATGACTGGACGAACAAATGGACGGTTGAAAAACCAACTGACTCTGTCCGATATGGTTGAAATATTTCTGCTTGCTCTCCTTTTTACTTGCTCACCACTCTCTTTCTCTCCCTACCTTTCTATCTAAATCACCAATCAGTGACGAAGAGAGGGGGGGGCAGCCTTACTAATACATTAGTATGCACGTGTCGTGTCGCGTTAGGGCGAACGGACGCTGGGTGGACCAGAGCTTGTTTTTGTGAGTCGGTGCGGCGGGGGTGGGGGGCGATGGAAGGGGGAAGTTCTTCGGAAATCAGGGTTTGTGCGGACGGTACAGAGAATAGGGATCGTGTAGGGAACTGGTGAAGAGGAAGTGGTAAACCTCTGGTTGCTGACCACCGACCGATGCCCCTTCCCCCCTCACACGCCGCTCCGATTTTGAATTTGAATCTGAAGAATTTGCGGCTACTTGCTTGGGATCGTAATTTATGTAGCCACACCAGAATGCTGTTGTCAGGGGCTGTCATCCACGCCTAAACTGATTGCTGTTGTAAAAGTTCATTACCATTACGTGATGATCGATTGATTTTTCGATAACATCTGACGCGTATTTTTCTTTTTTTTTCTTTCTCTTTCGCTGAAAGGTAAATTCAAAGAGATTCATTAGACCATTAAATGCTTGCTTATAGTGCTCAAACCTTAACCCTAACGAATGGAGGTTATCCTTTATAATAGTAGTCATAGTAACAGCAGATATAGCGATGTCATTAACACAGAAACAATACCAATATCACATTTTATGCTTATTAGTATATAAGTCCGAGGAGGCACTCGTGCGTAACGGTTAGAAATCTGACTCTGCTACCCGAGTTCAAATTCTGAACTAAGCTGTTTGCATTTCACATAGCGCTAATACCTTTGGGAAATCGCGCGCTTTCTTAGTTTAATAGTTAGCAAACTAGTCCCGCAGATTCCTTACTACTGGCAGCATGGGATCAAATCCTAAACTTACCTGTTTGCATTTTACATAGCGCTAATACCTTTGGGAAAAACAAGCGCGTCCTTTCATGGTTTAATAGTTACCAAGCTAGTCCCGCAGATTTATTATTACTGGGTACCTAAATCCTGAACTGAGCTGTTTTCATTTCTCATGGCGCGAATTCTCTTGGAAAATGTAAAGGCGTCTCACCGTCGTGTAATGATTGACAAGTTAGTCCCGCACATTAATTTCAATTTACAAGTTAGTTCGATCCTCGCTGGATGCGTCATACATGTTTCGCATCCTACCCGTGACAAACAGATCAGATAAATATATACGAACGGACTAATCGAGTTATTTATGAAACTAACAAATCTGACTACATACAACAAAATAGATTGAGTTCTTTTGGCAGTAAAATACGGCATGTTTGAATAATGAAGTTCCATGTTTGAGACCTTGTCCTATACCCTACTCGTGATAGATTTGGTAAATACCTATCCTTGCGAAAGATATGAATCCAGCTATTCTCCCACCAGCTATGGGTAAATAATAGGTCCGACGAGACTCTTTAACCTTTATATGGCAACCGGTCTAGGAGAAGAAAAACTCAAAAATCAAACCAGACTTGAAGAGAGATGCTATTCCTAGCTAAGACACGCTATTTGAGTAGCGGTTTTACTTCCAGCTAGGTTATGGGATAAGACTATAAAAGTCCAGTCCTCGAGAAACATCTTTTCATTTACCTGTACCTGGTCTAAAAGATGGAAGGCTAAAATGTATTACCTGATACCTGAGGCACCACTTATGTATGGAAATGATAACCGGACTAGGAAAAAAATGTTGCTACGGCTGCCTGATGTTGGGTCACATCCTAGAATTCCACGTTAAACCGACATTTTAATATATCCTCCGACTGTGGTTATACGAACAAAGCATTCTAGAACTACCGGAAAAATAAGTGACGTTCTCCAGTGGATGCCTACACATGGATACCAGCATGTAGATCGGCCAGCATAAATTTACATTGATCAGATACTGGTTGGTGTGTGAAGGATTTGCCTGGAGTGGTGACTGATAGGGATGGGTCGCAAGTGAAAGAGAGTCATGGGAAACCGTGTCGCCAGCACGACTTGATGATTGGTCATTTTTTTTTTTTTTAATAAGCGCAATCTACAGAATAATGTTTGGCATTTAATATTATTCACAATATGTCGGGAAACACATTTGAAGGTTTGGAAAAATGAGCGCGCCTTTCGTAATTCAGCTTAACATATGGAACTCAGCATGTTTTATTATGTTATGCCAAATGCATCAATGGAAATGCAGAATGCATATGTTAGTTGCACATTCTAATTGTTTAAAGCACGACATGCATACACAATCTCTCTCTCTCTCTCTCTCTCTCTATATATATATATATATATATATATATATATATACACCAATTTTCCTTTATAAAAGGACGTATACTGGGTCGTTGCACAGACAATATATATATATATATATATTATATATATATATATATATTGTCTGTGCAACGACCCAGAATACGTCCTTTTATAAAGGAAAATTGGTGTATAACAGCAAAGATCAAAGTTCAATAAAAGAAAAGGTTAAAAAAACATTTTACGCCTCATTTTCCATAAGAAAATCTAAATAAAAATATAAGAGTATGAATCAATGATATATCTTGAAAATAATTTAAAATAAAAGAAATTAATAAATGATAAAATGTAATAAAAATCAAATTCTAAGAAGAAGAATAACAAAAATAACCAACTTAAAAAAACAAGAATATATGAAGAATAAAATAATAAAACAAATATATATAAAAATAATTTTTATCAATCTATATATAAATATAGATAAGAGATTTATATTTTTTACTTTTTACTTCCCGGGTAATGCTGGGTAGCTCTGTTGGTATTTAATAATAGGTTCGAATAAAAGGCGAAAGGATCAATTTTCCTGAACATCAATTTTTATAATTTTTATATGCACAATTATTTTTCTATGCATTTTGCATTTTATTTCTATACTGTATTTAATGCTTTATTCTGAGCATTTTCTTTGGGTTTACCATAACTGCTTAGTTGCTTACAGGCAATATATATATATATATATATATATATATATATCCCAAACCCCCCGCAAGAGTAGAATGTAACAAATGCTCAATTTCTTAAGGTTTGAACACAAAATTTTCATTCTTCTAGACTGGTTGCCTAACCAAGGTTAATGAGAGCAGTTTGCCCTATTAATTATCCATAGCTGGAGAAAGAATATTGGAATGTATATCTTTTCTACGCCATGTGAAATGCAAACAGCCTCAGCCAGGATTTGAACTTGCCAAGTCCATTTCGTAGGCAATAGACATTACATCTGACACATAAAATTACGCTAGAGAATTAAGCCGGTGTTGCAAACATTCCATTATTTATTCAGACTAGTATCCTAATTTTTGTTGCATTTATTCCATTTCGACCATGATGGCGTCAAAATGATAATGTATGTATTTCTCCAATCCCCCCGCCACTACCAGTGTGTGACACAAGGTCAATTTTTAAGCGGAGTACAGTTGGTTTGAATTCAAAGTTTTGACTTGTTGCTTTACAAGGTTAAATAACCCAGCCTGACCTACTAATTACCCATTATTGGATGGAAAACAAGGATTCTTACTTTTCATCTATATTATGTTGGTGTTGTGTTTTTCACACTAGTTTAAAATAATATGACCCACAAACTATTCACTTAGACATCATATATATATATATATATATATATATATATGTGTGCGTGTGTGTAAAGTACGTGTGCACTTTGAAAGATTTAAATTTTAAAGTGCAAACAGACTTTGTTGACCCCCTATTATATATATATATATATATATATATAAAGGATTTAGAATTAAAAAGTACACAAGGGTTGATATGCCATGAAACATAACCAAACAACGGAAGTTTTTAATTCAACGGCATTAGTGTGAAATGGAACACAGTTTCGTCCAGGATTTGAACTCTGGTCGCCGATTCTATTTCCTATAACAAAACAGTTAAACCAAATGCGCTTCAAAATAATCTATAAGCAAACATCAAATACATTTTGAAAGAAAAACTAATATGAACTGAAATAATAATTACAATGCTTAAAATAAAAGACGGATATTTTATGCATTTGCCCAACCCCTCCACACGAATAGACTGTGTCCCGAGGTCATTTTGTTTTTTGTTTTTTTTTATCAAGATTCAGTTTAGTTAACTTGAGGGACAAAAAAGTAAGGGTCTAGTTTAACATTAAACTTATATGGTAAATCGAACCCCAAGTTGAACACTTTGTTTCCAAATTCCCATGAACTTATGTATTTACCAACCCCTCCACGGGAGAAGGATGTGACACATGGTCAATTTTTAAACAAAGTTTAACAAGTTTGAACTCGGCGTTTTCCTTCTCCTAAACCGATTTCCATACCAAGGTTAAAGAGCCTATAGCTAGGATGGGGGAGAATAATTGGATACATACCTTTCTCAAGGGTATTAATGTTATGGTAAATGCAAACAGCCTTCTTCAGGATTCGAACTCGTCTCGGTGAGTCCATTTCCCATTGCAGCACGTGGGCCTCTAAAACTTTAAGACATTTTCTTTTTCGGAAATAATTCACCTGGTCATCAAATAGTAATTGTCTGCCATTATTTAAGTTACGTACGGGATGTCGTGAGATGTTAGTTTTTCAGTCTGATTTGCAAGCGATGGACATTAGTTCCGCTCTTATTCATCGACATGACCAAAAACCAGAAATCAGAATTAAGATGACTGTCCCCCCTCATAAACCACCGTAGAGATCTTGAATTTACGCCCCCTCCATTTTCCCCACCGACCCACAACCCCCGTTGACATTCATGTATACTCATATATTTATTCAAATATATGTACATGTACAAGTAGGTAAAATCCATCAGTATTTCCTTGATGAACGCTTGCTCTATTTGAAACCACTTCCTCTAACTCAACCTTTATCGTTCGGGGGGCATCTTAGCCATTGTAACTTTTTAAAGGCTGCCTTGTCATTGAACCATTCATTTGACTTGCAACAGTACCTTAATGATGTGGATCTTTATGGGAACTGATGGATGCGTGTCGAGGTTGCCGTTCCACAAGAATGCGTAGGCGCGGGAACAGGAAACAAGGTAATAAAATAGAGAAAAGATTTTGTACACTAATTGATACACATATATATATATATATATATATATTATATATATATATATATATATATATATATGATTAGCTTAATGTGATACAAGTCTCTAACAGAAGAGAAGCCCTATAAGGATCTAGATACCAGCACTAATGAAGTGGTTTGTGAGACAAACTTGCTCTGCATCACTCTTCGGTAGGTGCTAATGTATAGATAAAAGATTTTTTTCAAAGCATATTGAGATCGATAGATATTAGCCTAATGTAAGCAATGCTATGAGAATAAGAAGATATATTTCTGTTAATCTTTTGGGTGAGGTAGGGGTTACATGTTTTGAAAAGCTGCATTCGAAATGTTGACCTCTGTAAGGACTTCAACGCTAAAAACATATACTAAGTACCTAACTATGAACATGGGTTAGAAACCACAAGGTTCCTAGTTCGATACCCGTCCTCACCAACTCAGCGTATGAGTTGCACAGGGATATGTGCGGTAAAGTAAGGAGCTGATGGTAGGTGTGGCGCTCCACCTCAGACGCTAAAATAACCTCCTTGGTCTAGCGCTAGTGAAAAGGGAATAGACTCCCTCGCTGCATGGCTGATACCGACATTAGGCCGCCCCGACGACTTTACTTATATATATATATATATATATATATAATGTGTGTGTGTGTGTGTAAAGATTATGTATGTCTGTACAATGTCCGAGCGCATGCCTTTTTATCAGGAAAAACTGGTAGAAACGAGCAAAGACCAAAGTTCTATAAAATCTACACCTTTCGAGAAGGAGAATAAAAAACTGTTTACACCTCATTTTCCATAAGAAATGCAAAATAGAAATATAGGGCTATAGATCAATGAAAATTTAATTTTAAGAACTATTTGATAAATTAATAAAATATAATACATGATAAAAAGCAAATAAAAGACAAATATACAATGACTAATAATAATAGTAATAATAATAATAATAGTAATAGTAGTAGTAGTAATAATAGTAGTAGTAGTAGTATTAATAATAAACAACTTAAAAACAAAAATATACGAAGAATAAAAGATAATAACGCAAATATATAGAAAAATTATTTTTATTAATTTATATATAAAAATATAGTTATAGCGAAGTTATATGTTTTCACTTTAACAGCATTTTGTGGTGTTTTCATATCTTTTTTATATATACTCATAAAAATAGATAAGAGATTTACTTTTAACTTTGTAAATCCTGGGCAACGTCGGTTAAATAACGTACGAAGGTTGATATACCATTAAACAAAAAAACAAAATTATCCTGGAGAAGAATTCAGCATTAGTAACAAAAACAAAACTAAATAAAATCCAACCAGTAGTTTTGGATGGAGTAGAAAAATGTCGCCTCTTTAAGGATTTGAAATGAAGTGTATTTTGGTCTTGTAATTCCGGTAGAATTTATACTAATAAATGATATGTCCAGCAAGAATTACATAATTTTTTATTGTCACTAATGAATAGTAAGTTCGTTCCTCACTGGATGCCCATTACACGTGGCAAACTAGTAAAGTAAGTACCTAAGAACGGCCTAGTCGAGGTATGTATCAATGTAGCAAATATAAAAAAAACACGACGGAAATAGAATGATTATTGTTTGCCAATAAAGACAGCATGTCTTATTATAATGGAGATTGTGTGTTTTTCTGTCTGTAACCGAAACTAAATCACTACTCAAGTCACAATTCCCTTAATTATTTACGTCAAATTATCCATGGTTTCATTCTTTTAAACCTTCAATTATTAATAAAATTGTTTTACATTATTAATACTGTTGACCATATCTACATACTAATAACGTGATTGTATTTATATATACAACAAAATAGTGGCATACAGTATGCACGGGAAGGCTTATTTGCATATTGATATTTAAATTTGATTTTAATAAATATGTGCTTGGTATTATTGATTTCTAATTGTTTGGTTTATCTTAATGAATATGAGCAAAAATCTCGGAGATAAATCTTAAAAGAAATTATTTACAAGAAGAAATAACTGTAATTTTATTCTTTACTTCTCATGTTAACTAAATAGTTAAATTATAAAAATTTAGTAATGAAAGACGGAAGTGGTGGAAGAGTAAGTTTCAGTTGTTCTATTTTTTTGATTATAGCCCCCTCTGTTGCATTTTTTTTTTCATTCATATTTCTAATTTAATATGATATTTTATTACATTAAAACTTAAGTACTTGCACCCGGAGGGTGCATATATTTACTAGTTTTAATAATGAAAGAAAACATTGAGGATCAGACAATTTGATTAAAAAAAGACTAAATGGATGCCCCATACTTGGGACCTTGTGTCACGTCCTATTCGTGAAAAAGGGGTTGGGTATTTAAATAATCCCATTTGGGGTGTATTGGTTAGCAAGCTAGGTTCACAAATCCGTTACTACTGCATAGCGAGTTCTATCCTTGCCGGACGCTCCATACTTGCGAATTTTTGTCACGTGTTATTCGTGGCAAACGAGTTGTGTATTTAAAGCATCCGATCGGGGTGTATGGCATAGTAAGCTAGGCTCGCAGATCCGTTACTACTAAATAGTGAGACTGATCCTCGCTGGGTTTCTTATACATGCAACCTCGTGTCACGTCCTAACTGTGGCAAATTGGTTGGGTAAATATCTACCTAGAGCGTTCCATCGTGGTGTAATGTCTAGCAAGCTAGTCTCCCAGATTCATTACTACTGAATAGTGAGTTGGATATCTCATACTTGTCACCCTGTGTCACATCCTATCCGTGGCAAACGGGTTGTGTAAATACCTACGAATGTTTTAGTCGAGTTATGTATAAACGTATCAAATCTGATAACATACGACAGAAATAGATTAAGTATTGTTGGCAGTAATAGAGAGCATGTTTTAATAATGAGAGTAAACTTTGACGATAAGGGACTTTGACAAAAAATAAAAAAGCTAAAGAGAATAGGTTATTAGATTGATTTTGTGTGTGCAAAAGAAAAGTTTGTAGGATAATAAACAGAAATAGAAGTGTGTACAACTCTTGTCAAGTTTGAGACGCAGGTGCCGACGGATATCCGTGATAATAAAGAAGAATGTGGTGATGTTGATTACTTCATTCACTATCTTTTTGATCATTATGTATTATAATTTAGATACAACTTCTCTAATGACGAAGGCTGGGAAAAGATCCCTACTTTTTTTATACTATTCGTGATCTTTTTTTCCTCTCTCTGATAAAGATGCTATATTTTATAGCTATAAATTATCTTCTATCAGTCACATATCTGTCCTTCGGAATATGATTCAGGAGATAATGTCAGCCTAAGAAACTGAAGGCAAAAAAATTATTAAAATAATATATATCTTGATCTGAAAGAGCAATGTTTTCCGTTTGGATTTATTTATTTATTTATTTATTTATTGCACTAGATGCTAGGGATGTTTTGTGTGTACGTGTGTATACTTTTTTATTAGTTTTTTTGTTTGTTTTTTGTTTGTTTTTTTTCTTTTTTGTGTGTTTGTATTTATTTTTCGTGTTTTTTTTGTTTATTTTTCTTTGTGTGTGTGTTTTTGTCTGTTTGATATTTGTGTCTATTTTTAAGGTATTTTTTCTTTTTGCATTGGGTGGGGGAGTCGATGGTGGATGGGAAGTGTTGAGCTTGTGTATGTCTTCTTTTTTCTTTTTCTTTTTTTTTTTTTTATGTTTGTGAGTTTTGCATGTTCTTGTCGTGGGGTTATTTCGTTTCTTCCTCCTTTCGACGAACTTTTCATTTCCTCCACCCTAAAGACCTTTATCTGCGCCGAAATATGTCATCAAGACTATTCACACTCAGTAACGCCATCACTACTCAAAAAAGAACTAATGGAAAAATGAGAGAAAAAGAAAAGAATGAGTCGTCAGTGTGTATGTGCTTAATATTAACACATAGACGGAGGAATATATATATATATATATATATATATATATATATAATATGTTATATATATATTTATATGAAGGCATTATATACATGTATACACATATTATTCATTGATATATATATATATATATATATATATATATATATATATATATATATATATAAAAAGTTGAAAAATGGAAATGAATCCGACGATATGCTGAAAGGAAAAATTTAGAGGAAAGGAATGTTGAGTAGATAAAATAGATTTAATGTGTTACTAACACGTGTTTTGGGCCAGGAGTTCATGTACACATGTATTCTATTTATATAAAATAATAGTAATAGAAAATGATAAAATCTGTATGCATAGAAAGAATAACGGCCTTCATCTGAGTTATTATATATATATATATATATATATATATATATATAATGCAAGAATACTTCGAACGCTGTTAGAACGAGAAAACAACAAATTAAAGTGCCGTCTATGACACACACACACACACACACACACACACACACACATATACACATATATATATATATATAATATATATATATATATATATATATATATAATTAATAAAACATCAAAGTCAGACTTCAAACGTGTCAATTCGAGCCCACCTGAAGATCGGATGCGTGAATCCCAAAGTCGTGAGATTTTTTCCTGTTTTATTTTACCATTGAAATATCTTGTTATTGGTGTTTATTTTTTAATAGAGCACAGCACTTTGCTTACTTGAAACAGTATTAGGCAGAAAATCACACACACACACACACACACACACACACACACATATATATATATATATATATATATGCATGCGTCGTAAAAGTTCAAAGAACGTATTGGTCAACTTTTTCATCCATCAAGTTACCCCAAATCTATTGCACAGAAACCCTTTAATTTCCTTCGATTTTTTAGTTTCATTATCTCTCTCACTCTCCTCCTTCTCCCTCTCTCTCTCTCTCTCTATATATATATATATATATATATATAATGAGAGAGAGCGAGATGAAAAAGTGATATGACAGTTTGTCTTGTTTTCACTAGTTTCGATAATAGGTCATCGTCAGAAGATCATTTTCTTAGAGTGTTTATACCATTAAAGGGGTGGCAAAAATGATCCGGTAATGTAGCACATCCATTAGTTGAAGGGAATTTTTTTGGTGTATATATATATATGTATATATAATTTCGAAAGAAAAATAACGGCTAAACAACGCTAAATCCTTTCAATTCATTCATTTTTTTTCTTTTCTCATATACAGTATTTCATTTATCTCCAGATAGTCTCTCTTCCCTATATAGTGAGAAAGGGTGAATGTTCATCCGAAATACCGGAATTGATCGAACCAGGGACAGAACAACAGTGGAATATTAAAATTCTGTTTTTTTTTTTTTTTTTTTTTTTTCTTTTTTTTTCCAATGCTTCAAAATAAAAATAAAAACAACGTTCACAAGAACAAAGTTTTATATATATATATATATATATATATATATATATATATATATACCATTGAAAGGAAGGAAAAACTCAAAAACCCATCGTTCTCTAATAAATTTATTTCGACTAAAACTTAGTGGCTTTTAGAAATTTAAATAAATTTCTAAAACTCCTCTAAAATTTTAGAGCTGACGTACCATAAAAAAAGACTTAATTAAGAAGAAAACCATCTAACTCACAATTCGCCGTAGGAGATAATAAGTGAAAAGTTATGAGTAAAGGAATGTAACTGACAGCAAGTTTACGAATAAAATCTTTAAATAATAAAAGAATTATCGAAAGAAGAGAGTATTTACCCAACCCGTCCGCCACGGGAAGGATTTCACACCTGGCGAATGTATGGGGATTCTCACGAGGATCGAACACGCTATTTAATAGTAATGGATCAGCGAGACTAGCTTGCTAAACGTTACACCACGATGGGACGCCCTGATTGAATGAAGAGATTCTAAAATATACATAAAATTTTAAAAAATGAGGATGAGATAATTACGGAAGAAGTAAACGAAAGGGTTAAATAAGAACAGAAGAGAGAATAAAAACCACAAGAACGACAAAATAAATAAATAAGGTGTATCAAGAAATATGAAACAAAAAAAATGATATAGCGAAGGAAAAAAATGGACGAATAAAAAAAAAAATGGCGACCCAAAATGAAAGAAATGATTTAAGCAGACGGCGTCAACGAATAAATTTTTGCCGAGAAAATACTAAACGAAGAGATTTTGGAAAACCAAAGGAAATGAATGAAAGAGGAAAGAACGAAGAGAATGAATAATTGAAAGAGATTTTAGTATACTTTGATGTTGAAAGCCAACATCAGATTAAGATCATTTTTTTTTTTTTTTTACTTGTCTTTTTTTATTATTTATCTTTCCCCATCGGTTTGATTGATAACGCCTCTTTAAACACACCCTTGGTTTTGTGAGAAACCTGGCAACTCCACGAAATCTACCTTGAATTTATGCTCGACGCGATTATCACTGTACTCAAAGACATACACGCATATAAACTTTGCATTCGTGCGTAGATATAGTCTCTTATTTTCTTATAGAAGTAAAAATGTTGTATTTTTTATTCTGTTTTTCTGGCTCTTTATTTATTCATTGGCGCAAAATCACATATATTGGTATATGGGGTGCACATATATATAATATATAATTCTGTTTGTGTCCATGCTTCTTTGTGTGTCCGTGTCCAGTATTAAATATATGTGTCTTGTATTGTGTTTATGTGTCCAGTAATGATATATATATATATATTATATAAATATGTATGTTCCTAGTATTGTACAATATGTGCGTGTATGTTCCTATTATTAGGTATTACATGTGTGTATGTTTCTAGTATTGTATATATACATAAGTTGTGTATTTCTAGTATTTGTATACATATATATTTATATTATGTGTTCATGTATGCTTCTAGTATTATATATATATATATACTACTATACACACACATGTGTTCATGTATGCTTCTAGTATATATATATATATATATATATATATATAATATATATATATATATATATATACATGTGTTCATGTATGCTTCTAGTATTATATATATATAGATATATATATTATATATATTAATTTATATGCAGTATTATATTATATATATATATATATTATCACTGTGTTCATGTATGCTTCTAGTATTATATATATATATATATACAACATGTGTTCATGTATGCTATCTAGTATTTATATATATATATATATATACATGTGTTCATGTGCTTCTAGTATTATATATTATCTATATATATATAATATTACATGTGTTCATATTGTTTCTAGTATTAATATATATATATATATATATTATATATATTTATATCATATATATACATAATGTGTCATGTATGCTTCTAGTATTATATTATATATATACACATACAGTGTTCATCGTATGCTTCTAGTTTATATATATTTATTATATATATATATTGTATCTATATATATATTATATATAGTACATGTGTTTGTATGCTTCTAGTAATTATATATATATATATATCAATATATATATATATATATATATAATATACATGTTGTTCATGTATGCTCTAGTATACATATGTGTTATATATTTATATATATATATAATATATATATATATATACACATGTGTTATGTATGCTTCTAGTATTATATATATATTATTATATATATATATATATATAGTATTCTTCATGTATGCTTCTAGTATTATATATATATATATATATATATATATAATACATATTTGTTCATGTATGTTTCTAGTATTATATATATATATATATGTGTATATATTAATGTGTGTGTGTGTGTGTGTGTTGTATTTCTATGTATTATATATGTGCGTGACTGTGTGTTTCTCGTATTATATATATGGGTTTGAGTGTTTGTGTGTCCAGTATTATAAAGTACCATTTACGTACGTAAATAACTCGATCTGTAGGTATAATGCCTATATCGCAAATTTTGCTTACTAATGGGTCCGAAATGGTGTCATCAGTTATGTCGGTGAGTTTAAAACGCAGGAACATCGCTCGACAAAAATCTTTTGCGATATCCGTGTGATTGAAAAAATGTTTGGGTCAAGGGCATCGATAAAAAGGCTTAGTTTACGTAGAAGAAACTTTGTGCAGATAATGCTTTTATTCAAGTATTAGATTGGGGGGTGGGGTGCACCAAATAACGAACAAGGGAGGGGATTCTCCGTGGCGTAGTGGTGGACTGCGACAATGTAGTAAGCGAGTTCAAACTACAGTCGCGCCATTACGTTAAATTTCGGATTAATACCATTGGGAAAGGTATGAACCATCCTCCACTATGTGTCAAATAGTACAACTACTGTTCTTCTACTAATTAATGCCTTTGGCATTAATAACCACGAAGGTTGATATGTCATTAAACAAAGAAACAAAACGAATCTGGTAACTGGCTTTGTCTCACCATAATATATTCAGCATGGTATCAGTTGGTAGAGCATTCGCCTATTACTCCAAGGTTTCAGGTTCGATACTGCCAAGCCACTCAGGCATCAGTGGAGAGTTTGGATAATCTGATCTATGCAGTAAATTGGGAGCTGATGATTGGTGTTGCACTTCACCCCAGCTAAATAATCTTCCTGGGTCCAGTGCTTGCGAAAACGGGAAAGTCTCCTTCGCTGTTCAGCTGATGCCGACAATAGGTCACACGATGACTTTACTTTTTACTTATATAAATGTTGTTGTGGGAACATCCACGTATTGATTCTTTGTCGGTTATCTGGTGAATTTATTTATATGTGTATACTATATATACTAGCAAATAATGCACGTCTCCGGGTGCAAGTATTTAAGTTTTAATGTATAAAATATCGTATTAAATTAGAAAGGCAAATGCAAACTAAATAAGAATGCGATAAAAAGATTGAAACAGAGGGAGTATAATCGAAAGATAGAACAACTGAAACTTACTATTTCATCACTCTCGGTCTTTCATTGTTTTTTTTTCTAATTTAAAGTTATTTAGTTATAAGAGGAAGTAAAGGAATGAAAAATGACAGTTATTTTTTTTCTGTTAATAGATTTTTAAGATTTCATTTAAGAATTGAGGAATTTTTGCTTATATTCATTAAAATAAAACCAACAGTTAGAAACAAAGTAATATCACACACAAAAGCACCATATTTATTAAAAATAACATTTTTAATAATAATAGCAAATTAGCCTTCCCGTTACACTGTAAACTGCTATTTTGTTGTATATATAAATATAATTGCATGTTGCTAGTATGTAGTATGGTTAACAGTATTAATCTGAAAAACAATTTTCTTATAATTGAGGATTTAGATAAAATAAAATCATGGTGAATGTGACGTCAATAACTAAGGGAATTGTGACTTGAGTAGGCATAATTTGTGGTCTAGACAGACATGAAAAACTCACAATCTCCATTAATATATATAGAATATATATATATATATATATATGAGGGAGAGAGAAAATAAGCTACTTCACAGACTTACTACTTGACGATCCGTTGGATCGTGGGTGCTTTGATTTGAAACATATTTATCGTATAATCACCGGAGTAAATTCATCTTTTGTGATGAGGTAGGTTAGAAGCTTTAAACATTTCAGTGTCATTTACCCTCGAGTCTTTATCATAACATTTTATTCACCACATGACTAAATTTACTTATATTATTTTAAATAAATTTTATCTTATTCTCTCTTGTGTATAATCATATAATTATTCATTTTGTATCCTGGTCTCATCAAGGCTCATTTCTCCAAGTGAAAGGATATATTACAATCAATTTGGGAAATAGCCTGCAAATATTTTGAAATTAAAAAACAAAAAAGAAGAAAATCCTAAGAAGAGAGGAAAACATCAAATTTCCAACTCTGATGCATTAAATGCAATACCACTTTAATGGTAGAACTTCTATTTTCTATTTTTCTTTCTTTATTTTTTTTTTTAAAGCATGGCAAAATAGAAATATTTGTAAATTTATTTTCACGTTACTGTTTCATTAACTCTTTCACTTCCTTCAGCTTCATATGAATTTCAATTCAAAATCAAGAGATGATGCCATATTTCCGTTATGTTATGGCAGTTTTTTTTAATTTATTTATTTTTTCTTGAATTCGAACCGATCTCCACTCAATCCTTAGCGCATTATGCTCGTGAAGTTTATGGTTTAGGATAAACACATTATGTGTTGCTTTAACTGCTCCCCGTACGTTTCTATTCGTTCGAATGGTTTTAATGATAAATAAATAAATAATAAATGAAAAGATAACTGGATTATATCGCAGAACGATATGGTATAATATACTATTACTATTTTCTAACGACACGCACATAAGTGTCAATGATTTATATATACTAGCAATATATGCCTCCGGGTGCAAGTATTAATGTCATAAAATATATTAATTAGAAGTCTAAAGAAACTAAATAAGAATGCGATAAAAGGATTTAACAGAGAGGGGTATAGAAACGAAATAATATAACAGTGAAGCTTCCCTCTTCCATCACCCAACCCGTTTTCCTTGCTACATTTTTTCCTAATTTAACTATTTTAGTTAAAAATAGGAAGTAAAAAAATAAAATTACACGATTATTTCTTTTGTTAATTGATTTCTTTTAAGATTTATCTCGAGATTTTTTGCTCATATGTCATTAGTAAATCAAAATTAGAAATCAAACAATACAAGCACAATATTTATTAAATCAAATTTTAAATATCAATATGCCAAATTAGGCTTCGTTCACACTGTCAACCATATTTGTTGTACATATAAATACATTGCATGTTATTGTAGTACGTAGATTGGCAGCAGTATTAATAATGAAAAACAATTAATAATTGAGGTTTAGTAAATGATAATGGAAGAATGTGATGTATATAATACATGGCTAGTGACATTGAGTAGTGATATACGTTTCGTTACAGTGAAACAACACTATCTCCATTATATAGATATATATATATATTATATATAATATTATATATATAACAAAAAGGGATAAGAGAAATGGGGATATTTCTTTTATGTTATTTATTTTCTAATCCTTTCTCAACTATTTTTGCGCCTAAAGGTTATCGTCAGGGAGTAAATTTTTGTGAAAGAAATCGTTTTTAGAAAATTTGAATAAGTTTTCTAAAGTGTTTAGGACAAACACAACAACAGAAAGCCAAAAAATTCGGATGAAAAAATGTATCACGAAGTGGCAAGTCATTCCATTTTCGGTGTGAAACCATCCATTCCAGTTAAATTCGTTTTAAATTCATTATTTTTAAATAACAATTCTGACAACAGGCAACACTATCATATTTCAGGAAGTTTATTATATAACCGAACAGGTGGTAGTGATGTGTGCCTCGAATGTGTGTGCATGTGTGTATAGTGTGTGCTATTGCTAATAATGACTAGAGTGACACATGGTAATGCAATTTTCAGTTAAGAGTTGCGCATGTTGTTCGGTTTCAAATTTGTCTCAGTTGTATTGTTTATTTTTATAGGTTGTTGTTGATTCCACGACATTTTATTTACCAAGATGGGCTTGTAAATTTTATATTAAGTCAAATGATAAAAGATTTATTTCTAAAATCATTTGTTTTCCTGTTTGTTCCGGTTACCGATTTTTTATGTGGATGTATTCACAATTCTGGAATTATGTGATTTAGCAACTTATTAAACTATTATATAAAACTTTGACGAGGGTCAATTTTTATAATAATAGTGTTAATAGAGATCTAATTCACAATAAATTGACAGAATTGTGAAAATACATAAACATCAAATCGGTAACCGGAACAAACAGGAAAACAAATGGAATTAGAAATAAATTCTTTTTATTCATTTGGACTTAATTAAAATTTTAACAGCCATTCTGGTAATAAAATGTGGGAATCAACACACACCTATTAAAAATATAACAAATACACTGACTGACAATATTTTGAAACGAAAAACATCCAATCTACTGAAATTCATTAAGCCAGTGCACTCTCAAGACAAACACAACACACACAACAACACACACACACACCACACTCGTTATATTAAAACTTCCCAAAATTCCTCAGAATTATTGTAAAAAAAAATTTAAAACGAATTTAACTGGAAGAATGGTTTTCACAGAAAATGGAATGGACTGCACTCTGATACATTTTTTCATGCGATTTTTATGGTTTGTCAAACACTTTAGAAAACTTATTCAATTTTCTAAAAACGATTTCTTTCACAAGAAATTTTACTCTGACGAAACCTTAGCCAAAACTCGTTGAGAAGGATTAGAAAATAATAAGATAAAAGAAATTCCCTGTTTCTCTTATCCCTTTTGTTCATATATATATATTATATTATATTATATATATATATTAATCTTATTATAATGGATTATGTGTTTGTTTCACTGTAACCGAAACTATATCACTACTCAAGTCACTATCCATTTGTTATTATACATCACATTCTCATTAACTCATTTTTTACTTAAGCCTCAATTATTTAATTGTTTTTCATTATTAATACTGATGGCCATATCTCGTACTATAATGCAATTGTATTTATATGTACAACCAATAGTGTTTACAGTGTGAACGGCAAGCCTAATTTGCATATGATATTTAAAATTTGCTTTTAATAAATATGTGCTTGGTTATTGTTGATTTCTAATTATTGATTTTTTATTTAATGAATATGAGCAAAATCTCGGAGATAAATCTTAAAGAAATCAAATTAACAAAAAAAGAAATAATCTGTAATTTTATTTTTTACTTCCTATTTTAAGCTAAATAGTTAACAATAGAAAAAATGTACAAGGAAGACGGGGGTGATGGAAGAGGAAAGCTTCAGCTGTTCCATATTTTTTTCGATTATACCTCCTTGTTTCAAACCTTTTATCTGCATTCTTATTTAGTTTCTTTAGACTTTCCTAAATTTAATATATTTTATGATAAACATTTAATCTTGCACCCGTAGGCATAAGCATATATTTGCTAGTATATATATATTATACTTTTGACACTTACTGTGCGTGTGTTAGAAAATAGTAGATTGTATGAGTTATACCATAATCGTTCTGCGATATAATCCAAGTTTCTTTTCATTTATTTATTTATTTATTTATTCATTAAAAACATTCGAACAATAAGAAAACGTACGGGGAGCAGCTATACTAAAAACAACAGCAACACATAATGTGCTCTTATCTAAAGCCATAACTTCACGCATAATTGCGCAAGGATTGAGTGGAGGATCGGTTCGAATTTCAAGAAAATTAAATAAATAAAACTAAAACTGGCCATCAAAAATAAAGGGAAATAATGGCATCTCTCACTTAGAGGGAATAAGTGTATGATCTGGGACAATTCATATGAAGCTGAATGGAAGTGAAGAGTTATGAAACAGTAACGGTGCAAGGATATAATTTACAAAGATATTTCTAATATTTGCCAAATGCTTTAAAAAAATAAAAAAGAGAAGAGAAAAAGAAAAGATAATTACACAATTCCAAAAGGATAGAGTTCTAAATATGACTATCTTGCAAAAGGCATCAGAGTGGAATTTTGATGTTTTCCTCTCTTATTTACGCAGCAATTTTCTTTCTTTTTTTTTTTAATTTCAAATATTTGCCAGGGCTATTTCCCATAATTGACTGTGTAATCACAATCTGGTTCACACGGGACGAAATGAGGCCTCATGATCGACAGATCCATGGATCAAAATGAATAATGTATATGATTATAACAAGAGAGAAAATAAGATGAAAATTATTTAAAATAATGTATTAAAGTAATTTAGTCATGGGTGAATAAAATGTTAATGATAAACGACTGAGGGTAAATAACACTCGAAATGTTTTATAGCTCTAACTACTCATCACAAAAGATGAATTTACTTCCGGTGATTATACGATAAAAATTATGTTTGTCGAAAATCAAAGCTACCACGACCACGGATCGTCAAGGTAGTAATGTCTGTGAAGTAGCTTATTTTCCTCATCTCCTCATATATATATCATATATATATATTTATTATAATGGAGATTGTGAGTTTTCTGTCTGTACCGAAACTATATTCTATCAAGTCACAATTCCCTTAGTTATTTACATCAATTCTCCATGTTTATTTTTATTAAATCTCAATTATTAATAAAATTGTTCTACATTATTAATACTGTTTAACTATTCTACGTCACTGATAAATGCAATTATATTTATATACTACCACAAAATAGGGGTTTACAGTGTGAACGGGGAAGGCTAATTTGGCGATATTAGTTATTAAAAAATCGAATTTATAAATATGTGCTTAGTATTATTGATTTCTAACTGATTTTGGTTCTTATTTTTAATGATATAACAGCAAAAATCTCTTCAATGAATTTAAATGAGAATCCATTAACAAGAAAAAATAACTGCATTTTATTCTTTACTTCTCTTATAACTAAAATACTTAAATTAGAATAAATAACAAATGAAAGACGAAGAGTGATGAAGAGGAAGTTTCAGTTGTTTCTATCTTTCGATTATACTCCTCTGTTTCAAATCTTTTTTATCTGCATTCTTATTTAGTTTCATTAGCCTTTCTAATTTATAGATATTTTATTACATTAAACTTAAATACTTGCAACGGGAGGGTGGCAATATTATTTGCTAGTATATATAGTATACACATCTAAAATAATTTCACCAGAATCAAACCGACAAAGAATCATAACGTGGATTCCACAACAATCATTTATATAAGTAAAAAGAAAGTCATCGGTTGACCTATTGTCCGCATCGCTGAACAGCGAAGGAGACTTTCCGTTTCGCAAGCTTGGACCAGGAAGATTATTTAGCTGGGGTGAAGTGCACCCCAACTACAGCTCCAGATTTACTGGCAATAGATAAGATTAGCCAAACTCTCACTGGATGATGAGGGTGGGCTTGGGGCAGTATCGAACCCTGAACCTTGAGATTAAATAGGCCGAATGCTCTACCTAACTGGTCATGCTGAATATATTAATGGTGAGACAAGCCAGTTACTAGATTCGGTTTGTTTCTTTGTTTAATGACATATCAACCTTCGTGGGTTATTTAATGCCAAAGGCATTAATTAGTACGCAAGACAGTAGTTGTACTATCTTGAACATAGTGGAGGATGGGGTTCATACCTTTCTAATGGGTATTAATCCGAAATTTAACGTAATGGCGCGACTGAGAGTTTGAACTCGCTTACTAACTTGTCGCAGTCCACCATACGCACGGAGATCCTCGCGCTTTATTCGTATTTGGTGAGCACCCACCCCCAATCTAATACTTGAATAAAAGCATTAATCTGGCACAAAGTTTCTCACGTAACTAGCTTTTATCGATGCCTGACCAACATTTTTCAATCACACGGATATGCAAAGGATTTTTTGTCGAGCGATGTTCCTGCGTTTAAACTCACCGAATAACTGATGACCCATTTCGGACCCATTAGTTAAGCAAAATTTTGCGATATAGGCATATACTTAGATAGAGTTAATTTTACGTACGTAAATGGTACTTTATAGAATACTCAGGAACACACCAACACTCAAACCCGATATCACTATAAAAATACCCCAAATTGAACGACGAAACACACAGTCAGTCACCAATATAACATAATAAAATAAGAAATACAACACACAAAAAAAACACAACCACATGGTAATATATAGAACATTATATATTATATATTTACGGGTAATACTAAGAAAATACATGAACACATTATAATTATGATATATATTATATGATTATATATATATATATATCTGGTAATCAAAACTAAAGTAGCATACATGAACACATGTTCGTTAATTACTATATTTTATTATATATATATATTAGACACTAGACAGCAATACTGACACACATGTGTATATTCTATATATATAATATATAATAAATTAAGGGTAATACTAGAAGCATGACATCAGCACACATGTGTATGTATGTATATATATAAATATTAATACATATACTAGAAGCATACATGAACACAGTATATAATATACAATATTATATATTCACTTATAATATATATATATAATATATAATACTCAGTAAGCATAACATGAACACTGTATAATATATATAATACTATATATATATAGTATATAATAGACTTAGAAGCTACATGAACCCCACAGCATGTATGTGTATAATATAAATATCTTATATAATATAATACTAGATTCAGCATATTCATGGGACGACAATTGTATGTGTATATATTATATTATCTACTAGAAGCATACATGAACACATGTATTAGTGTTATATTAATATTATATATATATATATATATTATATATATTACCTAGAAAAATAACATGAAACGTGTTATATATATATATTATATAATATATATAATACTAGAAGCCATACTGAACATGTGTGTGTATAATATATTATAATATATATATAATATAGAAGCATACATGAAACATGGGTGTTATATATATATATTATAATACTAGAAGCATACATAACGGTGCATATATATATATATATATAATACTCGAAGCATACTGAACACGTGCATATATATATATATATAGCTATCATAATATATACTATATATATATATATACTAGACAGCATACATGAACGTGTATATATTAATATAAAAAAAATAATAGTAATATATATAATTATATTATTTACATATATAATACTAGAAGCATACATGAACACAATGTGTGTGTATATATATATATATATATAAACTAGAGCTACATGACACGTGGCCTATATACTAATACTATGGATAGTACTATCTATATATCTATTAAATACTCGACTACACTTATGTTGACTATACATACTAGAACATACACCATGTATCATACCTAATATAGGAATATACACAACCACAATATAATATGTCAATACTAGGAAGCTAATTTTAAATATATATAGTACTATGTACAATCATACTGGAACATAAAACAATACGAAGACACCATATATTTAATACTGGACACATACACAATCTGGACGGACCCAAAGAAGAATGGACACAAACAGAATTATATATATAATATAGTATGCTGCACATATAGCAATATATTGTTTTCGGGCGCAATAGATCATAAAGAGCTGAAAAACAGATAAAAACATACAACATCTTTACTTTCTATATTAGAATAATAGAGCCTATATTACGCAGAATTGCAAAGTTTAATTATGCGTGTATGATTTTAGTACAGTGATAATCGCGTCGAGCATAAATTCAAGGTAGATTTCGCTGGGAGTTGCCAGGTTTTCACAAAACCAAGGGTGTGTTTAAAGAGGCGTTATCAATCAACCGATGGGGAAACGAAAATAATAAAAACAAGACAAGTAAAAAAAAAACAATCGATTTAATCTGCTGTTGGCTTTCACATTCAATAGTTACCTAAAAAATCATCTTTCAATTATTCATTCTCTTCGTTTTTCCTCTTTCTTCATTTCCTTTGGGTTTTCTAAATATCTTCGTTTAGTAATTTTCTCGGCAAAAAATTTATTCGTTGGACGCGTCTGCTTTAATTCTATTTCTATTCATTTTGGGTCGCATTTTTTTTTATTTTATTCGTACCCCTTTTTTCTTCCTTCGCTATATCATTTTTTTTTGTTTCAGATATTCTTGAATACACCTTATTATTTATTTTTTGTTGTTCTAAAGTAGGTTTTTTTATCTCTCTTCTGTTCTTTTATTTTTAACCGTTTGCTGTTTATACTTCCTCTTCCGTATTCCATCCTTCGTTTTTTATAAAATTTATGTATATTTTAGAACTCTTCATTCAATCAGGGCCGCCCATCGTGGTGTATACGTTTTAGCCAAGCTAGTCTCGTGATACATTACTATTAATAGCGTGCTTCGATCCTCGTGAGAACCCTACATTCGACCCAGGCTTGTGAAATTCCTTCACACGTGGCGGACGGTTGGGTAAATTACTCTCTTCTTTTCCGATAATTCTTTTTATTATTTAAAGATTTTATCGTAAACTTTGCTTCAGTTCATTCCTTTACTCATAACTTTTCACTTATTTATTCCTCCACGCAAAGCGAATTGTGAGTTAGATGGTTTTCTCTTCTTAACATTAAGTCTTATTTTTATGGGTAGCACCTCAGCTCTAACTTAAGAGGAGTTTTTTTATGAAATTTATTTTTAAATTTTCTAACAAGCACTAAGTTTTGTCGGTTAATAACTTTATTAAGAACGATGGAGTTTTTTGAGTTTTTCCTTTCCTTTTCAAGGTATATATTATACTATATAATAATATACTAATATATAAATATATATAAAAACTTTTGTATCTTGATGAACGTTGTTTATATTTTTAATTTTGAAGATTTGGAAAAAAGAAGAAAAAAAAAATACAAAAAAAAACAGAATTTTAATATTCACTGTTGTTCTGTCCCTGGTTCGATCAATTCGTCAAATATAATCAGGGTGAACACATTGCCCCCTTTCTCATATATTTAGGAAGAGAGACTTTGGAGATAAATGAAAATACTGTACATGAAAAAAGAAAAAAATGAATGAATGAAAGATTTTAGCGTTGTTTAGCGTATTTATTCTTTCGAAATTATACTATAACCATATTATACTATATACCCAAGAAAAATTTTTAAAATCACTTCTCTACCCAAAAAACCAAAAAGAACATTAATAAACCGAATATTATTTTCACAAATCGCCATCTAAAGAAATCCTTCAATCTAACATATACTCTCAACATACATATCTCAAACGCCCAAGAACATGTTTAGTAAATGATTTTCTTCAACTAATGGATGGTGCTACATTACGTGATATTTTTGCCACCCTTTTAATGGTATACAACACTCTAAGTAATATGCTTCTGACGATGACCCTAATTATCGAAACTAGTGAACAACAAGACAAACTGTCATTCTTTTTCATCTCGCTAACTCCTCTTATATATAATAAATAGATAGAGAGAGACGAGAGAGAGAGAGAGAGAGAGAGAGAGAGAGAGGGAGAGAGGGACGAGAAGGGAGAGGTGAGAGAGATAAATGAAACTAAAAAATCAAGGAAATTAAAGGGATTTTCTGGTGCAATAGATTCTGGGGTAACTTGATGGATGAAAGAAGTTGACCAATACGTTTTGAACTTTACGAATGGGGGTGGCATGAGAATATAATCCTATATTTAATTATATATTAACTACCACCATACCAAACCAGAAAACCACCCAAAAATATACTATATATATATATTATATATATATATATATATATAATATATAATATGTGTGTGTGTGTGTGTGTGATTTACTGGCCTAATGGCTGTTTCAAGTAGCAAAAGTCTGATGTTTTCTATTAAAAAATAAAACCAATAACAAGATATTTCAATGGTAAAATAAAACAGGAAAAAAATCTCACGATTTTTGGGATTTCACGCATCGATCTTCGGTGGGCTCGAATTGACAGTTTGAAGTCTGACTTTGATGTTTTTAGTTACATATATAATATATATATATATTATATATATATAAATATATATATATATATATATATATATATATATATATATATGTGTGTGTGTGTGTGTGTGTGGTGTGTCATAGACGGCATTTATTTGTTGTTTTCTCGTCTAACAGGTTTTTCGAAGTATTCTTGCATTATATATATATTATATATATATAATATATATATAATCACTCTGATGAAGGCCGTTATTTCTTTCTATGCATACAGATTTTAATAATTTTTATTACTATTATTTTATTATAAATAGAATACATGTGTACATGAACTCCTGGCCAAAACCGTGTTAGTAAACACATAAATCTATTTTATCATCACACATTTCCTTTCCTTAATTTTTCCTTTCAACATATCGTCGGATTCATTTCATTTTCAACTTTTTTATTATAATATATTTATCATATATATATATACTATATATATATATAATGCATGAATAAATATTTGTGTACTACATGTATATAATGCTTCATAATAAATATATATATAACTGCTTTTATATTTATATTAACTTATATATATATTATATATATATATAATTCTCGTCTATGTGTTAATATTTAAGCAATAACACAATGACGAATCATTCTTTTCTTTTTCTCTCATTTTTTCCATTAGTTCTCTTTTTGAGTAGTTGATGTGCCGTTAGCTTTGAGTGTGAATAGTCTTCGATGAATATATTCGGCGCAAGATAAAGGATCTTTGGGTGGAGGAAAAATGAAAGTTCGTCGAAAGGAGGAGAAGAAATAACCCCACGACAAGAACATGCCACTCACAAACATAAAAAAAACAAAAAGAAAACGAAAAAGACGACATACACAGCTCAACACTTCATCCACATCGACTCCCCCACCTAATGCAAAAGAAAAAAATATTAAAAATAGACACAAATATCAAACAGACAAAACACACCACAAAGAAAATAAACAAAAAAAAGGACGAAAAAATTAATACAAACACATCAAAAGAAAAAAAAACAAACAAAAAACAAACAAAAAAACTACTCAAAAAAGTATACACTACGTACCACACGAAGAAAACATCCCTAGCATCTTAGTGCAAATACATACATAAATAACATAAATAAATCCAAGACGGAAAACTTGCTCTTTCAGTATAAGATATATATTATTTAATAATTTTTTTTGCCTTCAGTTTTCTTGGCTGACATTATCTCTGAATCATATTCGAAGGACAGATATTGACTGATAGAAGATAATTTATCAGCTATAAATTATGCATCTTTATCAGAGAGGAGGGAAAAAAAGATCGAATAGTAATAAAAAAAGTAGGGATCTTTTCCCACTTCGTCATTAGAGAAGTTGTATCTAAATATAATACATAATGGGATACAAAAAGATAGTGAATGAAGTAATCAACAATACACAATTCTTCTTTATTTATCAGGAGAATGATCCGTCGGCAGCTGCGTTCTCAAACTTAGACAAGAGTTGGTAAACAATTCTATTTCTGTTTTAGTCTGAGTCTTTTTTAGCAGTATATGCAAACAAAAATCATCTAATAACCTATTCTTCTCCTATCTTTATTTATTTATTATGGAATGCCCTTATCGTCAACGTTTACTCTATTATTAAAAACATGCTCTTATTCTGCCAACAATACTTAATCTATTTCTGTCGTATGTTATCAGATTGATACGTTTATACATAACTCGACTCAAACATTCGTAGAGTATTTAAAACCGTTTGACGGATAGGATGTGACACAGGGTGACAAGTATGAGATTCCACTCACTATTCAGTAGTAATGACTCTGGGGATAGCTTGCAGACATTACCAGATGGAACGCTCTAGGTAGAATATTTAGCCCAACAATTTGCCACAGTTAGTTGAACGTGAAACACGAGGTTGCATGTATAATTAAACCCACGCGAGGATCAGTCTCACTATTTAGTAGTAACGGATTCGCGAGGCCTAGCTTACTATGCCATGACACCCCGATCGATGCTTTAAATACCAACTCGTTTGCCGCTACCGTGACAAAAATTCGCAAGTATGGAGCGGGTCGGCAAAGGAATAGCACTCGCTATGCAGTAGTAAAGGATTTGTGAAACCTCGCTTGCTAACCAATACCACCAAGGGATTATTTAAATACCCAACCCTTTTTCACGAATAGGACGTGACACAAGGTCCAGTATGGGGATCCATTTAGTCCTTTTTTTAATCAATTGGTCTGATCCTCAATGTTTTCATCATTATTAAACTAGTAAATATATGCACCTCCGGGTGCGTACTTAAGTTTTAATGTATAAAATATCGTTTATTTTTATAATAAATTAGAAATATGAATGAAAAAAAAAATGCAACAGAGGGGGGCGCTAATAATCCCCCCAACAAAATAGAACAACTGAAATTACTCTTCCACCACTTCGTCTTTCATTACTAATTTTTATAATTTAACTATTTAGTTTAACATAGAAGTAAAGAATAAAATTCAGCTTATTTCTTTTTGTAAATTAATTTTCTTTTAAGAATTTAATCTCGAGATTTTTTGCTCATATTCATCTAAGATAAAACCAAACAATTAGAAATCAATAATACCAAGCAATTTTATTAAAATCAAATTTTTAAAAATATCAATAATGCAAATAGCCTTCCGTGATACTGTATGCCACTATTTTTGTTGTATTATACAATACAATCACGTATTAGTATGTAGATATGGTCAACAGTATTAATAATGGTAAACAATTTTTAATTTTAATGGGTTTAAATAAAAATATATAAAATCATGGGAAATATGAATGTAAATAACAAAGGGAATTATGATTCTTTTTTTTGGGTAAGTATATAGTTTCGGTTAACCAGACAGAAAAAACTCCAAGCAATCTCATATAATAAGATATAATTGGCTAGCTGTATCATCCATTACTCGGCCACTGTGTAAGGGAGCCATTGAGCTTCGGTCTTGTGGTATTATACTGTATCACTATGGCTAAACTCTACTAGATTTTTTTTTAAAAAAAGAAGTGGTATTTTTATCTATATGCTAACATGGAGATGATCCCGATTATCACAAGTATGATTATATAACATAAATAGTTTAAAATTCCATATTGATCTTTATCCGTGTGTTTTGTTTTTAATAGAAATGCTTCACCAATGGAAATCAATGAATGAATGGAGTGTTGAATACCTAAAGTGACTATTTCTAATAGATTAACATTTATTTGATTGTTTATTGCATTTCTGTCTCATGTAAATACAACTTCCTATATTGATAGTTTTCTCTTTAATATAGCTTTTATACTCATTCTAAATTAATAAAAAGAATTGTAAAATTTCCTTTTGAAAAAATAAAATAAAGTAAAATTTTCAGTTTCAGTCAATGTTAATTTAATAGCAACTGCTTTGTTTTGGTGATATCATTTAAATGTTGTACAAAAACAAAGAAAAAAAAAAAAAAGAAGCAATCAGTGTTGTTTTTCGTTTATCTGCACAAGAACTCTCATTATATCAAAAGTCGTTGACAAAGCCAAAATGAATGGTACGGTAAGTTATAATATTCCAAGAAGTCGGCACATTTTTTTTTTTATATATCAATACATTGGCTTTGGCAGAGTTTTGAGATTGATTGGGAAGCAAATAAGAAGGAATTAAAAACAATTGTTTCGCAGAAAACAGATTTGTCTTGTGTTGACAAATACTCTCAATCTTTCGATTCCTTCCTTTTTTTTTCTTTTTGGTTTTCATGTTTGTTAATCTTTTGCTTTTCTGTAGCCATAGTTTCATATAAACAAGATCGCAAGTCTGCAGATGAAAAGCCAGATAAATGCTAGATAAAAAAAAGAAACAGATCTGTAAATGGTTTGTTACACAGTCTACATTTTAAGTTCCAAGTGTTTCAAAGGCCTTTTTTCCTCAGAGATTCATATTGTAATACATCACATTTGAATATTTTGCATTATTTAAATGCTTTTAGAGATATATATAAAGTACGAAACCAGATGGCAATTTATGCTTAAATATCTACGAAAAAAAAAAAAAGAAAAAAAAAAGAATGGTTACTTCTCACTCAATTCATCTTGGATATGGATAAAACTTTTTCACAAAATATAAGGCAAAGTCAAGTGATTTTAAGAAAGTGTTATGAAATTTCAACGCCTTACTTATTAAAATCAGCTAAAATGAGTTTTCAAGACTGCTACACAAACTATACATGAGAGAGAGAGAGAGGAGAGAGAAGAGGAGAGAAAGTAAAAAAGGGAGAGAGAGCAAGAGAGAAAGGAAAGAGAGAGAACAAGAAAGAGAGAGAACAAGAAAGAGAGAGAAAGAGCAAGAAGAAAAAAAGAAGAGAGAGAAGCAAGAAGAGAGAGAAAAAGAAAGAGAAAAAGAAAGAGGAGAGATGAGAGAGAGAGAGAGAGAGAGAGAGGAGGAGAAGGAGAGAGAGGGAGCAAAGTAGAGCCAGAGAGAGAGAATCCCAATAGACAACCTTGGACCAAAAGCACTAATATGGTTAAAATTTGCTAGATTATTGGAAATGAAAGAGTGTGGATGGTCAACACACTATGCACAATCTCATATCATTGAAAAAGGCTGAGAATTGATTGGATACACACACCACACACAAAACAGCACGATAATTGATTCTTTTAATAATTTCACAATATTATAATAATAACTAGTAAAGTAAAAAGTAGTATGGGGTGGCGCCTAAAGTCAGTATACTGCAAGACGAGCTGAGGGAGTCTATCACTCTTTTCACAAGTATTAATACTAAGGAAATTGATTTTTAGCACATGAGGTGGAGCGACACACTACCATAGAATTCTAGCACTTCAATAGTGAGCAGATCCTATGTTCTACTTATATGCTGGAGTTAGGGTGAGGCCTAGTATCGGACCAAGAACCATATGTATTTCCAGCCAACACTACCAATCTGAGCTATAGCTCGGTCCTATGTATATATATTTAATATATATAAATATATATATATATAATACATATGATATAAGATATGAATAGATATTTTATAGATAAGATAGAGACAAACATATACATATTGTTTAGCAGGTTTGTTGTTAAAGACTCATGGAAATATTTCTTTCTTATGAGTGTAGACATTCAAGTCTTACTCAACTACACACACAGACAGTGTTCATGGTGTATTTCTTATGTTGAATGACAGATCAAATGGTAGAAAAAGTGTTCATATTTTAATTCAATGCGCTTCAACCATATCATCTTTGGTTTTTTTTCACGCAGATTATTGATTGTGAGTAGATTGTTGTTTGGTGGGTGAGTGTTTTATTCTATTTTGGAAGTTGTTTTTTTAATATGTGTGGTGGTATCTGTTGGCATCTCTAGGTCATCATGTTAGCCATTCATTAAAACGCGGGATCACATTTTTGCATT
This sequence comes from Doryteuthis pealeii, assembly GCA_023376005.1. Lineage (NCBI taxonomy): Eukaryota > Metazoa > Mollusca > Cephalopoda > Myopsida > Loliginidae > Doryteuthis > Doryteuthis pealeii. The sequence continues at coordinate 12,023,536 of CM042160.1, forward strand.
GGTTAACTATATGAATGTTTTATAGTCACATGGCTGTAATTAAGGATCATAATGGCATAGTAGTCAATCCTTGCCTAGTCCCAAGCAAACAATCCACTTTTCATAGTGAGAAAGTTCTATAGTGAGACTTGAAATCATATTCCCTTTTGTCTGCAGGACACTGGTTTCCCATACCAGCTGCTCTATATACTAGTTCTAGAGCAATTAGGATGCAGAAGCTAAATCCCACTTATAACTTTACCATTATTCTTTCTCTTGATTGTTTGTTAATTGCTTATTATATCACTTGCAGTGTTATACTATATCTATTTATTTAATATGCATTTGATTTTGCAAATCTATATAAACTAAGTACTGATGAAGTAATATCTTATCATAAGAGAACTTATTGCATAATAATTTCGTTTTAAAATTTTCTCTTAATTTAAGCTATCTATATATTCTATGGTAAAAATTGAATCTGGGTATTTTTTTCACTTGAAAATCAGGTCAATTATGACTAACAAAGGCCCTGGTTCTTACTAAGATAACTGGTTAGTTGCTTTAAGTGGTCACCAGCACATCTAAGTATGAACAAGCTCATTGCTTGCTTAACTTTGGTGATTTTGTGGAACCAATGCTTTCGAGCACGAGTGACTGTATATATAAGTGAATGGTCACATCTTGCCAGTGGCATTAAAAAAATAGTAAATGTAAGACAAATCTTTTGGGAACTTAACTATTAACTAATTGTATAACTAGCTAAACTAGGAAAAGAATATACTTTTACTATATATATATATATATATATAGTAGTAATTATATATAATATATATATTAAGAGGAATGATATCGATCATATGTTTGAATGAATTTTAACTGCCTTACAGGGTCATTTAATGCTGAATCAAGTCATATTTTTTGATCGAACAAAGTGACTCAGGTAGTTTTGCACTGCTTAAACTTTGATTAAACTGCAACTTTGTTCGAACAACAAAACAATACAGTGTTGCACAATAGCCAGATGAATATGTATCCTACATTCACCAGTGCATTAGGCGACCTTACTTTGAAGGGATTAAAGTTTGATAAGCTAACTCAGAAGTACAATTGAATAAAAGAGAGAATTCTAACTGAGACGTTTTCTTATTGCATTATTATCAAGATTTAGGAGGTTCCCATGGTTATCAATCCAAGGAAATGGACTTATACTGTTGCATTTCCATGCACTAAATAGCCTTGAGAAAGTTATGCATCCAACTTATCCTCCCACCACTGTTGGCTGGGGCGTTAGAATGCAGAGGAAAAGACTCCCCATATGGAGCCACAGTAGGCCGTGGGTGGCGACCGTGATGCTTAAGGATGACCCAGGTGGTTGAGCTGAGGGCCTACAATGTCCTGGAATGACGTTAAACTTAGCTGATGGTTCAAGTTCCAGTTTTGGAGGTTTGGGGAATGTGGGCACCCCTTCACATCATTTGGCTCCCTGGTCCACTCTGACCCGGGTGGGTAATACCAGTTAGTGTCTCCATCTAATGGGTTAAATAGTAAACATGTTTTATAAACAATCACTGATTATCCATGAGAGAGAGAGAGATTTCACAACTTTATCGCATTGAAATGAACCCACCGAGGATTAGTATATCTTGTAAAACTCAAAGCAATGAGGTCGTCAAAAAATTACCAAACCAATCTCTATATCCTACGCTTTAGGTAGGGTAAATAATAGGGCAGCCAGGGTTTTTACATTGGTAATGATGACGGAGCTATCTTAAGGAGACAGCAAAAACTTAATTAAACCTGTACTCCAGCTTAAAAAATTGACCTGTTGTTCTATACATCAGCTGCTGCATGTGGAGGTTTGGTAAAATATATATCATGTTTCCTACATCCAGCATTGAGTCTAGCACATATTAATGCGATTGGTTTAATTAGTCATCTCTTTTCATGTAAAATGATGTATTCTATCTATAGCTTTACAATATGCCAGCTGTACTCATATGTATTCGATAAAAGTCTATAAGATTCGGGATTAAGACATAGCTATATTAGCATCAGAAAGTAAATAAGAATTTTAGACTAGCCTGACCAGAAACTTTTATGAACCTCATATCTCTTTCCCTTATAAGAGAGGATGTACGTCTGCCGCTCAGTAAACAGAGAATGCTGCTTAGCGATGAGTCTTGCTTAAGAAGAGTTTTTATGCAATTTAACATAGACGAAATGGAGCAGTGTCAGCATCTAGGGATGAATGGAGACGTACTTTCAGGGATAGTGATTTTGGTTCATTATATGCTCTGCCTACACGTCATACTTTGAACTATAATTAGCTTTCAAGACCTTCCTCCTCATAGACAAACACATTAGAGCGAGCTGGCTATACAATGTATTGATTGTCTCAGTTAACAAGTTCTGGTCAGATTGTTCCTTTCAAGCTTGAAGAGAGAAACTCTGAGACGGCATAAGGGAAGATGGAGATCTTAGAGGCAGAAATAAGAAAGGTGACTCAAGCACTCTCATTGATGGAGATTAATTCAAATATAGGGACAGTGTGTCTTTTTAGGAATGAAGTCTAAAAATTAGCGGTATGGACAACAGACTGTTATTATTATGGGTCAGCAAGGGGATGAAGTATGAAGCTAAATAGTGGTTGAATTGATGAATCACAGATCACAGATCTTCTTGTAATTCTAACTTTCCCCTTACTGTCATAATTACACTCCCTTTATTCTCTCTTCACTCATCATGCATACCATACTTTTATGTGAAGGCAGGCACTACTTGTTCTTTAAGACTGTACAACTAACGCCAGCCTCGCGCTGTCACCGTCATGACAATATATTTTTCATAAGGCAAAAGGAGGAATAGTATATCATGAAATCCCCTGTTTCACACATTGCTTATGCACCCGATATCTTATCCACTAACCTGTCACTCACGACAACTTCAAACACCACAACAATAAATCATATCAGATGCTTTCTTTGTTCCATTCTGCCAGCTCATATGAAAAATGACAGCATATTCCCTCCATACGTACTTGCATCGTCTAATAATTTAGTGAACATTGAGTTTTCTCCTATCTATCTAATTCAAAACAAAATTAATTAATGATCATAGAAAGGGCTAGATTTCAATGTTATTGAAATCACAATATCTGAAAGACCGTGTATATTTACTTTACCTGGAGATATATCAATACATGAAAACTAAGAAAATTTTATTTAGCATGGGTTGACAGTATAAATCTAAACAAGCCATCGGTATACGAAGCGAACTGTCTTACAAATGAGAACTCTTCAAAGAACATTGTTAGAGTAATCTATATCTAAATATTATAAAATATGAATGTACATGTGTGTACTTTTTTTCGAACGATTTACTCCATAGAGGCTTAATTTTCCCAACATACACACTACCATTTTTTTGTGAATCGTGTAAACTCTATGAGCAATAGTTTTAAGACACTAATTCTGTGTCAAATCCAGACATGCCATTCGAAAATTTGAATGCCCAAAATTTTAAAATTACACGATGTTTAGCAGATTTCTGCTGACAATTTTTATAATAACAATCTTTATAACTGGAATAATTTGGGAATAATCAAAATTATTGTAACATCCAGCAAAAGTCACCCAGAAATAGAAATAATGTAGTAAGGACTACGTACGTCAAATTGTTTTAAATTAGTATCATGCATGTTTGCATGAGTCAATAGACAAAACTAAAATATTCATATTACTAACTTAAGTATATGTATATAAGGAATTTTATAAAAGAAATTTAAAAAAATATTTTTTTGGAACTATCAGATGTAATTACTAACTGAATTGATCTGTATATAGATATCTATAATATTGTAAATATTCTGTCAAAGATTCTCTTCTTTTGTAGGTTAATGTGGACGAAGATGGTAAAAAGGAAGATGCCCAAGAAAGGATAACATCATCAGGTATGTTGACAGCACAGATATCCATGGTCTCTCTTGCACTAATCATCCTATTATTTAATGCCCCTGAGAGGTGTCTGTTAAGCATCCATAAATCATAAATATAGCACAGAGTTGATTGATGTAGGCTTTTAGCGAGTGGTCTGTTACATTGTATGAAGCTACCATGTGTAGATAATTTAAGGACATTTATTCTTTTAATGAAATGAGATGCCCTTAATAAGCTTTAAAGATAGTAAGAGCACTAGTGACAAAATATTAAAAATAAAATGTATATATATCCAATCATCAATGTATATAAAAAAAAAAAATATGAACCTAATGCCAAGTCATAAACAAATTGCATATATATATAAATTATATATGATTATATATGTCTTATAAATACTAACACATTTTTTTTTTTCACAAGTACATTTTATTAGATGTTATTATTTGGGTAAATTACACGTGCTCAAGTATACAGATGTTAATTTCAGACTGATTTATTTATTTATGTGTAAAAATAATTTAAGTGCGATTGTTACCTAGAATCGTAAAATGATTTTTACACGAAGTAGCCTCTATGAAAAGTAACCAAGCGAGTGAAGAGATATCTCCCTTAGATGTATTGAGTAACATCAATTATATAATTAGTATGATATCTGCCTAATTAATAACAAAATCATGCTGCAGATGGGCGGGTGCCTGAGTCTGGTAGGCTAGTTGATGAGTGTCCTAATAGGCGAAGATGTCTACATACAGCAGAGCGATTTTTGCTCGGATTTGTGTTGTACCAGACATTTAACGATGAGTGTACTGATTTCGCCAGATCTAAAATTCATTATCTTAAAATCTAACTATAAACTTTTCAAAATTAGGTTACGACTCAATTAAGCACATATTCTCTCAATTAAACTTATAATAATTTTAACATTATATCTTCTATAAAGTGTGTGTGTGTGTGTGGATGTGTGGCTGTGGTGAACGAGAAAGTGGAAGTGGATCAGCTAGTATGCATAATAGTCGCGAAAGAATTACGAATAATAAAAAATATGTTGAATGAAAAACACAATCAAAGGAACTCTAGTTTTTAATTCAACTTTAAAAAACAATAATATTTACCGACAAAGCAAAAGATTCTCACATTTTCTTATGGATCTCTGTGAAATGTATTTTTCCCTCAATTAACAAAAGCCTTCGATGAAGATCTATTGAAACAGATCGAACACTGCAGCATAATGTGAAATAAACATCACTCACTTCTATGAACTTGTTTTTTTTTCATTTTTCACTATATAGGTATATATGTATTGGTGACCGTTTTTTATTAATTTCAGATGAGTTACAATGTACAATATTCACCGAAGTTTAACAGACAAGATTGATACTACATAATATATATTGTATATATTATACGGATACTCTTAAAATTCAAACCATTCTCAACAATATACAAGGCCTAAGAGACGAATTTTATAAGTATTAAAAGATAACTTCAAGCAATACATTATAATTAAAACTTGATGGCGGAGGCAAAAGCAGTCTATAATGATGAGACAAACTTCTTCAGGGACCCCACTCCAAAAGTGTTTAATACTTTTGAGAAGTATCACTTGGAAGAATATTCATTATCCCTCATTTCATTCATTTTTATATATACATTCATTCATTCTTAGCTATATATATTATGGTATGTATCTTGTATGTATTTATCGTGTTATTCTCTCATGTAGAGTATGTTTGTAATTAATTGTGGGGTCAAAATTCCAATGAGTGAAGAAAATTGCGAAGCTTTAGGAATAGAGAAGTCATGCTGATAATTTTACTAAATATTAATGGTAGGAGGGCATGTGATGTCATTTTCACAAGAATGAGTTGGTACCAGATGATGGGTGTCAAAATTGTTTGAGATTGGATACTTCAACATTCGAAATCAAGTTCTTAAATACTCCTCTATAATCAATCATGTGCCGTATTGTAGACGAAGTTCATTTCAAACAATTTTTTAAATTTCTCATGTCTGCGTACAGAAAATGATTTTTTCAGACTTTTGTGATATGAACTGGTGATATTTCTATGAAAGTGTATATATGAGCGTAAATTAAAAAGATTTAAAAAAAAATGGATTAGGCGATTCTATTGATATTTCAAAGTTTTGTATTTTTCGTTTCTTAAATACGATCAGAAATTAAACCTTCTTTCGTACTGGTTTTTTAAAAATATCTTATTGCCATATTATACAAATAATTACATCAGACACAGTAAACAAAAAAATTTGCTATTGGGGTAATAAAAGATAACAGTAAGAGTGTTGATCAGTTGTAAATAAAGTTGGGGTGTTTTCATATTATCAATTCAGGAACAATTAATGCAACAGAGAATGCTTAATATGATGTCGTAAAAGTGAGGTTAGGATAAATTATTTTTTAATAGATTCTATAGTGAACTTAGTATAACGATTATGAAGTGCTTTAAAAATTTTTTGTCAAATAGTTGCCGTGGTAATAGATGTGACGTATAACAGAATTAAAGGGTTTAATACTATTTTAGAGTTGCATTAGGATTCCAAGATTCTGTTTTGAGGATTGTGCTAAAGTAACTAAAGGCAACTAATGTGGTTATCTCCTAGTCATTTTCATTGTAAGATAATGGTCGGAAATGCCGTGAGATTGCGCTATGAGGTAGTAACGCGTTCCTCCGGAGTAAGCGACGGAGTTTATTTTTTATTTTAATTTATTTTTTATTAGCTTATTGTGAGAAAGATTCCAGTTTATGCAAGACATTGTGGTCTTAGATTTATTAATCTTTATGCATTACTGCTTTGCTAATACTAGTGTGATTACTAGGCTATTGAATTGATATCATATACGAATCAAATAGTCAAGTGTGTTGGATAAAGATTAATAGAAGTTATATATAGACAAGATTATAATATCAGATGAATGTTATAGAAACAGATAGTGGTTAGAAAGGTAATTTAATTACTAGATGAGGGGCTGCGAGCGGGTTTAGTCAAATATGAGAGTTGGACTGGCCTCTATAGTTTGCTAGAAGTTTCAGTATACGCAGGCGATTCTAAATTTTCAGCAAAAGAATCTCAGCAGGGGAGATAAGTGTTTATACGGCGAATAAGATTCAGCAAACACGGTTTGCCATTAAGGGTAACAAGGAAATAAAAGAAACACATCGTGAGGAGGGTACCTAAAATTTCCTAGATGAAGAAACAGCATAACCAAATTTGGCTGTATTTAGACAATAATATACCAGAAGCGTAATGTCAGGCACCAATTAGCACTTTTGACACTTTACCATTTGTATCCGATATGAACTTTCTGAACTCATTTTTGTAAGATCACAACACATTCTATTGCCCTAATAACTATTAACTGGCAATTTATTGTATATTGCTTGCTTTTCCTGTGACAGTGTGAGAGAGAAGAAATGGTTTTTGCTCTTAGCCAGTTTTCGACTTTTGATGTCTGTTAGGTATAAGTAAACAGGATAGGATGAGATCTATCAATGAGAAAAAAAGATGTGCATATAGTGGTTATTTATAAAATTAAGAGATTATGAATGGTACACAAATGTAGGACAGCTAATATTCTAAGTGACATTATGCATGCCTCTCGAGTTGTTTCCAGACTTCCAATAGTTCACAGGTATTTGCAGTCTCAACTAATACTTTGTAGTAAACATGACAACCCATGCGATTCGAGCTTCTACAAAGTAGTATCATGCTGGAGATTCGATGTTTTGTTTTTATGTGTCCTTGAGTGCGAATAAAATGGTAGCACGTCAATTATATGCAAAACTAAGTAGATGGTGATGATTAAAATATAGATTTATCTTCATATTCTTACTTTTGTCGAGATAATGCTGATATATATTCATTTTTTGTTTATTAGTTAAACTTCACTGGTGACTTACTTTCATATTTAATACATTAACATAAGATGGGAACTCTGCTAATAGGTTTAATTTGAATAACTCGGGGTTCTAGAGTGGTATCTTAGGAGCAATGGTGTGAGGGTGTGTTTATTTTATCTAGATTCCAACCTTGTCCAATAGTGACTGTGAAAACTCGCAGTCCTTTCGGAGTATAATGTTTGTCTATTGTCCCCCAGGACAAGATTCGGATTTGTACCTTTCTGCTCTTTTTGCTCTACTATCTCTTTGGGGTGGGCCTCTAAGCACCTCCAATGTAAAAAGATGGGGGTTGCCATAAAGAATAGGGTATGAGAAAGGCTCATAGTGTCTAATAGATATTTGATTCAGGGCTTCTGACGAATGGCGATGCCACTGAAACGGGTGAAGGTAAGAATCATCTCCGACCATATTGGGGCGAAGATAACCTTTGGACGAAAGTACCGGTCTAGTCTCCAGTGTGAGAGAGGCCCATAAAGTGTGAATACATTGACAGAGGTCAAGACCGCTCCAGGTCATCTCTGGTGTTCATCAAAAGATCGTCTTCACAGTTGCCACCCGGTAACAGTGTGGCCTCTTACTCTCAGTCGGGGAGTTCACCTCATACCCTCTGACGTACGAGGTGCAGTTCAGTGCATCTCTAAATGCACAGCTTAGGTTTACATCACCAAA
>CM042160.1:12039541-12049541 GCA_023376005.1 Doryteuthis pealeii
TTTCCCAAATGCCATTGTAATATATCCTTTCACGCGAGGAAATGACCTTTGATGAGACCAGGATACAAATGAATAATGTATATTGATTATACACAAGAGAGAATAAGATGAAAATTATTTAAAAAATAATGTATAAAGTAAATTTAGTCATGGGTGAAATAAAATGTTATGATAGACCGAGCGATACAATGACACCTGAACATGTTTTAATAGCTCTAACCTACACTTCATTCACAAAAAGATGAATTTACTCGGTGATTATACGATAAAATATGTTTTGTCGAAATCAAAGCATGTCCCACGATCCCAACGGATCGTCAAGGTAGTAAGTCTTGTAGAAGTAGCTTATTTTCTCTCTCCTCATTATATATATATAGTCATATATATCTCTATTATAATGGAGTTGCTGAGTTTTTCTGTCTGTAACCGAAAACTATATTCCTACTCAAGCACAATTCCTTAGTTATTGTACATCACATTCTCCATTGATTTTATTTTATTCTAAATCTCAATTATTAAATTAAAATGTCTTACATTATTAATACTTTAACTATATCACGTACTGATAACATGCAATTATATTTATTATATACACAAAATAAGCGGTTTTACAGTGTGAACGCGGAAGGCTAATTTGCCATATTATTATTAAAAAATCGAAATTTAATAAATATGTGCTATAGTATTATGATTTCTAACTGTTTGGTTTTATTAATGAAATAAGCAAAAATCTCTTCACATGAATCTTAAAATGAAATCCATAACAAGAAATAACTGTCATTTTATCTTTACTCCTCTTATAACTACAATACTTAAATTACGAAAAAAATAACAATGAAAGTACGAGAGTGAATGGAAAGAGGAAGTTTACAGTTGTTCTATCTTTCGTTACTCCTCTGTTTCAAAATCTTTTTATCTGCATTTCTTATTTAGTTTCAATTAGCCTTTTCTTAATTTACATTACGATATTTGATTACATAAAACTTAAATACTTGCAACCCGGAGGGTGCATATATTTTGCTAGTATATATTAGTATACACATATAAATAAATTCACCAGGATACAAACCGAAAAGAAATCATACGTGGATTACTCCACAACAACATTATACCCATAAGTAAAAAGTAAAGTCATCGTGTGACCTATTGTCGGCATCAGCTTGAAACAGCCGAAGCGAGATTATCCCGTTTCGAAAGCACTGACCAGGCAAGATTATATTAGCCAGCGGTAGAAGTGCAACACCAATCGACCAGCTCCCAGATTTAACTGCATAGATAGATTAGCCAAACTCCTCCACTGATGACTGAGTTGGCTGGGCAGTATCGAACCTGAAAAAAACCTTGAGAATTAATAGGCGAAATGCTCTACCAACTGAGTACCATGCCTGAAATATCACTTATGGTTGAGACCAAAGCCAGTCTATCTAGATTCGGTTTCGTTTCTTGTTATAATGACATTATCAACCTTCGTGGGTTATTTAATGCCAAGCATTTAATTAGTAGTAAGAACAGTAAGTCTGCTACTATTATGGCACACATAGTGCGAGGATGGGTTCATACCTTCCTAATGCGTATTAATCCGAAATTACGCTAAATGAGGCTGCGACTGTAGTCCTGAAAGCTCGCTTACTACATTTGTCGCGCCAAGTCCACCACTACGCCCGAGAGAATTACCCTTTCGCTTTTCGTTTACTTTGGTGGCACCCACCCCCCCAATCTAATACTTGAATAAACGATTATCTTGGCACCTCTCCTCCTCCTCTCCCCACGCTAAACTTTAAGCCTTTTATCGATGCCCTTGACCCACATTTCTTTCAATCACACGGATATCGCCCAAAGGATTTTTGTCGAGCGCGCAATGTTCCTGCGTTTTAACTCACCGGACATAAACTGATGACACCATTTCGCGACCCATTAGTAATCAAAATTTGCGATATAGGCATATACCTATAGACCTAGAGTTACTTCACGTACGTAAATGGCTACTTATAATGCACTGGACACACAACACACTCAAAACCAATATATATAATACGAGAAACAACACAGTCACGCACATTATACTAAACTAGAAATACACACACACACACACACACACAACTTTATATATATAACACATATATATATATAATACTAGAAACATTACATGAACACATTATATATATATAATAATATATATACTCAATATATAATACTTAGAAGCATACATGAACACATCCTGTATAATATACATATACCTAATATATATTATATAATATACATACCTAGAAGCATACAACGAGAACACCATGCGTGTATTATATATATATATATATATATTATATAATACTAGAAGCATACATGCACACATGTGTATGTATGTATAATATACTACACTATATAATACTCAAGCCATACATGAAACACATGTAATATATATATATATATATACTAACTACCTATATATATATATAATATAATTACTAGAAGCATACATGAACCACATGTATATAATACCTATAGTATACTATACTATATATAAATACCTAGAAGCATACATAACCACATAGTATGTGTATAATATATATATATTATATTTATATAATACTAGAAAGCACCCCATACTACTTGAACCACATGTATGCATGTATTATATTATATCATAATACTAAAAGCATACATGCAACACATGCTATGCCTGTCATAATATATATATATATATAATATATATATATATATATATATATAATACTAGCAAACATTACATGAACACGTGTATATATATACTATATACTATTATATATATATATTAATACTAGAAGCCATACATGAAACACATGTGTGTGATACCTACTATATATATTATATATATAATACTAGAAGCATCACATGAACACATGTGTGTATATATATATATATATAATACTAGAAAGCATACTGAACACGTGCATATATATATATAATATATATACTAGAATCATAACATGAACCACGTGCATATATATATATAATATATATATATATAATATATATTATATATAATACTGAAGCATACAGTGAACACGTGTATATATATATATATATATATACTATATACCTATATATATATATTATTATAATACTAGAAGCATACATGAACCACATGTGTGTGTATATATATATATATATATAATACTAGAAGCATACATGAACACGTGCATATATATTATACTATATATATATATATATATATCAATAACATAGAAACTTACACACTTATGTATATATACAATACTAGAAACATACACACATGTATTATACCTAAATAAAGGAATATACACGCACATAATATGTACAATACCTAGGAACATACATTTAAATATATATATATATATATCATACTGGACACATAAACACAATTACAAGGACACATATATTTTAATTACTGGGGGACACGATACACAATCCTGGACGGACACAAAGAAGAATGGGACACAACAGAATTTATATACTATTATATATATGTGCACCCCATATACAATATATGTGATTTTGCGCAATGAATAAATAAAGACCAGAAAAACAGCAATAAAAAAAATACAAACATTTTTACTTCTATTAAGAACAATAAAGAGGACTATATCTACGCACGGAATGCAAAGTTTATATGCGATGTATGTCTTTGAGTATACAGTATAATTCGCGTCGAGCATAAATTCAAAGGTAGAATTTCGTGCAGTTGCCAAGGTTTCTCACAAAACCTAAGGGTGTGTTATAACAGAGGCGTTATCCAATCAAAACCGATGGCGGAAAGATAATATAAAAAAAGACAAGTAAAAAAAAAAAAAAAAATGATCTTAATCTGATGTTGGCTTTCAACAATTCAAAGTATACATTTTTTTTTTTTTTTTTTTTTTTTTTTTTTAAATCTCTTTCAATATCATTCTCTTTCGTTTCTTTCTCTTGTCATTCACCTTTTTCTTTGGGTTTCTAAAATCTCTTTCGTTTAGTAATTTTCTCGGCCCAAAAATTTATTCGTGACCGCCGTCTGCTTTAATCATTTCTTTCATTTTGGGTCGCCATTTTCTTTATTTCTATTTCGTCCATTTTTTTCCTTCGCTATTATCATTTTTTTTGTTTCATATTTCTTGCATACACCTTATTTATTTATTTTGTTTGTTTCTAGTGGTTTTTATTCTCTCTTCTGTTCTTATTTTAACTTTCGTTTACTTCTCCGCTAATTATCTCATCCGTTTTTTAAAATATTCTATGTATATTTGTAGAATCTCTTCATTCAATCAGGGCGTCCCATCGTGGTGTAACGTTTTAGCAAGCTAGTCTCGCTGATCCATTACTATTAAAATAGCGTGTTCGATCCTGTTGAGAAACCCCATACATTCGGCCAGCGTGTGAAATTCCTTCCGTGGCGGACGGGTTGGGTAAATCTCTCTTTCTTTCGATAATTTTTATTTTAAAGATTTATTCGTAAACTTGCTGGTCAGTTACATTCTTTACTCATAACTTTCACTTATTTATTCTCCTACGGCGAATTGCTGAGTTAGATGGTTTTCTTTCTAATTAATCTTTTTTTTTATGTACATCAGCTCTAAAATTTTAGAGGAGTTTTAGAAATTTATTTAAATTTCTAAAAGCCACTAAGGTTTTAGTCGAAATAAATTATTAGAGAACGATGGGTTTTTGAGTTTTTCCTTCCTTTCAATGGTATATATATATATATATATATATATATATAATATATATATAAACTTTTGTTCTGTGAACGTTGTTTTTTATTTTTATCTTTAAGCATGGGAAAAAAAGCAAGAAAAAAAAAAAACAAAAAAAAAAAACAGAATTTTAATATTCCACTGTTGTTCTGTCCCTGGTTCGATCAATTCCGGTATTTCGGGTGAACATTCACCCTTTCTCACTATATAGCGGAAGGAGAACATCTGGAGATAAATGAAATACTGTACATGAGAAAAGAAAAAAATGAATGAATTGAAAGGATTTAGCGTTGCTTTAGCCAGTTATTTTCTTCGAAATTATATATACATTATTATATTAATATACACCAAAAAAATTCCCTTCCAACAATGCGGATTGTGCACATACCGGATCTATTTTCTGCCACCCCTTTAATGGTAATAAACACTCTAAGAAAATGATCTTCTGACGATTACCTTATTATCGAAACTAGTGAAAACAAGACAAACTGTCATATCACTTTTTCATCTCGCCTCTCTCTATATATATATATAAGATAGAGAGAGAGTAGAGAGAGAGAGAGAGAGCAGAGAGAGAAGAGAGGAAGAGAGACAGAGGGAGAGAGTGAGAGAGATAATAAACTAAAAAATCGAAGGAAATTTAAAAGGTTTCTGTGCAATAGTTGGGTAAACTTGATCGATGAAAAGTTGACCAATACGTTCTTTGAACTTTACGACGCATGCATATATATATATATATATATATATATATATATATATATATATATATATATATATATATATAACTAATATTATATATATATGTGTGTTGTCGTGTGTGTGATTTACTGCCTAATACTTGTTTCCAAGTAAGCAAAGTGCTGTTTGCCTCCCTCCCCCCCCCCGCCCCAATTTAAAAAATTAAACACCAATAACAAGATATTTCAATGGTAAAAATAAACAGGAAAAATCTCACGACTTGGGATTCACGCATCGATCTTCAGGTGGGCTCGAAACGACACGTTTGAAGTCTTGACTTTGATGTTTTAAGTTACATATATATATATATATATAATAATATATATATATATTATTATATATATAATATATATATATATCTATACTATATATATATTGTGTGTGTGTGTGTGTGTGTGTTGCATAGACGGCCCCACTTTAAGTTTATTGTTTTTTCTCGTTCCTTAACAGCCGTTCGAGCTATCTTGGCATATATATGATATATTAACTATATATATATATATATATATATAAATAACTCTGATGAAGGCCGTTATTCTTTCTTATTGATACAGATTTATTAATTTCTATTACTTATTATTTTATATAAATAAATAACATGTGCTACATAGAACTCACCTGGCCAACACGTGTATAAGTTAACACATTAATCTATTTTATTCAACTCAACATTTCCTTTCCTCTAAATTTTTCCTTTCAACATATCGTGGATTCATTTCCATTTCACTTTTTAATATATATATATATATATATATAATATATATATCATTATATATATTCACATGAACTTAAATATGTGTATACATGTATATTAATGCCTCATATACAATTATATATAACATGTCTTTTATATATATATTACTTATATAACTATAGTATATATCATTATATATATATTCCTCCGTCTATGTGTTATATTAAGCACATTACACACTGGACGGACTCATTACTTTTCTTTTTCTCTATTTTTCATTAGTCTTTTTTGAGTAGTGATTTGGCTTACTGAGTGTGAATAGTCTTTTGATGACATATTTTTCCGCAAGATAAAGGTCTTTAGGGGGAGGAAAGAAAAGTTCGTCGAAAGGAGGAAGAAACGAAATAACCCCACGACAAGAAACATGCAAAACTCACAAACATAAAAAAAAAAAAAGAAAAAGAAAAAAGAAGACATACACAAGCTCAACACTCCCATCCACCATCGACGTCCCCCACCCAATGCAAAAAGAAAAAATACCTCTAAAAATAGACACAAATATCAACAGACAAAAACACACACACAAAGAAAAATAAAAAAAAAACACGAAAAATAAAATACAAACACAACAAAAAGAAAAAAAACAAACAAAAACAAAACAAAAAACTAATAAAAAAAAGTATACACACGTACACACAAAAAACATCCCTACATCTAGTGCAATAATAATAAATAAATAAATTAAATTCCAAACGGAAAACATTGCCTTTCAGATCAAGATATATATTATTTTAATTAATTATTTTTGCCTTCAGTTTCTTAGGCTGACATTATCTCCTCAGAATCATATCCGAAGGACAGATATGTGACTGATACGAAGATAATTTTAAGCTATAAAATATAGCATCTTTATCAGAGAGAGGAAAAAAAAGATCACGAATAGTATAAAAAAAGTAGGGGATCTTTTCCCAGCCTTCGTCATTAGAGAAAGTTGTATCTACAAATTATTAATACATAATGATCAAAAAGATTAGTGAATTGAAGTAATCACATCACCACATTCTTCTTTATTACACGCGATATTCGTCGCCCTGCGTCTCAAACTTGGACAAGAGTTGTACCACACTTCATTTTCTGTTTATTATTCCTCCAAACTTTTCTTTTTGCCACACACAAAATTCAATCTAATAACCTATTCTCTTTAGCTTTTTTATTTGTGTCAAAAGTCCCTTATCGTTCAAAGTTTACTCTCATTATTAAACATGCTCTCTTCTTTTATATTACTTGCCAACATACTTAATCTATTTCTGTCGTATGTTTATCAGATTGATTACGTTTATTACATAACTCGACTAAAACATTCGTAGGTAGTTACACAACCCGTTTCACGGATAGGGATTGTGACACAGGGTGACAAGTATGAGATAATCCAACTCACTATTCGTAGTAATGAATCTGGGAGACTAGCTTGCTTAGACATTACACCACGATGGAACGCTCAGGTAGCATATTTACCCAACCAATTTGCCACAGTAGGACGTGACACGAGGTTGCATGTATAAGAAACCCAGCTGAGGATCAGTTCTCACTACTTTAGTAGCTAACGGATCGCGAGCCTAGCTTACTATTGCCATTGACACCGATCGGATGCTTTAAATACACAACTCGTTTGCCACGAATAACACGTGACAAAAAATTCGCAAAGTATGGAGCGTCCGATCGGGCGTGTATGGCATAGTAAGCTAGGCTCGCAAGATCCGTTACTACTAAATAGTGAGACTGATCCTCGCTGGGTTTCTTATACATGCAACTCGGTGTCACGTCCTAACTGTGGCAAATGGTTGGAGTAAATATCTACCTAGAGCGTTCCATCGTGGTGTAATGTCTAGCAGCTAGTCTCCCAGATTCATTACTACTGAATAGTGAGTTGGATATCTCATACTTGTCACCCTGTGTCACATCCTATCCGTGGCAAACGGGGTTGTGTAAATACCTACGAATGTTTTAGTCGAGTTATGTATAAACGTATCAAATCTGATAACATACGACAGAAATAGATAAAGTATTGTTGGCAGTAATAGAGAGCATGTTTTTAATAATGAGAGTAAACTTTGACGATAAGGGACTTTGACAAAAAATAAAAAAGCTAAAGAGAATTAGGTTATTAGATTGATTTTGTGTGTGCAAAAAAAAGTTTGTAGGATAATAAACAGAAATAGAAGTGTGTACAACTCTTGTCAAGTTTGAGACGCAGGTGCCGACGGATATCCGTGATAATAAAGAAGAATGTGGTGATGTTGATTACTTCATTCACTATCTTTTTGATCATTATGTATTATAATTTAGATACAAACTTCTCTAATGACGAAGGCTGGGAAAAGATCCCTACTTTTTTTATACTATTCGTGATCTTTTTTTCCTCTCTCTGATAAAGATGCTATATTTATAGCTATAAAATTATCTTCTATCAGTCACATATCTGTCCTTCGGAAATGATTCAGGAGATAATGTCAGCCTAGAAACTGAAGGCAAAAAAATTATTAAAATAATATATATCTTGATCTGAAAGAGCAATGTTTTCCGTTTGGATTTATTTATTTATTTATTTATTTATTGCACTAGATGCTAGGGATGTTTTGTGTGTACGTGTGTATACTTTTTATTAGTTTTTTTGTTTGTTTTTTGTTTGTTTTTTTTCTTTTTTGTGTGTTTGTATTTATTTTTCGTGTTTTTTTTGTTTATTTTTCTTTGTGTGTGTGTTTTTGTCTGTTTGATATTTGTGTCTATTTTTAAGGTATTTTTTCTTTTTGCATTGGTGGGGGAGTCGATGGTGGATGGGAAGTGTTGAGCTTGTGTATGTCTTCTTTTTTCTTTTTCTTTTTTTTTTTTTTTATGTTTGTGAGTTTTGCATGTTCTTGTCGTGGGGGTTATTTCGTTTCTTCCTCCTTTCGACGAACTTTTCATTTCCTCCACCCTAAAGACCTTTATCTGCGCCGAAATATGTCATCAAGACTATTCACACTCAGTAACGCCATCACTACTTCAAAAAAGAACTAATGGAAAAATGAGAGAAAAAGAAAAAAATGAGTCGTCAGTGTGTATGTGCTTAATATTAACACATAGACGGAGGAATATATATATATATATATATATATATATATATATATATAAAAGCATGTTATATATATATTTATATGAAGGCATTATATACATGTATACACATATTTATTCATGTGAATATATATATATATATATATATATATATATTATATATATATATATATATAAAAAAGTTGAAAATGGAAATGAATCCGACGATATGTTGAAAGGAAAAATTTAGAGGAAAGGAAATGTTGAGTGAATAAAATAGATTTAATGTGTTACTAACACGTGTTTTGGCCAGGAGTTCATGTACACATGTATTCTATTTATATAAAATAATAGTAATAGAAAATTATAAAATCTGTATGCATAGAAAGAATAACGGCCTTCATCAGAGTTATTTATATATATATATATATATATATATATATATATATAATGCAAGAATACTTCGAACGCTGTTAGAACGAGAAAACAACAAAATTAAAGTGCCGTCTATGACACACACACACACACCAACACACACATATATATATATATATATATATATATATATATATATATATATATATTATATATATATATATATATATATATGTAACTAAAACATCAAAGTCAGACTTCAAACGTGTCAATTCGAGCCCACCTGAAGATCGGATGCGTGAATCCCAAAGTCGTGAGATTTTTTCCTGTTTTATTTTACCATTGAAATATCTTGTTATTGGTGTTTATTTTTTAATAGAGCACAGCACTTTGCTTACTTGAAACAGTATTAGGCAGT
>CM042160.1:12054541-12074541 GCA_023376005.1 Doryteuthis pealeii
ATTTTAAATAATTTTCATCTTATTCTCTCTTGTGTATAATCATATACATTATTCATTTTGTATCCTGGTCTCATCAAGGCTCATTTCTCCCGTGAAAGGATATATTACAATCAATTTGGGAAATAGCCTGCAAATATTTTGAAATTAAAAAACAAAAAAGAAAGAAAATCCTAAGAAGAGAGGAAAACATCAAATTTCCAACTCTGATGCCATTAAATAGCAATAACCACTTTAATGGTAATATCTTTTCTTTTTCTTTCTTTCTTTCTTTCTTTATTTGTTTTTAAAGCATGGCAAAATAGAAATATCTTTGTAAATTATATCTTTCACCGTTACTGTTTCATTAACTCTTTCACTTCCATTCAGCTTCATATGAATTTCAATTCAACACATCAAGAGATGATGCCATATTTCCCGTTATGTTATGGCCAGTTTTAGTTTTATTTATTTATTTTTTCTTGAAATTCGAACCGATCCTCCACTCAATCCTTGCGCATTATGCCGTGAAGTTTATGGTTTAGGATAAGACACATTATGTGTTGCTTTAACTGCTCCCCGTACGTTTCTATTCGTTCGAATGGTTTTTAATGAAAAAATAAATAAATAAATAAATGAAAAGATAACTGGATTATA
Organism: Doryteuthis pealeii; assembly: GCA_023376005.1. Classification (NCBI taxonomy): domain Eukaryota; kingdom Metazoa; phylum Mollusca; class Cephalopoda; order Myopsida; family Loliginidae; genus Doryteuthis; species Doryteuthis pealeii. The sequence continues at coordinate 12,055,175 of CM042160.1, forward strand.
TCGCAGAACGATATGGTATAACTATACTATCTACTATTTTCTAACGACACGCACATAAGTGTCAATGTATAATTATATATACTAGCAAATATATGCATCCTCCGGGTGCAAGTATTAATGTCATAAAATATATTAAATTAGAAAGTCTAAAGAAACTAAATAAGAATGCAGATAAAAGGATTTGAAACAGAGAGGGGTATAATCGAAAAATATAACAGCTGAAGCTTCCTCTTCCATCACCCCCGTCTTTCCTTGCTACATTTTTCTAATTTAACTATTTAGTTAAAATAGGAAGTAAAAAATAAAATTACAGTTATTTCTTTTTGTTAATTGATTTCTTTTAAGATTTATCTCCGAGATTTTTGCTCATATTCATTAAGATAAAATCAAATAATTAGAAATCAACAATACCAAGCACATATTTATTAAAATCAAATTTTAAATATCAATATGCAAATTAGGCTTGCCGTTCACACTGTAAACCACTATTTGTTGTACATATAAATACAATTGCATGTTATTAGTACGTAGATATGGCCAGCAGTATTAATAATGAAAAACAATTAATAATTGAGGCTTAAGTAAAAATGATTAATGGAGAATGTGATGTATAATAACTAAATGGATAGTGACTTGAGTAGTGATATAGTTTCGGTTACAGTGAAACAAACACATAATCTCCATTATAATAAGATATATATATATATATATATATATATATATATATATGAACAAAAAGGGATAAGAGAAACAGGGATATTTCTTTTATGTTATTTATTTTCTAATCCTTCTCAACTAGTTTTGGCCTAAGGTTATCGTCAGGAGTAAATTTCTTGTGAAAGAAATCGTTTTTAGAAAATTTGAATAAGTTTTCTAAGTGTTTGACAAACCACAAAAATTCGGATGAAAAAATGTATCAGAAGTGGCAAGTCCATTCCATTTTCTGTGAAAACCATCTTCCAGTTAAATTCGTTTTAAATTTTTTTTTAAAATAATTCTGAGGAATTTTTGGAAGTTTATATATACGGTGTGTGTGTGTGTGTGTGTGTGTGTGTGTGTGTGTGTGTTTGTCTATGATGAGTGCACATGGCTAATGAATTTTCAGTTAGATTTGGATGTTGTTCGTTTCAAAATTTGTTCTCAGTGTATTTGTTTATTTTTATAGGTGTTGTTGATTCCCACATTTTATTACCAGAATGGGCTGTAAAATTTTATATTAAGTCCAAATGAATAAAAAGATTTATTTCTAAATCCATTTGTTTTCCTGTTTGTCGGTTACCGATTTTATGTTGATGTATTTCACAATTCTGTCAATTATTGTGAATTTAGCATCTCTATTAACACTATTATATAAAAACTTTGACCCTCGTCAAATGCCTCATACTTGCAACCTTGTGTTACATCCTGCCTATGGCAAATGGATAGGGTAAATAAATGTATGTCAACACATTTTATTTATATTTGAAAAAATACATATTTGTCAACACTAAATGTTTCGATTGGGGATTTACAGTATTGAACACATATTTGAAATAAATATATATTAGACATGTATTTCCAATATTCATCTGGACAATAAAATATATTTTCTGTTGCTGTTAATGTTTGTTCAACGAGTGATACCCAAAGGAAATATACATAGATCAGTCATATTTCCTATTTTTCACTCTCACTTATTATTCTTCAACATACTGTCGGATTTCTTTACATTTTCTCGCGTACGTATATATATATATATATATATGTGTGTGTGTGTGGCATCTTTTAATGCAAACAAATTCGGATAGAAATAATGGAATCCTTATTGTTTTGAAGTTTCTTTCTTTTTTTTTCTTTCAATTTTGCAAACAATTTTTTAATGTTATCGTCATGAATGAAATTAACTTATTGTCTGAAAGAGGTTTCATTTGCAAACCAGTTACTTTCAGTTCTCTTCTGAAGCATTATCAAGTCTGTTTTAATTTTTATTTAATGTTATTATTTGTCTAAATTATTGTCTTGTTTTTGTTACAAATATGTTACTAGATCATTGTTGTGTATTTGTCACTAAGATGACACTAAATAATTCAAGCAGTTTATCTTATAAGATTTAAATTATATTTTTGAATATATCTAATGTGCTAGGCAAACTTTATTTAGAATAAAAATTATCTTGAAGCATTTTAGAACATTATCGCTAGTTTCATAATTAATTCGACAATAATATTTAAAAATTCAAAATTCTTGAAGCTTTATACATAAAATTAAGACAATCCACTATTAATAGAATAAATTATGAAACCGGCGATAATATTCTTAAAAAATTTAAAAAAAACAAACAATAAGGATTCCATTATTTACAACCAACTTTTATTGAACATACATACATACATATACATATATATATATATATATATATATATATATACTGACTCCTAATAATTTTTCCGTTTTTCGATATCACTCGAAATACATCACGTTCTATGGCAATCTTTTATATAATTATCATGACTTTAATTACCTATGACATCTTATAATTTAATCTTGCTAAATCGAATTTACATACAAAACGCAAGACTACTTAGTGATGGTCAGTCTATATTATGATTATTATTAGTAGTAGTTGTAGAATATTACGTATATTTTTCATATAATAAACAATATTTTTCAGATTAGTTCTTGGTTTATACTTTTTGCATATATAACAAAAACTTTCTTTTAATTAATAATAATTATTTAATTTTTTAATTCTATAATTTCCTAATCTTTTTCCATCATCTGCAAATTTATATATATTATAAATATTTTCTGTGGGAATAAACTTTAAATGACTTCGAATTTCGCTAGTCTCTCCAGACTTGACAAAATATTCGATACATATTGTTAATGTCATTTTGAAAAAGAAACCAATAAATAAGGTAAGTCACAACCTTGCGCTAAGTTTATTAGAATTTTAATTCTATTTCTTTTTTTTCTTTTTTTTTTTTTTGTCATATTCATTTATTTTCTGATGCTTCGAAAAAATCCAGTATATATTTTTTTGTATATTCTTGACCGACAATGTAACAGAACTCTACTAGCTACACACCACATCTTAAAAAAATAAATAAATATAAACTCCTACTACCAACTCAAACATTCCTGCTAACACCAACAATTGACCACATCTTCCCTATTCACGACCTCCTAATTTACCAGTATGAAAATGTTCACCGTTGAAGCAAGACTCAATCCAACGTCCTGAAAAAGGTCGAAGAGACCGAAAAGTTATAACGTCTAGATCACTACCTACAATAAACATCCATTTTGTACAACATCCTGTGTTTGTCTACCCTTCTCCACATATATATATATATATATATATATATATATATATATATTATGGGACTATATTGCTATTAATCACGTTTCATGCATATTATGCAATCATCAGATGGGTGAATAGTAAAAAGTGATTGGTCAAGAGTTAAGCGTTAATCACGTGAACACAGATCACATTTTACTTTTAGGTTTGAATCCTGCTCTGTTAATTTAACATTGAGCCGTTTTATATGCAAACACGTTACTTATTTGCGATCCTTTATTATCATTATTATTATTATTATTATCCGTCCCCCCCCCTCAGTTGGTAGAGTGTTCGGCTAGGAATCACAAGGTTCTTGGTTCGATACCGGCCCTCGCCAACCCAGCGTATGAGTAGCACAGGGATCTGTGCGGTAATGTGAGGAGCTGATGGTAGGTGTGGCGCTCCACCTCAGGTGCTAGCATAATCTCCTTGGTCTAGCGCTAGTGAAAAGGGAACAGACTTCCTCGCTTTTTGGCTCATACCGACATTAGGCCGCCCCGACGACTTACTATTATTATTATATCTGAAAGCGAGAGAGAGAGAGAGAAATAAAGTTATTCTACAGGAATGGCTTTTGCATTAAATAATCCACGAAGGTTGATATACTAAGAAAGATTGAGAATCTTTTCTTGTTTCTTGTGAAATGGTGGCATTTGAACACTGCCCGAAATGTTAATGGAGTCCTTTTTTGCAGACCTGATCTTCTTTTTTTGTCACTGTGGACGACAATAGCCACGGGGGGTGAAGTGTTAATGGTGACAGTGGCAGCTGAAGAGCATACAGATAATGGCAGAGAGAGCTGTCCTGTCCTGGTGGGCCAATGGTGGAGTGGTTAAGAGCAGAGGTAGATAAGTACTCAGTGTTCAGTTCGAATTGAAAACATGGATTACGGTAGTTGAAACCACTCTTTGTCTCCGGCGTGCCATCTCCGTGTGGACCGGTTCCCTGGCCTCCACCAAAAAAAAAAAAAAAAACTTAAGGAGAACAAAACGACAAATGACTTTGTTACTTTTTTCTCGCATTAAGAGTTATGAGTGGATGTGTGGCAGAGAAAATCTGGTCTTTGCCGTAATCTTCAGGTTTAGCACCGTTCATCTGAATAGAGTCCTTAACCCAATTCAGTCTAGATTTACTTCTTTCTATCTCTTTCTGTTTTTTAGGGGTTTGTGTTTTTTTCGCGGATGGGGGGGGGTATTTCGTTTTGTCATTGAAATCTTTTTTTTTTTTTACTTGTCGCTTTATATATATATATATATATATATATATATATATATATATATATATATATATTTTTTTTTTTTTTTTTTTTTTACCAAAGGTAAAAAATGAATGCATGTCTACCTCACGGCACTCAAGTTTGGTATTTTACAGAATTGTAAAAGGAGACCGTTCGGAATTATCAAGAGTTTTGTGGTTGGCGCAAAATAGGTCGTCCTCTCTACTTTACCTGAATATGAATCAATATTTTTGTCACATCCAGCGGAAAGTTTGGCTAAATCACGACCGCCATATTATTTAGCTACAACCCATATATATATATATATATATATATATATATATAATATCATTATTATTATGGAGATTTGGTGTGTGTCTGTAACCGAAACTACGTCACTGCTTACTTCATAATAACCTCAGAAATTGTGTAAGTTTGTCAATGAGTATAATAAATCAATACTATGAATAATTTTATATAGAACCCATTTAAAATATAATCAAAATAAGTGTAATCTTTTTATGCTTTCTTATTTGATTTCGTTGATGTTTCTAATTTAATATATTTCATTATATGAAGGATCCCTCTGATCAGTCGGCTGGTCACGTCAAACCCTAGCACCTATAAGATTTCACCGACCCTATTGCCCATATGGCAAGCCCCAACCCTTTTTATCATATGGGTGCTAAAAGGCGGTGGCTGGGGATTTTCATGTCCTGGGAATGACGTTAAACTCTATTTGATGGTGAGGTTTTAGTTCTGGAAGGCTTGGGAATGTGATGCACCCCTTCATTACCATTGTTCCCAGGTCCACTCTGACCCGGAGTGGTAGTCCCTAGTAGGGTCCGATCTATGGGTTAAATAGAAAAACATGAGTTTATAAAAAAATTAGTATCCATTAAGAATTAATTTATTTCAAAACTTTGCTAGCATTAAATGACCCATTTGATATGCCGTAAACCAAACCAAAGAAATCATTCTTTGGGGGTATTCAATATTTTAAAATTCTTTTTTATCTATTAAACCCATACATGGGACCCTAACAGTTCATACCACTCCGGGTCAGAGTGGACCAGAGAGTAATAGCAAAACTCAAGGATTGAAACATCACCAGATGTAATTTAGCGTCTTACCCAGGAGACTAACCCCTCAGACACTGCAATCAGCGTATTCTACAGCCCCAGTCGACAGGGCTCGTTTTTTCTGGAAATTATACTGAATATTTTGGCCTGAGCACCGATAGAGTCGCTGAACTGACTTTTGCAAATTATATGTTGCATAAACTACCCAAATAGCGAAGGGTGGCCATTTTAAAAAAAATAACTTGTGAATAGCCGCCATCTTTGTAGAGAATTGTATTCAAATAACATCTTGTTGTGGAGCAGATATTTTTAGTTGGTGATAATGCAGTTTTTCTCAAAGAAGAACTTTGCTGAATTTAATACATTTACCTATACACAAAAAATAATACGTGTAGCAGTGAGTACAACAATTAATTATCAGTTATTTGAGTGGCTTCGTAAGCCGGCCACAACAACAACAGCAAAATTGTAAATTCAGATTTTACTTTGATTTTCTTTCTGTTTTTTATATAGTATTTTGTATTCGAACTTTCTATTTCTTTGTCATTCTTCCATAGTGAATGTAATTGTTTCAATATTATTGTCTCAAACGTGCTGTCTACGTTTTCACTAACGGATTATCTTTTTAAGTACACAAGCGGATTTCGTGTCCATTCGATGTAAAATGACGAATTTTTTGTATCGGATTGCGGGAATCTTTTATTCCACATTGGCCAGTCATTTTCTTTTCCGAATAAGGATTTCCCACCCCCGGGAGCATCAAGAGTTAAGCCCTATTTCTATCGGGAAACAAGACATGAATAATTAACATCTTCTTAGGCAAAGATTATTGAGTTGTGCTGACCACAAAGACTGGAACCAATACACATGATATTGGCTTATTTTGTCGGCACTGCGAAGAACACAGCCATAGGAATATTCGTCCGTCCGTCTGTCGGTCTGTCTGTTCGTCACGAATTGAAAAAGTTGTTTAAGTTAGGTAGTCGGTTCAGTAAAAATGTGTATATTTAATATCAACAAAAACAGTCTATCTTCATAAAGAACTAAAGCTATGAGCAGTTGCTGAAAATCACTGCGCCCCAAAAAGTAGAATGCCGACGGAGCTGTGTAATTGTCTCTATTCTCAAGCATATGTGAATAGGATTCGTTAAACTTGATTTTGTGTTGCATTCTACTCTCGTATAGAAGGGAGTTAAGTACCTACCTACCTACACACACACACATGCCCATTTATTGAAGGCAAAAAAAGAAATACTGATTTTAAATTATTCTTTCCATTCCTGGAACAAGTGAATATGTATGTGGATCATTCAAAAGGTTCTAAGCCTCACCCTGATACTTTGCTTGTGTTTGTTGTCCATTTATAGATGTGTCGCACACTTTTCACCATTGTATGGGACATAACCGTATAGAAAATTAGACAGAAATCTGAATGGGTTTTCTAGTTTTATGAGAAGTTGCTCTTTCTGGATGAGGTTTAGGACTTTTCAAACAATTCTCGTAGTATTGCAATAAGAAAAAATCAAGACAATCGAGAAACGCTAAAAAGTGGCCACGTTTCTCACTCGCCTGGTCGCATATACAGGCGTCCATTAAAACACCATGTTTTCTATTATATAAACCTTGCAAGAAATTATATCTCCTTTCTCGGCGACAAATCAGTTTTTCTTCTCCTAGACAGGTTGCCATACCAAGATTAAAGAGCCCAATATACCCTATTTTCTCATAGCTGGAGGAAGAATAATTGGCTTCATAGCTTTCCCAAGGGGGTGCGAAATGGAAACAACCTTGTACAGGATTTAAACCCGAGTAAAATAAACTAATATATGTTGCATTACGTAAAATCATATTTGATCAAGGGTTAGAACTCCGTCTGTAGTACAATGTAAATTAACTAAACAAAATTAATCTTTAAAAAAATACAAGACTTTATGATAAAACAAGACTGGTGTATATAAGGGTACTTGATAGGTACTGAAATCTAAACTGAATTCATCAACTACAAGTTCCTTAACAATATTACAACGCAAACATTTATTTTTTAATATCGATATTGCTATATGCATTTTAGTTATAACCATACATTGTTGTAATATATGTCGAGTACCCTTTATAAATATAGCAATTATATAATATATATATATATTATATATATATATTTGGGTGCATGTTGTATGTGTTTATATATTTTGGGTGCGTGTTGCATGTGTTTATATATATATATATATATATATATATATATATATATATATATATATATATATGCGTGTGTGCTCGTTTGTTTATGTTTGTGTGCTCGATTGTTTATGTGTTTGTGTATATGTATGTGTGCTTGTTTGTTATATATATATATATATATGTGTGTGTGTGTGCTTGTTTGTTTATATATATATATATATATATATTATATATATATATGTGTGTGTGTGTGTGTATGCTTGTTTGTTTATATATATATATATAATGTGTGTGTATGTGTGCTTGTTTGTTTATATATATATATATATATATATATATATATATTAATGTGTGTGTGCTTGTTTGTTTTATATATATATATATATATATATATATATATATATATATATATAATGTGTGTGTGTGTATATAGACATGTGTTTTATATATTTGTGAGAGTATGTGTGTATGTTGCCAATATCACTTGTTATTTAAATGAATTAAAAACATCGCCCAGTTACAAAAATTATGAAAATTGGCTTTTCGCTCTATGAATGAGGATTAGCTTTCTTAATGATTTTTTTGATATGGATTTCAATACTAGATTATTGGATTAACGATATTAAAATCATTCTGCGAAAATAGAAAAATTTCAACAACGGCAGTTCGTGCTTAATCTAAGAAAAGATCCGTTCGTTAAGAACGGATATTTTCTTAAATTAAGCACGAACTGTTGCAATAATGATTCCAGTAAAAAGTTTGGGCAAGCAAAAATTCCTCCACCATGATCCACAGACAGATCGGCATTCACTAAAATAAAGAAGTAATTATGATAACGCAAAATTGAAAATCTTCTTGGTCGTATTAATAACAATTCTGTTTAATAAAGTTAAAAAAATTTCGACAAATAGTTTATGCCAAATTCTTGTATGTGGGGTTGGAAGATCTAAAACAAAAGATAACCTAAGGAATCGGAACCATTTGTTCCTTTCTTTCGCCTTATTCTATTTCTTCCCATCTCTCTCTCCCATCTCTCCCTCTCACACACACACACTCAATATTTTAACATTTGCCTTCGTTTTTTCTTTTTTCTTAATTTTTTTTTTATCCTGACCTGGACAGTTCTAGAAAAATGACATCATCAACCCAATAAAACGTTTTTATTATTTTTCTCTGGCCAATGTACTAAGATTATTTAACATCGCAAAAAGGCCTGTCGGCTATGAAACACCTGTGCCATCATTACGAGCGACATACTAATAGACTGTCTAAAAGATTTCAAATAAATTTATTTCTTGTTTCTTTTGTTGTCTTGTTGCTATAAATTAAGCAGATTATCAACAAACGCACACAAGAATGTCTTAAATCACAACCGACGATCAGCGCATTTCATATTAGTTTTCTTTAGAGTTGCTAACGGAATTCTTTTACGGGTTCTTTTCGTGGCAAAAGGTTGGGTTAATTGCAGCAACGTTAATTTCTGCCGGGTTTCTCGCGGATTTTGATTCTGATGATTTCTGTGAAAGAAAGAAAAAAAAGACAGGACGCAACCCGTTGAGAGAAATAAAGAAAGAAATAATAAAAAGTAAGAAAGAAAGAAAGCCACATTGTGTAGATAAAGTAAATAGAGCGGGTCGGAATTGGTTTGTAAGATACCAATCAGTTATTGAGAATAATGGTAGTTGGTTAATCATTTTTCTACGCCATATCAACCCTTTTCGGATTATTTAATGCCGAATCAAGTAATTTTGTTATTTGGTTGGTTAGATTTTATCACATGTCAACACTTTGTTGGGTTATCTTAAGCCAAAAATGTTTTGTTTTATTCATTCTTGATGGGTATTCAATTTTTTTTCAAACTCAATTTTTAAACAAATTTATTAAAGCTCATTTTTTTTTCTATTTAACCCATAGACGATACCCTAACAGGTACTGCCACTCAGAGTGGACCTCAAGGTTAATGGCAATGGAGGGGTATTTCTCACTCTCAAAAGCTCTAGAATTGGAACGTCACCATTAGAGGCAGTTTAACGTCATACCCAGGAAACTTTGTTATTCGGTTTCTTACAGTACAAGCTGTTGCTTATATGGTCACCCATCTAAGTATTGAACAGTCATATTGCTGCTTAACTTCGATGATCTAGCGGGGACTGATTCTTTCATATGACTTGACTGTAAGCGAATAATGGTAGATATATTAAGCATATATTAAATAATCTACGGAGGTTGATATGCCACTAAACAAAGTAAACCAAACTGATGCAACTATAATATACGCAACTATGTATGTAAAACTAGGAATTAGTCACTCAGTCAAATAAAACAAATATAATCGGGACAAATATGAAGTTGCGTCAGTATGGTCACTTTTCCCGTTGGCCTTTGCTTTGTAGTCTATTTTCTTGAATTCATCGTCCACTTCAGTGTTAGATAAATTTCGTGGATGTTCTTTTACGAGCAATTGTAACATGGGTGTCAAAGGTCATCTCTCATTAAATATTGTTGCGTTGCATGCTGGTATCGTATTCGATCGCCGTGAATGGGATGCATTAGTCTTCCCCCCCCCAAGAATGAAAAAAGGGGGGTACTGGAGAAGTTTATCCCCTCCTGTCTATGCAGCGTATTTAATAAAGTAAGGCGACATTAACGGAGATTCTTGAAGATCTTCGACTATGTAAAAATGGCCGGTCATAAAACGAGTCACATCATTATATCTAGTCTAGATACGATCTGACCTGAGGTCTTTTTTTTTTTTTTTTTTTTTTTTTTTTTTTGTCGATTGGAAACTGCGAAGTGGTGGGCTGGAGTCGATTATTTCTGCTTCTAATTCTAACTACAGATACATTAATACAACGTTTGGAGACTGGATGAAATGGATTTTTCTCATCTAGTTGGGCGTCGGCCAGTGTCAGATGGGTGAGGAGAAAAAAAGTAAAAAAAAAACATCCGGTGGCAAAAAGGTAGAACGAAAGAAAGATAAACCGAAAACCAAAATAAAAGCTTTGGATGAATATTGCATAAAAAAGCCACACCCGCTTCGTCTGTCTCCTTCCCCATGACTGATTCTAGGTGGGGGGGGGGTGAAAGGAGAAAAGCTCATCGAAATAGTTGCATTAATAATCTTTCAGATTTATTTTATAAGTGTAATTTTCCTGTTCGTCGCCTGCATAAATATTATTGCTGTTGTTCGAATTACCCCCAAGTGCTTTCGACATACAGTTCAATATATATCTTCTGCGTGGGTGCTCGTTTCGTTTGCCTGGGGTGACCTGCTAACTGTAATGGTAGATTCTTTTGGCGTATCTAAAAGACCATTGATAATCCCAAGCACTCAGGAACGTCTAAATCGTGGCGGTCAGAGATCCACGATAAAACTGATTGAATTCAGTACCCGTTTGAACTCGCCAAACATTCGGCAGGAAGCACCATTCGCTAAACCTCCCGAGAGGAGGGTTAACTTTTTATAACTGACTTGTTAACCACGAGAACTCTTCTTTTTTCTTCTTTTATTTTCAAAATCTATCAATATTTCACTCAGATTTTCATCCTGAAACATCGTAGAAAAATACTTTAATAAGCATTTTGCTATATACTTTAGATAAGCAATACTAGCAAGGAACACCCTCCAGGTGGTGTAAAAATTATTTCAAAAAAGATATTGCTTGACGCAGATAGGAAAACTTAAATAGATAAATAAAACGTTTAATATCTAAAAAGAAATAATAACTTTCTTAAGAAGCATCGTATTAACTCCAGTCCAATCAGATATTTGTTTTGTTTTTCGACAGTAAGGACATCCAAAATGTATCTAAAAACTTGTGATTTAAGAGCTGATAAAACTGTGAAAAGGATAAAGGTCGTACCAATCGTAATTGGGACCCTTGGAACAGTAGCAAATAGTTTGGAAGAGTCTAGAGGAACTGGAAATCAGAGAAAGAGTCGAGACCACCCAAACAGCATTGTTAAGATTAGCTAGAATACTCAGAAGAGTCCTGATGTCCTAAGGAAACTTGCTGTCACTCAGCCTCCAGTGAACCACCAGCTTTGGCGGGTGTGACAAACTTTCATGGCGATGAATAATAATAATAATAATAATAATAATAATAATGGACAAATACCTGGACCTTGCCAGAGAATTGAAAAAACTCTGGAATATGAGGGTGAAAGTGATACCAATTGTAGTTGGTGCACTTTGAACGGTCCCAGAAAACTTGGAAAAAAGACTGGAGGATCTAGAAATCAGAGGAAGAATTGAGACCCTCCAGACTACTGCATTGCTGCAATCGGCTAGAATACTCAGAAGAGTCCTGGAGATCTGAGGAGACTTGTTGTCACTCAGACTCCAGTAAAATACCATCAGCTAACGCTGATGTGAAAAACTCAAAGGGAGTGAAAATAATAATGACAATAATAATAATGATAATAATAATAATAATAATTGTCGGATATGTTGACGACATTAAAAAATAGAGGGGGAAATGAGTGTAGATTATAGAGTAAATAAAGACAATAAATATGATGACCGCAAAGATCCCTCTCATGGTGGCCTGGTGCCGGATTTACAATGATCCATTCTGTATTTTATTGAATTTCCCCCTCTTGTGTGTCTATATGTGCTGACAACTTTAATGGATTAGATTCATACAGTTTTGAGATAAGAATCGTAGGTATATCTGCACGATAAAAATAAATTAATGTCGACTTTTAATGGAATCAAGAAAAAACAAGTAAAGAAATCTGCCATAAAACTTTATATCACGCCATAAACCCAATTTAATAATAAAAAAAATGGATTCACCCCTGAAGATTTTTTCTTTATTTTGTCTCTTAATAATGAAAAACGAATCAATTTAGATATTTCTTAGCACCAAATGAACTCGTGTTCTGTTTCCTCTGATTTCTCACTGTTCTTCCTTCGACTCTCTTTGCCACGCCCACACATAGACATATATGGTGACATTATATATATAAAAAAAAAGTCGTCGGTATCAGCCAGTCAGCGAGGGAGTCTATCCCCTTTTCAATAGCGCTAGACAAGGAGATTTTATTGGTATCTGAGGTGGAGCGCGACACCTACCATCAGCTCCTTACTTTACCGCACAGATCCCTGTGCTACTCATACGCTGAGTTGGCGATATATATATATATATATATATATATATATATATATATATTAGTTGTATCTATTTTGATATGTACATGTCAACATAACTCAGAAAAGAGATATCATTGAGCATAAAAATCGAGCATACACTTTACTATGTTTATGATAAAGAAAAGTGCAATGTTTAGTGTTTGATTTTTACTGATTAAATGATATAATTCAATAATTAAATGAATCGCATATTTAAGGTTCCAATTCTTTTAATAATATTTTAAATATAAGCAAAAAAATCTAAAATAAACGAACATTGTAATACACGAGTTTCTTTTTAATTTGATTAGGAATTTGCTAAATTATTTTCCTCTGCCGCCACCCACCCCCTTTCTCACTCACTCCCTGTAGTTTCTAAAATCCTTTTAGTTTTGTCATGGACTGCTAGTGTTTATATATTACGAGGATATTGTGTTTAACTTCATCTCCCTCTCTGGATTGAGATTTTTCTAATTCATCTTGGCATTGGAAATTTTTTCACCCTCAACCACCCAAAACAAAATGGTTGGGTATATATTTTAATGCCTGGACTGATGAAAGTGACATCCTCGTCTTATTTTAACCCCCCAAAGCCTGACCCACACCTCCTAAGACTAGCATCAAGCTCTAAGTTTATAGAAAATTGCTGAAAAATGTAAATTTAACGACCTGATTGACAGGAAGAAGTATGTTGACCGTAACGGGCACTACGTTAAAAAATAAACCCTCATTTTGTTAAATTATTCAATGAGAACATCTTGGTCAGTCCATGAACTGATCGGTACATTACTAGCCTAGAAATTCCAAGATTCCGGGTTCGATACCGCTCTTCGACAACTCAGCGCATTAGGTAATCTGATCAGTGCGATAAAGCAACTGGGAGCTGACGGTAGGTGTGGCGCTCCACCCCAGCCAAAACAAAACATCTCTTAGGACTTGCGCTAGCAAAAAGGGGATAGACTCCATCTCTATTTGGCTGCTACAGACAATAGGCTACTCCATATATACCAGACTTATATATATAGCTACGTGGGGTGATGCTTAGAGTTGTTGAAAATGGACTCGTCGACCCAAGTTCAAATGCTGGATGATACTGTTTGCATTTCACATAGCACTAATACCCTTGGGAAATGTATAAATCCAAATATTCTCCCTCTAGCTATGGGTAAATAGTAGGGCACACTGGGGTCTTTAACTTTTGTTAGGCAACCAGTCTAGAAGAAGGAAAACTCTGAATTCAAACCTGTTAAAATCCACTTAAGAAATTGATCTTGTGTCACATCCTGCTTGTGTGGAGATGTTGGTAAATATATATATATATATATATATATATATGAGAGAGAGAGAGGGGTGGGGAGGGATGAATCCTTTAGAATTTTCCATTGACATGAAGTGCATTTTCCCAATTATACTGTATGGGATCCATATTGGACCCTTCTTTTTCTTTTCTCGGTTTTGAACTTGTGCTTATCATCAAAGCCTTATTCAAAAGGCAAATGCCATAAACCCTTTCAGTTTTTCCTTTGAAGTTGGCGGAGTGCGTGAGAAAGCAGCAACCACTCTCTACTCTTTTACTCTCCTAAGAAAACTTGTCTCACCGATCAATTGCTACTGAGGAAGGATACAGTGATACAGTTCTCACTGAGTGTCCCATATTCTGACTATGTGCAAACTGAACTTAGTAAATGACAATCGCTCTCTTTACTTTTTTTCACTACTAACCTTCAATATATATATATATATATATATATATATATATATAAGTAGACGGAGTGGCCTAAAGTCAGTATCAGCCAGACAGCAAGAGAGCCTATTCCCTTTTCACTAGCACTAGACGATCTGTTTTTAGCATCTGGGGAGGAATGCCACGCCTACAATCAGCTCCTCACTTTACCGCACAGATCCCTGTACTATTCATAGGCTGAGTTGGCGAGGGCCGGTATCCAACCAGAACCTGTGGTTCCCAGACAAACGGAAATAGCTACTCCTTATTGTAATGTATTTCACATGTTATTATTAATGCAAATTGTCCAAATGAACAGGGCGTTCGATATGGAAATTCATTTACTGTGTAAATTTATCGGGGTTACTTTCCTTAGCTTGTTCTTTTTTTTCTTTTTTTAACCTATTTTCTCATACCACGGTCGGTTATTTGGTTCCTATTGAATCCAAATGAATTCGTTGTTAGATACAAATACCATCACTTGATTCCTCCTAAAATTCAACTCTAAAAAAAAAAGTGTGCCTGACGCAGTCGCTAAAGTGCTGGACTGCAACATCGTAGTATGCGAGTTCGAACTCCCATCGCGCTATTAGGTTCACATTCGAAAGAATACCCTTGGGGAATGTATGAACCTCTAACCTTCTCCACCTATGGTTTAAATAGTACAATTACTGTTCTTCTACTAGCATGGCTTTGGCATTAAATAACTCACAAGGTTAATGTGCCATTATACAAAGAAACCAGTCTACTCTAGAAAGTTTTGATTGATCTTGATAGAAGGCTTTGTTTTCGATTTCATCTCCAGAAGGAAACACAGTAAATATAGTAGGTATTTACCAAACTCGTTCGCCATGGGTAGGATATAACAAAAGGTCTCAAGTGTGGGGCATCCAGCAAGGACACCACAAATATAGTACAGAAGGGGACAGACAGAGAGAAAGACAGAGTTTCGAAGTTCCACAACTGGAATCAAATTCACGAACCGCCTTTTTCAGTGAGCAAATTCTTTTGGAAAAGAATTAGCAAGATTTTGTCAAGTTGAAATAAGTACAGTGATGCCATGGAAGAATACTTTGATTGAATTAATATTTTCCATCTGATTTGTTTTTTTTGTTGTTTTTTTTGTTTTTTTTTTTTTTTTTTTCAATCTTTTTCATTTTAATAATTCGACAGTTTTATGTTGAACAACCCTGTTACTCACTTTAGAAGAGAAATCTAAAAATGCATTAAAAACTGGCCATAAACCTGTCAGTAAATTGATAAGTTTTATTTCTAACATAATTTTGTCTACTTAAAATCGGATAACAATGTTTATCAGACGCCCAAATCTCATTCTGGGGAAATTCTTTCGATAGAAATCTACAAAATAAGTGCTAGCTATTCGCTCACCGAATATTTTCTTGGCGTCTTTGTCCAGCTTTACGATGCGAGACGTCTTGATTGTTCGCTGATACTCAGAGAGAGAGAGAGAGAGAGAGAGAGAGAGAAACATGTATGGAGGAAATTGAACATCTCTCGAGAACTTAATATAATTTTGACTTTTGCATAGAATGTGGGAGGGAACAGTTGCAATCACTGGACACATGAAAAATGGGGACCACTTCGAAGGAAAGGTGGAAACTAGCTGGGATTTTAAATATAGAATTTATTTTATGGCTAAATTAACATAAAGACTACCCTTTCTGCGAGGCTTAAGATAAGCTGTTTGTTTGTTTGTATATACATGTTTTATATTGTTTGTGCGTGTATGTGCGTGCGTGCGTGCGTGCCTACTTGTGTATGCAAAGAATCACACACGGGTATGATGTGACACAATTTTGCAAGTATGAGGCATCCAAAAGGATCGAACTTACAAAGTTTTAGTGTTGTAGAATCGGCTATTATTCAAAATAAAAACCGTTTTGGTTTTATTATATTCTACTAGAAATAATAAAATCCCAGTAATTTTAGTTTATAAAGAAATTAAGATTTCATTAAAAATTGGCAAGGATGTACTTATCTATGATCGATGACATGCATGCATATACATGCGATGAAAAGTTATCGGCCCAACCAAGATTGCAATGACCTGCTTAATTATGGAAATTTTATATTTTCCAATGCCGGCTAGTATACAAGTCGAGATAAAAACTAGAACCTCAAATGCTGCTTTTCAAAGACAGACCCTTCCCACTTGAAAGATTAACGTAACACAATCTTCTTTCTATTTGTCTGTTTCTTTACCCCGTTTGGATGTGTGACGAACCTAAGTTGAGCAAATATCATATATACATGTGCAAATTACTAAATATCGCTATCGTCGACGTGTACGTTGTCCTTAAAAAGATCTGTTGCCATGGTAATATACGCCGTGATGACTTTGCACGCATTGGCATACGTGTAAGTCTGCGCTTGCACACACGTGTGTGCCCAGAGTTGCTCGAGTTTGTTCAGCTTTCTGTGAATGTGAGATAGCTGACTAGTGGTATGAGTCTTTGGATCCCAACCATCCTCGACCTATTTGCCATTAACGTGACTGTCACTGGGTCCAATACCAGCGCTATGTTGGCTTCCAATATCTTTTTCTTTTTGTTTTGTTTCTTTATTCTGTATTCATTTGCGTGTTAGTACAATGGTAGAATGATGACAGTATATTGTCCTTAAGAACCAGGCCGCCAGTCATCAGTTATTCTGGTCAATATCTGCTGCTAATGTTCCTAATCTCTTCCATCTTCCGTCTGCTTCCCAATCCCTGCCATGTGAGAAAACAATGACGGTCGGGGCGGTAGATGGAGGGAAAGAAGGAAAAGGCGTTGCCGAGATGAAAAACGAAATAGTGCAGCTGAAAGAAGAAGAAGAAACAGTAGACGAAGAAGAAAGGCAAAGAGATGCACAAGAAAGAAGGGAACAAGAGAAAAGACAAGTAAAAAGGATTGGAGTGGCAAGGGCTAGGATTTTAAAAAATAATGAGGGGAAAAGAGGGAGATGAGAAATAAAGTAGGGGAATCGAGGAAGATAGCTGGGGGAGTGAGAGAAAAATGAATGAGAGAAAGGAGAATGAAAATACGATCAAAGTCATGAAGAAGAAGAAGAGAAAAGAAGAGGAAGAAAAAAGTTAGAGAGGAAATAGTTGTCATTTTTTAAAGCTGAGTTCAGTTTGGCACATGGCTAGAAATATGAGGCACCAGTGAGAATTGAACTCATTAACAATGGTCTGCTAGCTTAGATTGTTAACCATTACAACACGCAGGACGCCAACAGAAAGAAAATAGTTGTCAAAATAAAACTGATAAGAAGGGGATTGGGGGAGGTAAGGATTGGGGAACGAAAGGAATGAAATGTTGAAGGAGGACAATGTGTAAGATAGACGAAGAATAGAAAAGGAGAGTAAAGTTTTGTTTTGTTTCTTTGTTTAATGGCATATCAACCTTCGTGGGTTACTTAATGACAAATTCATCCTAATAAAAGAACACTAGTAGTGCTATTTAACCCATAGCTGAGGGATGAGAAGGTTCATATATTCTTCAAGGTATTGGTACGAAAGGGAACGTTATAGTGTGACTGGAGTTCGAACTCGCTTACTACGATATCGCAATCCAGCATGTTAGCTACTACACCACAGAGACACTCATTCAGATAGTATGCTAGACGAAGAAGAGAAAAGGAGAGTAAGGTTAATGAAGGGAAAGAGAGTATGGCGGTCGAAGAAGAGGAAAAAGAGTAAGATGGATGAAGAAGACAGAGTACGATAGGCGAAGAAGAGAAGAAAGACTGAGAGTAAGATGGGCGAAGAAGAGAAAAGAAAAGGAGAGTACTATGGGCAAAGAAAAAAGAACAGAGAGTAAGATTGATGAAGAAGAAGAAGAAAGAGTACGATGGGCAAAGAAAAAAGAACAGGAGAGTAAGATTGATGAAGAAGAAGAAGAAAGAGTACGATGGGCAAAGAAAAAAGAACAGGAGAGTAAGATTGATGAAGAAGAAGAAGAAGAAAGAGTACGATGGGCAAAGAAAAAAGAACAGGAGAGTAAGATTGATAAAAAAAAAGAGCAAGAGTAGTGAGAGGGTCGGATTTTATGTTAAATATTTTAAGTTATCTCCCCTTGACAATCCCATGTATAACTGATATGTGGATGGTTCAAATTTCCAAAATTATTTTCATCTCACATTTCTCACACCTTGTTCGTTTTCATTTGAGTAACTAGTATTTCAAATTTTAGTCAAATTGAATAATATCAAGTCGTCCTATATTTCGAGCACTTTTATATAGTCAAGTGATTAAATCAGGCACTATATTTCGTTTCTAAAATACATTGTGTTGGATAATAATCTAAGATAGACCTTTAATCATTGTTTTTTTTTTTTTTTAATCCAAATTCTATCAGATTCTTGTAGTTTCCCGTCTCTTTACAGTATTGTAAATAATTATCATATAAATATATTTTCTGCCTGGTTCAGATGTACCGTGGCATATGTTGCCCACTAGGCAGAAATGAGTTAAAACTGAGTTAACATTAAGGATATTAACTGTGCTGTCAACATTTTTACAAATATATTTGCATTTCTTGGTTGCATTGAAAAATAAATGGAAAGAGAGGAAATCTTGTTTTACTAGTGAATAATATATTATTATATCTTATAGGAACGAGGATAATTGCAAAGTTTTGCAGACAACGAGCCGCCTAAATATTATACGATATTCTTAAAAGTTGGCAGGCACTTTTTTCATATCA
>CM042160.1:12077041-12122041 GCA_023376005.1 Doryteuthis pealeii
TATATACATTTATATAATATATATAATTATATATTTATACATCTGTTATACGTATAAATATATATGAGGTCAGTCGTCAAGTGCAGTGGATAGGAGGGTGTATGGTAGGGCCTTCTACGCCCACCTTCATCTTTTTTACCGGCACATTTGATTGTATTGAGCAGCACTTTTAAAACTTTTCAATCTGCCAAACTTTTTATTTGCTTTTGGGACTTAAGCACCGGTCCCCTCGAGATCATCGAAGTTAAATGACCCGAAAAGGGTTTCTATGCTCTAAAACAAAAGAATCTATCTTATTCTATTGATATCTATCTATATAGGTTAAGCCAGTCTATCTTTCTCTATCTCTATCTCAGTCTGTTAAAATCTATCTCTTGTCAAATGTCTCTAGTCAATTAAATCTATATATATATATATTGATCAATACATCTCTGCCTACCTCTCTTTCTCATTACACACACACACACACATACATATATATATATATATATATATATATATATATATATATATAGTGCCCGGTCTTGTGTAGGCAACGGCGTTTAAAACATTCCTGGTAATATTTGCTTGGGATGTTGTTGCTGAAGTTGGTGTTACGTAAAGGGTTTTTTCTCCAACCTTTATATTTTCTTATTCCCCTTTTACCCAATTTATACACTTTGACTTTTAAACGATCTATCGGTTGTAGAACTTTTGAAAATGCACCGGTCGAAAGGGTCCTTAAGTTTCTCTATCTTCTTTTAAAATAATTCATCTAATTAGCTGATCACCAAATAAAGTATGATATTATTTAAACTTTTATACACACACACACACATTATTAATTATTAATTAATTAATTTTCAAAATTAGGTACGACTTCAATTAAGCACATATTCTCCCAAAAATTGTCGGCTAAAAAAAGCCATATCAAAACACATTTGTTTTTGTTTACTTCTCATATATATATAAGTAAAAAGTAAAGCCGTCGGGGTGGTCTAAAGTCGGTATCAGCCAATCAGTGAGGGAGTCTATCCTTTTTTTCACTAGCGCTAGACCAAGGAGAGTTTTTTTGTGTCTGAGGTGGAGCGCCACACTTACCACCAACTCCTAACTTTACTGCACAGATCTCTATGCTAGTTGGCGAGGGCCAGTATCGAACTAGGAAACTTGTGGTTTCTAGCCGAAAGTCAAATCTCTCTGTTCAATACTTGATTGGGTGACCATTTAATCATCAGCGGGTACTGTAAGCAATCTGATTTCTTTGTTTATCAAAATGACTTGATTCAGCATTAAATGACCCAAAAAGGGTTGGTATGCCATAAAATGTCTTAGCAAAAGAATGAAGTCGATTGGGCTGTCTATCCCATTGGCAAGTTTTATTCGACTGGATATTTTGAACTTGAAAACAGGTCACGTTGCCCCGACTCTCGAGTACCTCCTTTAACCCCTCCTCATCAATGATCTAAATTCTATTCAAGTCTTTCGCTTCTCTATACCAAGACATTGTTCATTTTGATTTTACTAAGAGATTCGCGTAACAAACAAGATATATATCTCTCCCACACGCACAGTTCTTCTCGTTCACTTGCTTACTTTTTAGAACGTCACATCATGGTGTAATGGCTAGTAAGCTAGTCTCGCAAGTTTGTGAGTGTGGATGTTCTAAGAACATTTTAGCTTAAAATTAATCAGGGTGGACTCATTCGGCTATAAAATTGCCATCAACAGGAGGACTATTTCCAACACACGGTATGATCTTTTTGTTGTTTGTTTAAGAAGCCATAAAGAAAGCCAATATGATTATTTTGAGAAAATCTGCTTTCATATTCATATTTCAGATAATGTTGAATTATTCTACCTGTATATATTATATATATATATATATATATATATATATATATATATAATATATGTTGGTAGATCCTTGCGGAGAGAAAAAACCCGGCAGAGAGTTTGATTGTAAATATACTACCAAACATCAACCAGGAAGAAAAAATTTTTGAAAAAAAGAAAGACCAAGATATTCGTACCAACAAAAATAATCTATTGGTATAGTATTTGGCCAAAAGAAAAAACAATTTATATGCATATATATGTATGATATATATATATATTCATATAACCGCTAGGAGAAGCTAATTTGTAAAAAGTGCTCGATACCTAAGTAGAGCCAAGTAATAAGGATATCTACTGAGTCAGACGAACCTACTATTAGTTTCGCATAAAGCTCTTCAGGGCTAAAATCTGACTCTTATATCCAAATAAAGGCATAAAGCAAATTTCTACCATGGCCCCTGAAAATCACACATACACACTTATATAAGTGTGTATGTGTGATTTTCAGGGGCCATGGTAGAAATTTGCTTTATGCCTTTATTTGGATATAAGTTATGAGCGTTTATTTAGAAATTAGTTTTGTTTTGTTCTGGGAATGTAATTATGAGTGTGTCTCTGTCTCTCACTCAATATATATATATATATATATATATATATATATATAGAGAGAGAGAGAGAGGGGGGGGTATCCCATCGTCGCGTAATGGTTAGCAAACTAGTTTCGTAGATCCTTTACTGCTGAATAGCGAGTTCGATCCTTGCTGCATACCCCATACTTGTGTCAAATTCAACTCCTTGTGAACGGTAATATCTACTAGGGAGTCCCGATGTTCTTGGTAATTTGTGTTGCATCATTCTGCATCAATAATAGTCCCTCCCTTTTTTCTTCCAACAAGCGAACAATTCCTATCTCGCAAGCTTTAGAATTTCGTTCTGGTATTACCCCTCAAGGCATTGTTTCGACAAGACTGTTCAAGTTTTAAATTGCCGTTCAAGATGGCTACCTGGAAGCCATCGAAAAGAGAAACTGATGCAGTCGCAACGAGGCAGACACTCGCCCTCCTCGCCAAACGAAATGGTCTACCCAGCAGTGATACGATGACTGTTCTTCGAACTGTCTAGACATCGTTATGCATATATATTTATCGATTATGTCAATTTGACATATACCTCCCACCCCGCATGTGGCCTGTAATCTGCTCTAACTCAACTTCTTATTAGTTGCCAAAAGGCCAGGGTGTGTGATTGGCAACCTCTGGTCAGCAGAAACACCCAAAGCGACCAATGGTCAACTCCAGCCTGCCACTTATCCTAATACCTGGTTTCTTTTAGTTAGCTGTTTACTCGTAAATAAAACAAGAAATATTCAAAATCGAGAGTAATCACATCATCATCAGGTCACTCTGACAGAACGGATAACTATGACCCCCCCCCTTTCTCTCTCCCTCTCACTCCATTGCAGGTCATTCACACAGCATCCAGAATCCGCACCGATCTGATTGGTGTAAGTTTTTGCTGGTCAGCCTACACTAGCGTGTCCATGTGTAGGTATCCACTGGAGAATGTCATTTATTAGTTCATCCAGTATGATAATACAATGGCCAGCATGTTTTGTTCAACTTGAATGGTTTGTGTGATAGGAGGCAAGTGGCCGTAAAACTGCTTTTTGTACGGTGCTGCTTTCAAAATTTATCAAGACGTCACATAGCATTCTTGTGCCCTAGCTTTTTCTTTAAACGCATCTATAAATTCAAGTGTTGCAACAGTAGCACTAACATGGCTAAAGCTTGAAGCGAGAATTCTTGCAATCAATAGCATTATACCAGAGTGTAATTAAACACACACACACACACACACACACACACACACACACACACACATATATATATATATATATATATATATATATATATATATATATATGCATGTCTATATATATATATATATACTAAAAATATTATCATGAACTCTCGAAGTACATTGCTTGAAGTTTCATGTAGTGCGCACAATCACCTGCTGGTATGATGATTTTGCACACTTCAAGTAAGGTGGCGCGTGTTGTAACTAGTTAGAGTTGTGGGAAATTGACTCCTCGACCCGAGTTCAAATCTGGACAAAGCCACAGTTCACATAGCGCTAATATCCTTGTGAAAGGTATGAATCCAATTATTCTCGCTCCAGCTATGGGTAATTAGTAAGGCAGACTGGAATCTTGGTTAAGCAACCAGTCTAGAAGAAAGAAAATTCTTAATTCAAACCTCTTAAATCTCCGCTTGGGGGGGGGGGGTCACTACTAAAATAGGCTCAGTCCTACTTAAAAAGTTTGAAGTAACGGATTTCTAGTGTTCATAATTATAATACCTTTAGAGTTTATACCTGCTTTGCTATAATAGCATCGAACTCTTTTTCATACAAACTCTTCTTATTTGTATTTCTCTTTTTGCTAGGGTTGATTTTTATTTTCAAGTCTACCCATAGAAATGAATAGGATGCTTCAATTTCACAGTGTTTCACGTATATTTGATCCGGTGGTTTTAGTTGCTTTGCTCTTAGGTGTTTTTTATACTCCCAGGTCAACTCTGATCCGGAGTAGTATTACCTTTTATGGTCTCATCTATAGGTTAAATAGATCAAGAAGATTTTAAGAATGAATTGGATACCCAAAATATGAGTTTATAAATAAATCAAAAAGTCTTCGGTATGAAATAACTGAAGGGGTGACATGCCGTAAACATGCCTAATCAACCAGCCTCACTACCAGATGCGGGTTTAGTGTCATACGCAAAAAAAAAAGAACACTACTTTTTGGGGTCTTGCCTGCAGGAGATAGCGTATTCTAAGTCCCGTATATGTGGCAATGGAAGAAAGATGGCTTGTTGAATGCTCCATACTTGTGACCTTGTGTCAAATCCTAGCCGTAAATAGCGCTTTTCAGTCTCACCCTGTAAATGATTAGGATGCTTCACTTTCGCAGCGAATCGCGTAAATTTGATTCAGTGGTTTTTAGTTGCTTCAGTTTTACGTCTTAAACACAGTGAAATCATTATCTTGAATCGTGTCTTGTTCATGTTTTGTTTTTTGTGGGGTTTCTTTTTTGTTTTTTGTTTGTTTTTGGTTTGTTTTTGTTTTTTTAATTTGTTTTTTTTTTTTTTTTTTTTTGCATGATACCTCCAAACGATTTTCGGGGATCTTGATAAAATTTAACGTGTGATTCACTGAATGATAAAAACATCTTGACAGAATTAGATTTAAATGTATCATCCGTTTTCTTTTCTTTTTTTTCTTTTCTTGAACAAATCTGCATTTATGCTTATCAAATCAAAATTCTGTTTAAATTTATTTAAGGTGGGTTCTTTTCTATAGACGACTAACAAATGTTTCCTTTGAAGCGAATTATAAACTGCCAATGATTTTGCGGTGTAGACAACAGATGGAAGAAAAATTCTGGCTAATCTATTCCAGACGCAAATAAAAAAAGATTAGTTTCTGGATTATATCAACTTGGTACAAAATTCTTAGATGAATCATTGTAATGATTCCATTAATGTTTCCATCACTAAATTTTGGATGATACATTCTTCTGGTTCTTGAGAGAAGCACCCCTCGTGTAACGATTATCGTCGCTGAAAATGGATACGGCGACGTGTGGAAATCCTGGATGAGACTGTTAGCATTTCGCATACTTACCTGGTTTAGGGCCCTCTGATCCGGTGAGTGAGATGAAATAAATTGCGCGGTCTCAACGGGGCGTCCCCTCTAGACAGCACTTAGCCCCTTGCATAAAAGGAACAGGGTTGAGATTATTGCCCGGTAACTGAGGCACCTCAAAACGGTAATGCCTACGGGACCAAACATTCTGGCACTAGCCATCGCAAGAGCTTCGGTGTGTGGCTTCCCACCTAAAAGGACCTTGTGTTAATCCAGCCTGGTGGTAGGTCAGGAAAATAAATACCCTGAAAGGTGCGCATCAAACTATTCCCCTTATCTATGGATTAATAGTTTAGCGAATTGCTCGTATGGAGCTAATATGGGCTAATAAATACATTTTCGTAGCCATTGTTGCATAAGACTCATGAGATGAGTTCCACGCGATTTTATTATGAATAAACTGAAATGAGACTGAAAGATGGTCTCATCCGACGGACGCTCGAAGAAGGCGAGAGAATATACCGGTCAAAATGTAGTGGTCAAAATAAAAAGGATTACTCTATTACGAATAATTCATAGATTTATGCACTGACAACACACAGCTTCCCCCTCTCTCTCTCTCTCTCCCCTCTCTCTCTCTCTCTCTCTCTCTCGATCAGTGTCCTAGCAGGTCTTCCGCCTGGCATCCAAAATCCGTACAAAGCTGATTGACGCCGGTTTTTATTGGTCTGCCTATAATGGTGTGTCCATGTGTTGGTTTCTCCAGCAGAACGGCACCTATGAATTCGTCTTTGCTTCTTCAGCAGTGTCTAACATGTCTTCTTTATCTTACTTGGATGGTTTGTATGAGCGAAATGTGTATGTAAAGATAGTGCAGAACTAGTTGAGTGGCGCTCATAATAACTTGTATGTTCAAATTCCACAGAGTTTTCGGACTCTTCTTAAATAAATGCAGTTGTAACTCGAGTATAAGTTAACAGAGAAATAATAGGAAGAAACACAACGGGAAAGGGATAGGGCAAAAAGGTTTATAAACAAAGATACAAGGTGAACAGAGTAATTAGCAATTGCTGGGTTGGATTAACAAGTATGGTGAGATCTCGGTGTTTCTCAGCTGTTGTTGTTGTTGCATCAGCTTCAACATGGATGTCTAAAGTCTTCCATCCTGATATTTTTTTTCACGGTGTATTGAAGTTTTGTTACTTATTAACTATATCCAGAATGCCGACCATCGTCACATTGAAGAAGACGAAATCGACCACGACTCGAAAGGGACGCGTCTCACTTTAATGGAAGAATTACTATTGGTTGGTTTAAAAAATAGAAGTAATCAAATACCAATTGTCCTGGGCATGATGTTAAACTATCTCATGGTGAGGTTCCAGTTCTGGAGGTCTTGGAAGTGTGGAGTACCCCTTCATCAGACCCAGAGTGGTAGTACCTTTTAGTTTTCCATCTATGGGTTAAATAGAAAAATGTGTTTATTAAAATAAATTGAGTATCCATTAAGAATGAATTTATTTCAAAACGTTGCTGGCATTAAATAATCTCACCGTGGTTGATATGCCGTAAAATAAAACAAAACAAATCAAATACCAACAAAAAAGTGATCCAGTCTCTACTGTTTATTTAAAATTAATATCCTTTGTTCTCTAAGGAATTACTTATATCTATTAAAATATTTTAAACCTATCTAAGCCTAAAAACCTATGAAATAACAGAGGTGGTCAGTACTAGAATAGGCTCAGTCCTAATTAGTGATCATCCTCCACACATTAACTAATCATTTGTTGTGTTTTTTGGAAAAAAAATGTAATGTGTGAAAATAAACATTTAATTATTTATTTCAAGGTTTTTAAAATCCGCTTATCTACGAGTACTTCGTCAACATCTGAGTATCTGAGTTAAAAGACAAAAATATGAAGAAAGACAACTAGTATTAAGAAGAGGGGAAAAGGTTTACTAATCAAAGATACAAGGTTAACACTAATTAGCAATTGCTAGGTTTAGTTAACAAGTCCTTTGAGATCTGGTTGTTTCTCTCTCCCGGGATTTCGTCAGAAATTTTCTATAGGAAAAACAGACGATTCGATTCTCATTATTTAGGTATTATATGAGACATACCCACTAGTTGAAACAAAGAATGCTACAAGAATGTTCTATGGTGCTGGAGTACCAAACAATTTCTGTGTCGCAGAATTCCATCTGAGATGGCGAATAATTGCAGAACCGATGCACTTTGAATAATTATTTTCTCTTTCTATCCAGCCGCAGGGACGATAGCTATTAATTTAGGATCGAATAATATAACCAATAGAATTTAAAGATATTAGAGAAAAATCACTAGAATGTTTTTTTCAAGAGAAACTTTTGAAGTATATTTTAGCTGAAGCCCTCGAGGTAAATCATGACCTATTAGATAAAAATGAGAGCCCCGTTCCAAATTGGTTGATATTGGATTTTCCTAAAAATTGGTTTCGGAAAATTGCTATAATTTTGTTTGGTAATCAAATATGATTAGAATGGTCTAAATCATGATACGTATTCCTACTTACAGACTAGAAATGGTACCCGGTTGAGTTCAGGAAAAAGAGACACAACATTTTCTAATAACATGATTACAATGTATATCTTAGCAATGCTGTATGGGCGCAGAAATGTGAATATAAGTAAATATAACAGAAGTAAAGTAGTGTATATAATTACATAACAAAAAGATGGGCGCATTTTTTATGGGTATTGTAAAATGGACACAGCGACTTGAGTTCAATTTCTGGACGAAGCTGTTTGCATTTCACATAGCTCTAATACCCTTGAGAAAGGTATGCCGCCAGCTTTGGGTAAATAGCACCATAGACTGAGATCTTTAATCTTTGTATAGTAGTCGGTCTTGGAGAAGGAACTTTCTGAATTCAAACCTGTTCAGCACCTTTTAAAAGATTGACTTGTGTCAAATCCTACTCGTGCGGGGGGTACTAAATACATAAGTGCACAACAAAATGTAACTTGAATATAATGAACAATCCTGTTAAATTTCTGTGGGTCTCTTCGTACATAATATACATAGTTACTAACCCCACTGCACGAGCAGGATGTGACACAGGATCAATTTCTTAAGCAGAGGTTAACCGGCTTAAATTCAGAATTTTCCTTCTTCTAGACTGATTGCTTAACCAAGGTTAAAGAGTCCAGTCTGTCCTATTTACTTATATATTGAGAAATAATAATTGGATGCAAAACTTTCCCAAGGGATGTGGCGCTATGGATAAAGGGTAGGGTAGACTTGGGTGTTTAATTTTGGTATGGCAACCGGTCTAGGAGTAGGGGAACTCTGAATTCAAAACTGTTAAAGTACGCTTACAAAATTGACCTTGTGTCACATCCTGCTAAAAAGCCGGGTTTTATTCAATAAACAAAACCAAGATTATTTTTTTTTTATTCATTGACACCTGAAAAGGGGATCTTTAATACCACACATAAAACTGAAAGCATGAAATCGACAAGTTACCTCGCTCATCAAACGTGGCAAAGAAAAAAAAGTAAATCGTTTATTTTCGTATTCGTTTTATCCCCCTCCATAATTCCTCTTAACAAATTCAAATTTCTCGTCATGGAACCCCGCACTGTAGAATGATACCGCTACGTCTCTATTAGCGAAACGCTGCGTCTAGAAAACAAACAAAACAAAGCAGTCCGTTCTCGAATAATATTGATAATATACCATTCACTTGCTTCGAAAAAAAATAAGTTCATTCTCCATTCGAGTAGTTGATGACGTCAAATGTTTTACGACAACGGTCTGGGGACAGTAAATTTATGAATGTAGACACTACGCATTTCTTAGTTTTCGCTTCGTTTCTCTTTGTATATAGGTAATTTATTTTTATGGAGTCCTTTTGTTAATAAAGGGCTAAATATTCTAAATATATTTTTGAATATAGACGCGTTGTTGTACTGTGAAAAAGTATCGTTTCTCTAACACTTACTAATGTTAGTCATCGTACGGGTGTTCTTTTATTCGTAACCTTCAAGGCATTTAATGAATCGAGTTGTGTTTTTAAAAACAAGAGCGGGTTTACTTCATTCTTTTTAAGAGTCTTTTTTTTATGATTTATGACGGTCTTTTGTGTTTTGTGTATTAGCATTTCGAAAAAATATTTAGTCCTTTTTAATTCCCTTTTGCAAACAAATCAACACCTGGTTGACTATTCTGAGTGACTGCCTATCGTGAAGGATTTGAAGGCAAGGATAATTTTCTTATCGAGATGACTGTTTAATTTTAACGGCATGTCAACGCATTTAGGGTTATTTTATTTCTATATCTATATAATTAATATATAGGCATAAAATAACCCTAAACGAGTTATCGTGTCGTTAAAATCAAACAGTCATCTCGATAAGCGAAAGATCCATGTCTTCAAACTAATTAGTAGGAAGCGCGTGGTGTAATGGTTACCGTTTAACTCTTTGCCTACCGAATTTCCCCTACGTCTGAATTAAATTTTCTTGGTATTTTTTACCTGTATGATTGGATATTTCAAAGTTCACTATCTATTTACCTCGGTACTCATTCTATTCAAATAAAGTTTTATTATTGCAAAACAAGTGACACGTAGGAAAACAGCTTACTTGTAGGTTTGCAGTAGTGAGAGGGCTGCTGTAAGCGGTTTAAAGTAGGCAGAGAGTTAATGGATCCGGCTGTAGGATTTAGTTGGACTCACAAATCAGTATTCAGACACAATTTCGAATGCTGATTTTCAATACAGACAATTTCTACTTGGAAGATTGGTGCAATATAATCTTCCTACAACTCTATTACTTCCTGCGTTTGTTTTTAGAGATTTCTTGCCGACTTTGGATATTTTAACCAAAGTATTTGGTAAAGCGACCGCGTTTTTATATCAACTGAACCACAGCGCTTCTTATCAAACTTGTGTGCGTGTGAAATTTTTTCCTTTTTTCCCGTTTTTGAGGTACCGAAAGATAATACACCCTCGGTTTGCAAAAAAACCAAAAAACACTTCGTCTAAACTGTAGGGCGAGCAGGTGGTGGGGTGAGTGTTTGCAGACCCTTTTTTCTTTTCTGTTTCCTTCTTTTTCTTTTTTTTTCTTTTTTCTCTTGATTCAACCCGTTCCCACTTCTGGATTTCTCCCGTTGCAGAAGCCGCATCCTGCAGTCAGATAGCATGACGGCAGAACACTGAATGCCATGGCATCGGCACCACATGCTTCTCGCCTGCACGATAAGCGACCACTTTGAAGTCCCAATTAGCTTTACTTGAAAGCTTAACCAAAAGAAAACCTGAAAAGAATGTAGAAGGAACTTCCGACCAGATCTTTCATATAGTAGTAGCATGAGGTCTTTTTTTCTATACCTTTTTGCTTATCTGGATAAATAAGTCTGATAGTATTTTTTAAAATCCCTGCAAATTCTGTCTTCCTTCCTACCAGAGTTTTTTTGTTTACTTTATGAATGGACTAGTTACATTTGCATCAAAATATAATGTATATTCTCCCTGTAAATTAATTATTAGAATGCATCTCACTTGAACAATGTAGTATGGATCAACGACAAGGGTGTATTTAGCCAACCCGTCGTCACGAGTAGGATGTGACACAAGGTCGTGAGAATGTGGATAAACGTCTAGGACAGTGGTTCCCAACAAGTGGTGTACATCCCATGTGTGGGAGGGGCAATTTGATTTATCAGGGCAGGAAATTAAGATTAACGGGGTCTGGGTCCAAATATTCGATTTTTTTAAATTATTATTTTCTATCTTTTGTTTATTTCTTTTTACTTTTCATTGATGGTTTGTTCTTTTGAAGCTATTTTAAACAAAGCTATTGGCGTTTGAAGTTTCTTCAACTTAAATGGGGCTCACGTTTTGAATTATAAGAATTATGTATTACCACATGGGGGGACATCGGGATTTTAAAGGAGATTTTGGAAGGGGCATGCCAAAAAGGTTAGGAACCCCTGATCTAGGGCATCCAACTTTATATACCATCCAGCAAGGATTTGGATCAACGTCTAGTAGATCAACCAGCGAGGATTTGAACCGTTAGCCACAAGATCAAACGTATGGGGCATCCAGCGAGGATTTAGATCAACGTCTAGTATTTGTTTTATTATTTCTAGTTACCGACAAAGAATAAGAAAAAAGTCATCTTGTTCATTTTTACCTATCATATTTACCTGGTTCAGAAGTCTCGGTTTCTGGTGTGTGTGTGGGGGGGGGGTAAAATAAATCACAGGTTCCAAGGACTGTTCCCCAGGGCAGAATATGTGTAGGTCAACCAGCAAAACCTACATCAGTCGGCTCTGTGCGGATTCTGAATGCTGCAAGGAGGAACTCCTAGGGGACAATGACCAATAGGGACGGTTTGGGGAGGAGTCATGGATATCCGTGACTTAGTGATGATGAGTGTAAAAAGCAACAAAATATGAAGAAAGAAATACGCGAAAAAATCTTTAGTTATCTATTATTCCTAAATACGTTTTTTTTTCTGTTTACAAAAAACAATAATTTAGACGAAATGAAAGATTACAAATATATTTATCACTTCTCGATTAAACAGCAGTATTATTACGCTTGTTTAAATATTAGTGTATATACTTGATACGTCTTCTGTGTGTCGTCGTTGTTGGACTCGAAAGACGAAAACAAAGTACTAATTTAAAAGCTAATTAATTTTTAAAGTAGCAGACTCTAAAATTTAATTAACTCTCTTCTATTTTATCTTTCTCGATCTTTCTTATTTGTTGAGACGTCAGAACGAATTTCCTTGTTACCCGTATGCTAGGAAAAAT
This sequence comes from Doryteuthis pealeii, assembly GCA_023376005.1. Taxonomy (NCBI): domain Eukaryota; kingdom Metazoa; phylum Mollusca; class Cephalopoda; order Myopsida; family Loliginidae; genus Doryteuthis; species Doryteuthis pealeii. The sequence goes on from CM042160.1 coordinate 12,089,319, forward strand.
AGGACAATTCAGATTAGAATTAAATCGAAATAAGTAAATGTTTTTTTTTTTTTTTTTTTTTTTTTTGAGTTTATTATTTCTTATCGATTTAGTTTTTCATATATCAGTTATATTATATATATAATATATATATATATATATATATATAGGGGTTTTTAGAGAAGAATAACACTTTCAGTGCCGGGTGTGGCTATATTCGAATTCCAACATTGTGCGTATGTGACTGGAGTCGAATCCCTGGCACCGGGCGGCGTATGTTTATAGTCGATTTCCTGGCACCAGGCCGCGTGCAATTATAGTCGAATCCCTGGCACTGCAATATAGTCACCTGTGACTATAATGAAATACCTGGCACCGAGAAAAAGTGTTAACCGGGTATGACACTAGACTGAATCTGATGGTAAGGTTACAGTTCTTGAACAGCAGGGTGTATAGAGCTACACATTCATTACCAGTAAACCCAATCCATCTATGACCTGGAGAGCTAGTACATTATATGCCCAATCTATGGGTCATATAGATCTGTTTGAAAACTATTAAATAGGAATACTTGAAACCTATCGCTGTGAATTATTTCAATTAAGAATAGTAATTGGGGCTATAATTGTTTACTATGAGTAATATTATGTTACTTCAAAGAATTTCTCTGATTTTTTTTTTTGATGAGGCTTGATAATCAGTATTATTAGATTATATGGACAATTTCCTCATCTTTTTTGTTATCTGTTCAACGTTTCGGACGATGTGCCCTCCGGCCTTCTTCAGGTATTTTTTGTCGGATTCGAGAACCTTCTTTTCGGACTCGGGAACCTTCTTGTCGTAATCGAGAGCCATCACGGAACTTTGAACCCAACCTTTATTCAAACCACGGGCGTATCCTGTTCTCATTCCGCTAACCATAGTTGGGGTACAGGTGTTTTAGCTGTGTTTACTAATCTAAAGCATAAAATCGATTACAAACAAATGACAATTATTAGATAGAAATCATTAACATAGGACGCGCGTACAGCACAGACACCCATGATTCTCTATCTCTCCACCGTCAGTACCTATCGGTCATCGACACAACGGTATATCTCCACAATCCGCATCTTTTACGTTTATATCACCTTCTCTCTCCCTTTTTATTCTCTCCACCTTTCTTTCCATTTTTCTCCACCATCTCTCTCTCTCTTTTCCATCCTTTATTTTACTCTCCACCTACTCTTTCCCTTTTTTATTCTCTCCACTTGTTCTCTCCATCTATTTTTGCTTCTACTTTCCATTCTTTTTTCTCTCCTCCTCCTCCCTTTTCTTCTCCTTCTCTTCCCTCCTTTTCTTCTCCTTCCTCCTCCCTCCTTTTTCTCTCCTTCTCCTCCCTCCCTTTCTCTTCCTTCTCCTCCTCTCCTTTTTCTTCTCCTTCTCCGCCTCACCCTTTCTTTTCCTCTCACTCCGCTCTCCCCTTTCTTTTCCTTCTCCACCTCCGCTCTCCCTTTCTTTTCCTTCTCCACTCCGTCTCCCTTCTTTTCCTTCCTCCACTCGCTCTCCCCTTTCTTTTTCCTTCTCCACCTCCGCTCTCCCTTTCTTTCCTTCTCCACCTCCGCTCTCCCCTTTCTTTTCCTTCTCCACCTCCGCTCTCCCCTTTCTTTTCCTTCTCCACTCTCGCTCTCCCCTTTCTTTTCCTTCTCCACCTCCGCTCTCCCCTTTCTTTTCCTTCCTCCACCTCCGCTCTCCCCCATTCTTTTCCTCTCCACCTCCGCTCCCCCATTCTTTCCTTCTCCCTCGCTCTCCCTTTTTTTCCTTCTCCACCCTCGCGCTCTCCCCTTTCTTTTCCTTCTCCACCTCCGCTCTCCCCTTTCTTTTTCTTCTCCATCCGCGTCTCCCTTTCTTTTCCTTCTCCACCTCCGCTCTCCCCTTTCTTTTCCTTCTCCACTCCGCTCTCCCTTTCTTTTCCTTCTCCACCTCTCGCTCTCCCCTTTCTTCCTTCTCCAACCTCCGCTCTCCCCTTTCTTTTCCTTCTCCACCTCCGCTCTCCCCTTTCTTTTCCTTCTCCACCGTCCGCTCTCCCCTTTCTTTTCCTTCTCCACCCTCCCCTCCCTTTCTTTTCCTTCTCCTCCTCTGCTGTCCCTTTTTCCTTTTCCTTCTCACCTCTGCTCTCCCTTTTCTTCTCCTTCTCCTTCTCCGCTCTCTCTTTCTTCTCCTCCTCCTCCTCCGTCTCCCTTTTCTTCTCCTCCTCCTCCTCCGCTCTCTCTTTTCTTCTTCTCCTCCTCCTCCTCCGCTCCTCTTTCTTCTCCTCCTCTCCTCGCTCTCTCTTTTCTTCTCCTCCTCCTCCTCCGCTCTCCCTTTTCTTCTTCTCCTCCTTCTACTCTCTCCTTTTCCTCTCGGACAGTGATTCACTTGCACAACAGTCTGAACGATTGATCATCTCCAAACATTTGTCGACGTTAAGTTTGTCTCTCTGCGAAAACCGGACTCACTTTCTGATGTTCTCCGGCCTGTCCGTGTTTATTTAAGACAAATGAGGTAAAGAACTACACATTCCAACACAACAACCCACCACGCGCCCTCTTACTAGCGCCACCGACCATTTGCAAACTCCACACACTCTTGTCCTCCTTACTGACTTTACCTCACCACCGACATCAATCGCTGTCTCTGTTCGTAACTCCTGTTACCGGAGTGGTGAAAAATAGTGGTCTCAGAAATCTGGGTGCGAGTAATAGAAAAAAAAAGAGTACCACTTCATCAGAACAGAAAGTGACGGGATGTTGCTGTGCTTGTAGGAATAGCAAATTAGATTATATAGTTTAGGATTATCTATTAATAATGGAGATTCGCTTCCGGTTTTTTGTCTGTAACAAAAACTCGTCACTGCTTACGTCACTATACCCGAAATCGTCATAATTTGAGCATGCAACATTAGACAGTCCTCATTGTTTTTTAAAACAAGTTTTAATAGATGCATCCCCAGTATCATATATTCATATATATGTTTGTTTTATTTTAATAGATATTCAAAGTTATATAGAACTTAATTTCAAATGTTTTTATTTTTTTTATTCCTTTAATAAATTTGATGATTTGATGATTTATGGTTTAAACTCTCCGACATTTAATTTTTAACTTCCACCTCCTAAGCGATATCTTTCAAAAATTTGTTTGTTTTTTTTTTTGTTTTTCATACAGGCTTTATAGGAAAATACGGGAAGTTAGGAGAGCAAGATTGGATATATAAGCTCTCTTTGACTGAGGTCCACTTTCTTCGCGTGATATTCTGTATGCAGTTTTATTTATTTATTTATTTATACTATTATTTGTAACGCGGTGGAACTCTTGGGTAAAAAGATGGCGGCAGATGTCAATTTATCGTTCCATCCAAATCTCAGACTTATATCATTTTTTTTTTTTTTTTTTAATTCTATAATATTTTCATTTCCTTCGCCTGCTACTGTATATGATTAACCCTCACTCTGTGATACAGAGTCGGTTTAACGCAAGGATTCTATCTAGAATGATATTCTTTAGTGGCAAAAATTGTCCAGCTAAAACTGACCCTATCCTTTTTCGGCAATTCTGCAGGTGATAATTACTCATTCAGACTACCAATATATAGGATCAAAGGGAATAATATTAATATACGGTTTAAAAAATATAATAATATTATATTTATCATGAATATTAAAATGTTAACTACAACATGTTAAAGCTTATTTACCTTTGTGTATGTAATGGAAATGGAGTTGGTTTTTTTGGTTTTTTTTAATATTATTTGTATTATTTGAACTATTGTCCTCATCTTCATTATTATCTGTACAACGTTTTGGCCGATGTGCCCTCCGGCCTTCTTCTGGTATTTCTTGTCGGACTCGGGAACCTTCTTGTTGTAATTTGTCGTTTTTTTTTTTTTGTTTCTTCAGTAATAGTATAGTTATTTTGCGAACTAATGAAATGCATTACTGTCTATTTGGAAGTGTTTTTTTTTTTTCCTGTAGATTTTGTTTGTTGCATCCGAAAAACGTTGATGGGGTTCTGTCGATGAGAGTTTAGTCTGTTATAATAAAATGAGCACATTCACCACATAGTCGTTGATCGGCAGTGAACACAGGTGTGCAAGAAAACAGTTGGAAACTATTTCGAACTTAGGAACAGATTACCTTATGATCTCGCCCCGACCCCCCGTACAACAAGACTTCACTGATCAAAACGGCCGTCGACACTCAGTCAGGTTTACCTCTTGTCTTGATTTATATACGCTAGACACATTAACAATCAGTAAGAGAGGAAAAAAAACCCGAATTGCCCGCCCCTCTTCTCCTTTTTCTTCTTCTCGGGGGCCACATACGATAAGAGGACGTTTTACGAGTGCACTGGGAATACCATATTAAATACATTTTTCTTTTTTTCTAATTAGGCACGGTCACTTGGCTATCAACTCAGATGTGACGGATGGGTTACGCCTTAAAAACACGCATACACATTTCATATAAGCAAAAAAAAAAATAGTGATCTACAATCGCAGAAGAATTAATTTGATGTCAAGTAGTATGATGCACCTGATGGGGGTGGAGGGGGAGAAAAAGGAGAGAACAGACAGATAGAAAAGATACTAATTTCGAAGCAACAGTTAATCGATATTCGATAACCGCTGTATACGGTTCGTTTAATGGCATATAAACTCCTGTGGGTTATTTAATGCCAAAAACTGTTAAAGTATGGGACAAAAGTTGGTACTCAAGTTTCCTCTTCAGGTGTATTTTGTAGATAGTTTCGTGAATGTATTTTATATCTAATTCATAATTTTCGGTATATTTTTTTTAAGAGAGACACACAGACAGAAAAAGATGCTAATTTCGAAACAACAGTTAATCGATATTCGATAACCACCGTGTACAGTTTGGTTTTTAATGGCATATAAGTTTAGTCTGTTATAATATTTTTTGGCATTAAATAACCCACAGGAGTTTTCCTGTAGGTTATTTAATGCCAAAACTGTTAGTGTGAGATAAGTTGATACTCAAGTTTACTTTTCAGGGGTATTTTGTAGATAGTTTCGTGGATGTATTTTATATCTAATTCATAATTTTCGGTATATTTTTATTTCTTTCAAGAAGGATACAATTTCATCCATGTTAGTATTCTCTAACAGATCCCTCATATCATTTGCATTGAAATGTTTATTTCTGGTTGGAGCGAAAGCTCCATATTCTATGAGGAAATGTCTGACGATGCAAGGTATTTGACACGTTTCGCACCGTTGTTTGGTCGTAAGTTTTGTATGACCAATGCGCTGCATAATGATAAAATAGTTACTTCAAGCCATGGACGTAACTCAAAAATGATAAAAGTGATATATATATATATATATATATATATATATATATATATATATATATAAATAATGCACTTGTTATATTCATAAATAAAGAGTGCTTAATATCGGTGATAGAGCATATGTAGATATAAGTTAGGCTAGCGTCAATGGCGCTTGGTGACTGTTACTAACCGATGCAACCCGTTGACCCTGTGTTCCATCCTTAGATCTATCTCTCTCTCTCTCTCTCTCTCTCTCTCTCTCTCTCTCTCTCTCTCTCTCTCTCTCTCTCTCTCTCTCCATATATGTATATATAAGTCGTCTTCGTGGCCTAAAGTTGGTATCAGCTGAGGGAGTCTATCCCCTTGTTCACTAGCGCTAGACCGAGGAGATTGTTTTTTTAGCGTCTGAGACGGAGCGCCACACCTACCATCAGCTCCTCACTTTATCTCACAGATCCTCGTGCTACTCATACGCTGTTGGCGAGGGTCGGTATCGAACCAAGAACTTTGAGGTTCTCAGCCGAAACTCTACCGACTGAGCTAAACCGGCCCTAGTTGTAGATCCAACGAGGGAAAAATAAACATTTTATGATAAAAAAAAAAATAATGTCTGCAAAATTGTTTCAATTTTTCTGAATTTATTTTATGAAATGCGCGACACGTGATTCGGATGTTTGAAATCTGTTTCAAGCTTTGTGCATGCATTTGTATGTGTCCTATTAGTTTGTGTTTCTAGATATAGACCTATGAGCGGCTGTAACCACTGAAAAGTTCTCAATAGAAATATGGAAAGAGAAAGAAAAAGACATAGATCTTAGCACTTTTTAGTCGTTAGTTTTCTATTTCATCACACACACACACACATACATATATATATATATATATATATATATATATATATATATATATGAACGAAGATACAAAAAAAGAGAGAACCCGTATGTAATAAAGATGAAACGATGTATTTGACCGCCTTTACAAATATTTTGCATATGCTGGGCTGTGATCGACATTTGTTTTTATGTTGTGTCCAGCTTATGCAATGTGTCGACAGCTCAAAGCGGCATTGCGTATGTCTGTGGCACACGATCCTGATGCCCTGAAGCACATATCCACGGAAGAATGGAAACTCACGCTGAGCGAATATGAACCATCTTTGCACTTTTTTTCTTTCTTTCTTTGTCTCTCTGACGACTACTTTGGGTCGTCTCTTAGCAAACAAGGGTAGATAACCCAACATTATCCTCCGCACTTGTTCTTAATCTATCCACCCTCTTTCAATCCCAAAAGCCATTGCCTTGTCGGCGATCCTTAGAATACGCTATCTCCTGCTGATGAGTAAGACCCCCACCGCCCAAAAGTGTTTCCTGAGTATGACACTAAACTACATAGGATGGTGAGGCTTCAATTCTGGAGTATGGAGTACCCACTTCATTGTCATTACCCTAAGGTCCGTTCTTAACCGGAATGGTAGTACCTGTTAGTCCCATTTATGGATCAAATATATCTATTTGTAAATTAATTGTATTAAATAAAAATACTTGATATCATATAAGCCTGTACAAAAAAAGTTCCACGTTCTTTTTATTCTATTACTCTTTCTCTTTTATTCTCTTCTCTCTCTCTCCCATCTCTCTTTCTCCCTCTCTCTCATCCCTCTCTCTCCTCTCATCCCATTCCTCTCTACTCTCTCCATTCCTCTCTACTCCTCTCATCTCTCCTACTCCTCTCATCTCTCCTACTCTCCTTTTTTCTTTCTCTCCTTTCCTTTTTTAACTTTTCTTTTCCTTCTTCACTCTCCATTTTCTTTACTCTTTCTCTCTTTTTTTCCCTTCTCTACTCTCTTATCTTCCTCCTCTCCTAACCCTCTTCCCCTTTTTCCTTTTTTTCCTCTTCTTTTTCCTACTTCCCTTCTCCCTTTTTCTTCTCCCCACTTCTTTTCTCTTCTCTCTTTTTCTTTCCCTTTTCCTTTTCTCTATACTTATCTAATCTGCTCTTTTTCTTTTTTTCTCCCTTTCTTTCTCCCCTTCTTTCTTCCTTTCTTTCGCCCTTCTTCTTTTTACTTTTACCACTTTATTTTTCATTTTCTCCTTTTTTTGTTTTCCTTCTTACTTCTTTCATGTTGCCGCTTTTTTTCTGATTTTATTTCATTTTCCTTCTCCTTAATCTCGCTCACCCCTTTCTTTACTCTTCATTTTTGTCTTCCTTCCTTTACCCACCAGTCTTTTTTTTTTCTTTTTTTTTTCTTTCGTCTCGCTTAATCATCATTACGTTTCTTCATCAACCTTTCTGAGAACAGATAAGAAAATAAATAAATTCTTATATATTTTTTTTTATTTTTATTAATTTTATTTTTTTTGCGTGGGGCTGTTTGGGTGTCGTCTGAATGAAAATGTCACCAGTCACACCCAGTTCACTAGAAGAGCAAGAAAAAAGGTAAATTTTTGCTATCTCTGTTACCCCTTTCGGCAGTGTCCCGTCTGCTGCATCACCATTTTTGTTCTTTTTCTTTTTCAGTAGTGGTGATCATTAAACGTTCTCTTTCTCATTATTAGGCATAATTTTCTAACAGATGCCTGCGATAGGCACTCGGCTCTTTTTTCTTTCACCCAGTGACCAGACGGAAGAAACAGAATCGGCGGGAAATTCACCCTCACTTCCACCCCTCTCTAAAAAAAGTTCCCGGCCGTGATAGTCGACCTGCCCATTATCCCACTAGTTCTGCATGTCATATTTATTTTTTACTGTCTCTTCTATCTATTTTTATTTCATTTTATATATATATATATATATATATATATATATATATATATTACACGTATGTGTGTGTGTGTGTGTGTGTGAGTGTTTATTTATTTCCCATTTCATGTGGATGAGGTACTGATTGGGATATTTGCACCTCCAGCGATCTGGTTAGAATTAGCGTCACGCGCCTCGATGATCTTGAGTGCAAATACGTTATGTATTTACTCCCCCCAGGTTTTTTTTTCTTGTGTGGGAGAGGAACGTAAGATACGGGAAAAAAATCTGCCTTCCCTTTTTTTTTCTTGTTCATTTTTCGTTTTCTGTATTCGATTCTGATTTGTCATCTTCCCGCCAAAAAACTTGCATATCCTCCCCCATATCCCCACTTTCTCTTCGTCTTCTTCTTTTCTTGTCCCTATCTACAGGGTGTCCCCCAAAATGTATGCACAGTTGGTTAATAGCAACTCTGGTTATTACGTGAAAGTAAATTAAACACTCTACACATAAAGATTATATATTATAATAATAAAACACATCTCTTGTAATTTCTTGGCAACCAATCTAGGAGAAATAAAGTTCGAATTAAAACCAGCTCTACTCCACTTAAAAATTGATCTTGTGTTCCATCCTGCCAGCGGTGGAGTGGTTGAGTAAATATATATAAACAGATATATGGAGGGGCGTGGCATAATGGTTTGAGTTCGTAGGAAATGGATTCGTCGACCTGAGTTCAGATCCTAGACAAGGCTGTTCGTATTTTCGCATAGTGCTAATACCCTTGGAAAAGGTATAAATCCATGTATTCTCCCTCCAACTATGGGTAAAATAGTAGGTATGTCTTGGCTCTTTAACCTTGGATAGGTAACCAGTCTAGGAGGAGGAAAACTAGGAATTTGAAAATCCTGAGGTCAGTCGTTGATTTGGTTTGTGGCATACCTTGTGCACCAAATCTTTCCTATCGGCTGTGCCAAAAATTGCGGATGGTTCAACACAAGCCTTCACCATTATAAACAAACCACTATGTAGATTGTTCATTGGATGAAACCCTCGTGTGTCGAAATCGACAAGACCCATATAACAGATATAACCAACCTAAGGGCATCCCATCGTGGTGTAATGGTTAGCAAGCTTGTCTCACAGAACCATTACAACTGAAAAACGAGGTCGATCCTCAGATGTCCCTACTTGTGACATTATATCAAACCCGACCCATGTCGGTCTCTGTTACAAAAACTACATCTACACTGATGTCATAATTCCGTTAGTTATTCATGTCACATTCCCATGAATTTATTTCAATTTAAATCTAAATTATTGAGAAAATTATTTTAAATTATTAATACTGTTGACTTAATTTGCGTACTAACAAGCAATTGTATTTATATATAAAACCAAACAGTTGTTCCCAGCGAAAAGAGTATTGATCATTAAAATTCATTTGAATAGATATTTGCTAGGTATTATTCATCTCTACTTATCTTAACAAATATGAGCTAAGATAGTGTCGATAAATCTGAAGAGAAATAAATTAACTAAAAGAAATAATTGCAATTCTATTCTTTACTGTCTAATTTAGTTAAATTGTTTAGCTGTGTATGCCGTGAGTGATGGGAATCTCTAACATCCTGTTTCAGATAGGAATAACATAATAATTTGATTTAAATAATATTAAACGATTTTTAAAATGTATTTATTTTTATTTGTTTATTGCTTATGCATAGTATTGCTTTTAATACGTTTGAGAACAAAACAATAATATTAGAAATCAATAGCACCAAGTACTTATCTATTAAACCCGGTTTTGTTAAAAGCAATATACAAATTATCCTCACCGTATACTGTGTAAACCTTTCGGATAGATTGCTGGTTTTCGGATATATAACACAGATCGCTGGTTTTAAAACGGTTTAATAACATGGATTATTTTGATCGGATCTAACGGCTAGACATTAATAGACATTATCGATAAGTTAGATACTAATTAAGAGTGAATGATAATTATTTAATCTTCATTGAGAATACACCATAAAACAACTAAGGGAATTGTGAGGTCGGTTTAATATAGTTTCGTTTATAGTAGACATATGATCCCCATTATAAGATTATATATATATATATATATATATATATACAAGGTTTGTCAAAAAAGTAACGAGATTTTTAAACTAGTTTACACATCTTGTATTCTGAAAAAATTAACGTTCTATTCATTGTTGATTTCTATCTTGGTAAATACAGCTTCAAACTCGGTACTTTTTGACACACTTTGTATTCTGAAAAAACTAATATCCCATTCATTGTTCATTTTTATCTTGGTAAATACAGCTTCAATCTCGATACTTTTATAACACACCTTGCGTATATATATATATATATATATATATATATATATATATATATCCTTGATTATCTCATTATTATTTCATAAGAATATTTTCAGAATAAATCTTATTCTCTAAAATGATCAAATGGTAAGGAGTCATTTCTATTTTACTCCTTGCATGTTTTTCATACCAACTCTAACTGATGATTTTTACTGGAATCCAAATAAAAGTCAGTCTCCCCGGTTATCCAGGATTCTTTTAAGTATCTCAGATGATTTTCATATCGCCGTGATTTGGATGGTTTCAATTCTTCCTCTAACCTCCTGTTCTTCGAGTCTCGTTCCAAGTTCTCGTGGACCATTGGTATCACTGTCACTTTCATGTTCCATAGCCTTTTCAGTTCTCTGACACGGTCAAAGTACTTAACCAGGTTTTTACCTTCTTTCAATTTCTCCTTATAGTCTGCTTGCATAGCAAAATCTATATCACAGGTTCTTTGCTTCTTGTTAATTAAAACTAGGCCTGGGCTTCTTACTTGGATTGGTGAATCCGTTTATATATGTCCCAGAGATTAGTAGTAGTTTTCCACACTAGCGTTAGCTGATGGTATTTTGCTGGAGTTTGAGTGACAATAAGTCTCCTCAGGACTGAGTATTCAAGCTGATTTCAACAATGTTGTTGTCTGGATGGCCTCAATTCTTCCTCTGATTTCCAGTTCCTCGAGTTTCTTTCTAAGCTTTTGGAGACCGTTCCAAGTTCACCAAATATAATTAGTACCACTTTCATACTCATATTCCACATTTTTTTTCAATTCTCTAGCAAGATCTAGATATTTGTCTATCTTTTCGTTTTCTTTCATATTCACCATGTGATATGCTGGAACTGCAAAATATACCAGTTAATAAGACCTCTTTTCTTTTTGCTTTTGCTTTTTTTTTTTTTTTTTTTTTTTTTTTTTTGTTAATCAATACTAACTCTGGTCTTCTGGCTAGGATAAGGTGATCCGTCTTCATCTCAAAGTCCCATTATTATTATCATTATTATCATCATCATATATTATTATTATTATTATCATTAAATCGTGCTATTAGCTACGTTCGGTACAAGGTAAACGTGTGAGATACTCGCTTTGAATCAAACTCACTAAAGATAGTCTATTTAACCGGGCTTGTTAACCATTACATCGCACGAGGTAAACAGGAAAATCCAAGAGTGTGAAAGGATGAAGAAAAAAGAAAAAGGTCGAGAGCGGAAGAAATAGAAAACGAAAAAGTCTACAGAGAAAGAATGTAAGAAAAAGATGGAAATATATAAAGGAAAAAAAAAGGCATAGAACTGAAGAGCCTAGGGTAGCTATTTGTATTTCCCAGCGTTCCCCGAGACCGTTCCCCTCTTCCTCCAATCTTCGAGCCGAAAAAAAAAGACCCTGCAGAGTAGAGCAATCAGGCGTGATGAAGCAGACAGATAGATATGGGGTGTGGCGAAATACGCAGATTGCTCTGTAGACATATCCTATTGGCAAACCCCAAGGAAGAGCTCATCATAGACCGGGCGTTATTTACTGTAGATGCTATCTGGGCACGATCATCTCGTTCCCCTCTTTCTTCACGGTGCGTCCAAAACTCAATAATGAGTTTTAGCTGGCGATTTTAACGTCTCCGTAATCATCTAGACAAGCACCAAGAAGAACAAGAACAAAAAAAAACATAACAAAATTGGAGAGTAAGGATGAGTCGGGAGTGAATGACAGCTTGCGTGCGGATTGTTCGTGGGTAAATTCTTGTACCCCACAAAACCCGTCTGCTGCACCCTTGATACCCGAATAAGAAATCTGTTCCCTAGCTCGTAGTAGTTTTATCGGTGTTAAATCTTGTATTTCAATATCTTTGATGACACATTTGTAATTTGCTGAGATGCTACGTTCACTACGTCTGCCAAAGTCGAAAAATCGAGTAAACGTGTACATGGACAACAATTTATGTACGTTTACTTATCAACACTTTACTGACTGACTCCTCTTATCAAGACATGTAACCTATATATATACCTATATATATTTGTATATGGTGTAATGGTTATCGTGGGTGGAAGTGAAAAAAGCGAGCCAAGTTCAAATCCTGGATGAGGCTGTTTGAATTTCACATAGCACTAATATCCTTGGGTGAGGTATGAATCCAAATATTATCCTTCAGCTATGGGTAAATAGTAGGACAGACTGGGCTCTTTAAATTTGGTATGACACCCGGTCTCGGAGAACCAAAACTCTGAATTCAATCCTGTTAAACTCCACTTAAGTAATTGATCTTGTGTTGAATACTGCTCGTGCGGAAGGGTTGGTAAATATATATATATATATATATATATATATATATATATGATGAAAGGGTTTGAGTTCTGATACAGGGTCGGTACAATCCTATAGGTAACTCCTATATGGTTTTAAGTGACTATTAAAAATCTTCGGTAAATAATTTGAGCTAAAACTAACTATTCTTAATACAAATAATCTACATGAGAAAAGATTTTGAACAAAAAATCCTGAATTATTTAGCCTCTGCATCTATGTTAACGTAACACATATTCGCCCTGTCGGCGGAGCTTAGAATATGTTGACTGTTCCCCCATCAGAGGGGTAAGACCTCCCTCCCATGAAAAATGATGTGGCTTGGGTATGACGCTAAACTACATTCGATGGTTAAACTCCAGTTCAAGAGAACTGTGGGAGTGTAGAGTACTTTCATAGCCATTAATCCTGGCTTTACTCCAATTCGAAGTGGCAGTGACCGTTAGGGTCCCACAAATTTGTCTTAAAATTATAGGACCGTGTGCAAAACAAAGCTCCTCTTAAGAAACCACTACACAAAAAATGTAAGTATAAACGTACAAATAACGTGATTCCCAATGCAGCTCTAGACTCGTTGATATGCTGTTAAAATCAGTAAATCCATACATTATAACACTAATGATACAATTTCCTTACTAATTTCCAAATTATTTATAATAGTGTGGGGTTTCCCTTCACTCTGGTTCTATTATAATTTCTATACAGAGATAGCTATTAAATAGCTATAAAAGAAATGTTGCCTTATTCATCTACTGTATACACCCTAACACAAATGACAAAATTTCCAGCCTAATTTGCAATTTTTTATGATAGTGTGTGCGTGAGGTGGGGGGGGGGGTCTCCCTTCACACTGGTTCTATTATAATTTCTATACAGAGATAGCTATTAAATAGCTATAAAAGAAATGTTGCCTTATTTATTTGCCGTATACATCCTAACACAAATGACACAATTTCCAGCCTAATTCGCAAATTTGTTATGATAGTGTATGTGGGGGGGGGGCTCCGTTCGCGCTCGCCCTATTATAATTTCCATAGAGAGATAACTATTAAATTGGTATAAAAGAAAGGTTGCCTTATTCATTTGCCGTATACATCCTAACACAAATGACACAATATCCAGCCCTATTTGCAAATATTTTATGATAGTGTATGTGGGGGGGGGTTGCTCCGTTCGCGGTCGCACTATTATAATTTCTATACAGAGATAACTATTAAATAGCTTATTACTTTGTGTTATGATTTATACTAAAATCTCCATACTAATTTCCAAATTATTTCTAATAGTATGGTGTCTCCGTTCACTCTCATTCTATCATTTATATATAGAGATAACTATTAAATAGCTATAAAAGAGTTGCCTTATTTATTTGCAGTATAAATTCTATAAATAAGATTTTAACTCAGACTTAATGACCGCCGCGGTCATTCATTGAGCAATAAGACTTAGTGTATGTTTCTTTCTGGCGAATTAAAAATAACATTAAAGACACTGATATTATTTTTATAAAGATAAGTCAAAAGGAAGGTAACCAGTGAAGTGTGACTGATAAATGGCCAGTTCTTGATTACCGCTCGCCTCTCTAGCGACAGTTATCTGCAGACTTTTAGATAGTTGTTAAAACTAAGTCTAAAATAAGAAAAGAAAACACTAGGACGTATTCACTGGACACTTCTGAATTAGATTTTTTTTTTCTTTTGAATATTGTTGACCGATTACCACAGACGAGATCGTAATATGAGACTGTCGGTGATAAAATAATCTTGCATCTGAAGTTTAATATATACGAGTGTAATCCCAAAGGTAAAGTCTCCAAAATATTTAGAAATCACAGAAACGTCTATTGTCGATGATGCTTACATCATTTTAAACCTTGAACATGCATCTATTAGTATTTGATAGGATTGTGTGCAAGATAAAAAAAATTAAACAACTACACAAAAATATAAATTGAACAATAAGCATGATTCCCTAACCTCTAGGCATAGAATAATCCTAGACCGGCTGACATGCCATTAAAATCAATCAATCAATAACTTGATTCGTTTTCATGTTCGTTAGTTGATATTTTTCTGTTAGAATTCTTTCACTTTAAACGAAAAAGTGTGTACGAGGGTTATCCCAAAGGTAAGGTCTCCAAATCATTTAGAAATCACAGTAACGTTTATTGTTTATTTCCAATGATGTTTACATCATTTTAAAATTTGAACATGCATTTATTTTTCTAATATGTTGAATTTCTGGCCGCCATCCTTGGCCTGTTGTAAAAGAACTTAAAGTAAATAAGTAAGTCAATAAGTCCTGTGGTATTGTTTCCTTTAGGTCCGACGTCCAAGAAGATCCAAGTAGCAATGAGCTAAGATTAGAATCGGCTAGTATAAATACACCAACAGCAGCAGCAGCACTGCCAGTGATTGGATAAGAAGGCTGGTCACATGGTAGTCGACGAGTTTTTAAGTAGAAGTGACCATTTGCCTCATGCCTTATATACATTAAAAATTCCAACATTTTCTACATAATCGCCATTTCGGTCGATGCATTTTTATAGTGGTAGTTGTTGTATGCTAATGTCATACCAGCTTGCCGCCAGATCGTTGAGAAAGCGTTGACCCTCGTAGTCGTTGCAAACATCCTACACCACTTGCGAACATTTTGATATCTATGCACAACTTACCATGCATGTCCGTTAATTGGCGGTGAATTTCAATCGGTTTAATGCCTTTTGCGTTCAAAAACCGAATAACTGTGCGAACTTCACCCTTGACGGTAGCGTCAATCAGGAGCTCCATCAGAAACGACTGCCAAGCTAAGACTGGGTGAGGCAGTGAGGCACAGGAATGCACAGGTGTATGCTCAATAAATACAACAGAGTTGGCATTAGCCGCGCGAACAGTTTCCCTGCATCCCCGGTGCTTTGGAGACCTTAATTTTGGGATTATCCTTGTAGATTGCAACTCTGGAATAGGAAGGGCGTCCACTGAGAATTAAAAAACAAAGGTTGGTTGGTTGGTTGGTTGGTTGGTTTTTATGGCATTTTGAATCTTGCTGAATTACTTAATAACTTTTTTTTTTTCAAGAAATTATTTAATTTAACTTAACTAATGATAGTAATAATTTGCAATCAATTAGCGCTTCGAGTAACTATTATTAATACTAACACAATTATATGGCTTCCTGTAAATATTACTATTTAATAATCATCTATTCTCCCCCAAGGTTCCTAGTTCGATACCGGCCCTCGCCAACTCAGCGTATGAGTAGCACAGGGATTTGTGCTGTAAAGTAAGGAGCTGATGGTAGGTGCGGCGCTCCACCTCAGTCACAAAAACAATCTCCTTGATCTAGCGCTATTGAAAAGGGGATAGACTCCCTCGCTGATTGGCTCATACCGACTTTAGGCCACCCCGACGACTTTACTTTTTACAGTGATATAGTTTCAAGTAACTATTCTTATTTAATGATGACAATTTATTTACACACAGTTGTATGATTTCAAAGAGCATGGTGCACTGGTTACCGTCATAGGAAATGAACACGGCGAGGCTGTTTACATTTCATATAGCGTTAATACCCTTGGGAAAGGTATGAATCGACCTATTCTCCCTCCAGCTCCAGTAAACATTAGGACAGACTGGGCTCTTTCACCTTTGAATTCAAACCTGTTAAACTCCACTAAAGTTGATCCCCGACAAGTTCAAGATTCCATATACTGAGTTGAAACCTAAAATTAATAGATTCCTTCATGGCAACAAGACTGAAATAACAAAATCCACAATAAACTCTTCCTAATCAAACCCACATTGGGAGACTGGAGACCAACTTTAAGAAAGTCTAGAAAGGAACAAGTTATTGTGTCCCGATTAGGCATTGGTCACACAAGACTAACGCATTCCTATATACTCAAACAAGAACAAAAACTACAATGTGAAACATATCAAACACCTTTGATTGTTAAACACTTATTCCTGGAATGCAGGTTTTTTGCTCACATCAGAAACTGTTAATGCAAACAATATGAAAGATCTATTTAAAAATGTCAACAGGGAGGACATTCTGTTCTTTTTGAGGGAAACAAAATTATACCATAGAATATAGACATGAACATAATCAATACCATTCAACGTAATCCTCAATGATGCTAACACATTGTTAAAACCATTTACTAAAAAGTATAAACATAAATACACGACATATATTACTTCCTACCTGTTTGGCATGACATAACCCCAGATGGTTTGATATGCCGTTAAAATCAATAAACCAACCAAGCCTTCTAGCACCCATATGGTAAATAGGGTTGGGGCTTGCCATAAGGGCAATAGGGTTGGGGCAATCATATAGGTACTAGGGCTTTACATGACCAGCCGATTATTCGGAGGGTTCCTTTCCGACCGCCCGTCTAGCCTAAGTAAGGGTCTAAGTAGAGTGTTGCATGTCATAGACTGCTCATTCACCAGGACTCCGTCCTTAAGCATCACGGGTCGCCACTCACGGCCAACAGGCGGTCCCGTTGGGGGGTCTTTCTCCTATGTAGAGGTGCAGTCGATATACTCTAAAGCCCCAGCCGACAGGGCTCCTTACTTTTGGAATTATCCTCGTAGAAACGACACAGCCTTTTAACACGGTCGTAAAAGGAGTGATTCGTGATCCACGCAGTCAGTAAGGTTATCTTCTAATCATGAAGCTAAACCAGCAAGTAGATGAGTTAAGAGTGCATGACTGGGAGCCAAATGTGCGCGTGTGCATTAAAGTGTATCAGTGAGCGCCTCTATGTATGTGGTTTTCGTATTTGTTCCTTATTTCAACTGGAAACGGGCGGAGAAACGACAATTTAAGAAACTTAAGTCATGTGAAAATAATGATTTTACAAAGCCCTTCCGAATTTCGTGTGGACCGTAGCACAGCCCAGTTATGTATGGCATTATTCCGCGATTCTAAATAGCGCCAACGTTTACGATTTGTCCCCGTCTCCCAAGAAGACAATAAAGAAAAATAACTGACAAGAGGAATATTCACGCACCAATAGAAGCTGTGGAAGTTCTTTGGCTGTAGGGAAATTCTTTCTCTCTACTCGCTTCTTTGTTTCTATATTGCTTCCATTTTTTTATTCTTTTTTTTTTTTTCATTCTTTTTTTTTTTTTTTTTTTTTTTTTTCGATTTGGAAAGGATTTACGGCCACAGAGATTGATAACCCTTTCCGAAGTTATTCTTTTTTTTTCTTTTTTTATCGATTGTGGCCCCTTTTTTCTTTTTCTTTAGTCTTTCATCACCCTTTTTTTTTGTGGTTCTTTACAAGTATATTTTTCTGATTTCTTCTTCTCTTTCTTTCATATATCTATTTTATTAAATGTGTGACTTTTTTCTTCGTTCTTTGCTCTTCTTTCATCCTTCTCTTTCTTTATTGCGAATATATTTTTCTGTTTTCTTTTCCTCCTTCTCTTTCCTATATCTATCTTATTAAATGTCACATTTTTCTTCGCTCTTTCGTTTTTCATTCTTTTACTTTGGTCTTACTTCACCGTTTCTCGTTCTTTATTTATTAATAGTATATTTTTCTATTTTCTTTTTCTCTTTCATATGTCTATTTTCTTAAATGTGAACTTTTTCCTTCACTCTTTCATTTTTTTATATTTTTCCTTTCTTTTTCATTATTACTATTTTTCTTTTTTTTTCTTTTTAATATATCTATTTTCTTAAAATTGTGACTTTTTTCTTCACTCATTTTTTTTCTTTTTTCTTTTTCTTTTGTTTACCTTCGACTTTTTTTTCCCTTTATTAAATGGAATTACATTTTAGTAGGAAGATTATTACGATTTTGTTTTACATTAAGATATTTATAATTTCAACGGCATGTCAAACTGTATAGGACTGTTCTGTTATGTCGTTTATTGATTTTAACGGCATATCAACCTGTCTGGGGATATGTCATGCCTAACGGCCAGGAAGAAATATATATCGTGTATTTATATTTATACTTTTTAGCAATTGGTTTTAACAATGTGTTAGCATTATTGGTCTGTTCTGTGCTCTGAGGCTGGAAAATCACGTTCAGTTAAGTATCCATTAAGAATGAATTTATTTCAAAATTTTGTCGGAATTAAATGACCCACTGAGGTTGATATGCCGTAAAGCAAACCAAATCGAGGCTGGAAAATCGCGTTCATTGTACATTCGTATTTTTATTTTTTGCGTGATTGTTTCTTAAGTGTTTTTTTTATTTTATTTTTTGTGTGTGTGTGTGTGTGTGTGTGTGTGTGTGTGTGTGTGTGTGTGTTTTGTTTTTTTTTTTGCATGCGATCTTATCGAACACTAATAATTTTTAAACAGATCTATTTGACTCACTGATGGGACACTAATAAGAACTCCCATTTCAGATCAGCGTTGACCTGGAAGTAATGTCGAAGAAGGGGTACTCCGGACTACCTAGGTATCCCGAAATGGATCCTTATTAGGTGCAGTTTTGTTTAAAAATGATTCGCATTCGATAGGACCGTATACAAAAAAAGAAAAACTCTTAAAAAACAACTACACAAAAAATGTAAATATTAACACACAATGAAAGCGATTCCCTAACACCTATGTATTAAATTACCCTAGACGCTTTGATATGTAGCTAAAATCATTCATTCACATTTTAAGAGGGAGAAGGGAGCTCTCAAAGTAGTTTATGACTAAGAAGAAAACTTCTTTGGTTTGAATTCAGTTCCTCCTTCTCCTAGACCGGTTGCCATAACAAGGTTAAAGAACCCAGGCTGTTCTAAAGTCTGTTCTAGTATTTGCCCATATCTGGAGGAAGAATAGTTGGATTCGTACTTTTCCCAAGGGTATTAACGTTATGTGAAATGCAAACAGTCGCGTCCAGGATTTGAAATTATTTGGCCGTTCCCA
This sequence comes from Doryteuthis pealeii, assembly GCA_023376005.1. Lineage (NCBI taxonomy): Eukaryota > Metazoa > Mollusca > Cephalopoda > Myopsida > Loliginidae > Doryteuthis > Doryteuthis pealeii. Next base: position 12,108,912 of record CM042160.1, read on the forward strand.
TTTCCTACGACGATAACCATCACATCACGCACTTTCATATTACCCAGGTCTGTCGGCCCTGAGATCTTCAAATCCAGACCAACTACGAAATTTTCTCTTTTTCTTAAAATCGCTGTTATTTCAGACCGTGGCCGATATTAAGATTTTAAAAAAGAACGCTTCTAAACAGCTGATGGCGATCCTAGAAAAGGAACTTGTAGACTGTTATAAACCATTAAGTTTCCAGGGGCTACTTTGAATGGATCTAAGGCGCCATTACCCTAGGCAGGCTATTTTGTCGTTAATATTAACTGCCTAGATTCCTTCTGGACATACCGTGTTTGTATAACACGTGCGCACATTTAGATACATTTAAGATGTCTCTGTCATATTAGCGATATGAGCACTCACAGACCAACCCGTCACTTTCTTGTCTTAGTAATTACATATTTATTTTGTATTTTTAATTTTTGCTTTTCTTTGTTTTCGTTCATCGCATTTTTCTGTCTTACCCTCCTTTTTCCTCCATCTTCATCGTCCCGTCATTCCCTATCTGAAATCTCTAAGGCTAAAAATACTTTTCATCGTTTCTTTCCAATTGTGGATGGAAGAATCTTTGGCCGAAGGGAAATTCTTATATATTTCCGTTCTGCTGTTTGCTTTTCAGTTAAGCCATTATTCTATTTTTTATTTATTTATTCATTTTTATTTATTTATTTATTGGTGAGTCTCCTCCGGCTCAAATCCATTTTATTGTCTTCTTTTCTCTTAAGCAACCGGCTCTCGCCACGTATCTATGTGACATTTCCCATCAATTGTATCTCGTTCGCCAGATTTTCTCATTATTTATAAGCTGAAACAGAGACAGACATTTTTCTTTTCTTTTCGTCTATTTACTTTGATACAAAAAATATATTCAGTCATTTCTTTACTTGCATTAATACGCTCTACGGATTTTGTTAATTTTCATTTTGAAATCATACAACATCTATTTCGTCTTCATTAGTAAGTATGATTTAATTCAACCACTAGAATCAATCTAGTCATCTCTCTCTCTCTATCTCTCTCTCTCTCTCTCTTATATATATATATATATATATATATATAGAGAGAGAGAGAGAGATAGAGAAAGAGATGCTGATAGGTACGCGCTTTGCATCCCTAGCGCACACAAGTTTGATAACAAGTGTTGTGGTTCTGTTGATATAAAAACGTGGTCGCTTTACCAAATGCTTTGGTTAAAATATCCAGAGTCGGCAAGAAATCACTGAAACCAAACACAAGAAGTAATAGAGTTGTAGAAAGATTTTATTTCGCCCATCACCCAATAAATTTTCTGTATTGAAAATCAGCATTCGAAATTGCGTCTTTTACCTCAGTTTCACAACATTCTGTCTTTTTTGAGGAAAAGAAAATCATACCAAAAAATATAAACATAACCTTGATCCAGAGATGCTGATAGGTACGCATCCTGCGTCCCTGACACACATAAATCTAAAAGGATGCAGTAAAATTGTATCCATGCATCCCAGTGTTATTCTTTTTTCTCCCCCACCATTTCAAGTTAACCGTAAATACATTTCAATAGTTTCTTAGAAACGAATTACACAGAATAGGTTACAAAGTAGGAGTTAGACGGCTTTAGTTCGAACCCATAAATTTTTCCGGTGACTCATTCAAATCAAATATATGCGTCCCAGGATGCACTAAACCAAGTGATATTTGCAGCTTTCATGACCTCTTCAAGATAAATTTTTTTTTTAAAATTGACATTTTATCCACCGCGGAACCACAATGTTCCCGGTTCGATACCGGCACTCGCCAACCCAACACACAGCTTTTATTTGTGCGGTCAAGTGGGGAGCTGATGGTAGGTGTGGTGTTTCACTTCAGACGCAAAAACAATCATTGTTCGGTTGATACCGACAATAGGCCACTCCGCCTATTTTATTAGTTTTAGAGCAGGATAAACCCTAAAATAAATATTTATTCACGTCATACTTGTCTACGGGTACGTTTTATCCGATGAGAATGTATTATTATTTTCAAAAATACGTGAAACTTATAGTCACAAAACTGATATGAGGAAGTAAGAAAACATTTTTTTTTCTTAATTTCTCACCTATGGGAACATGGTTTGATGATTGCATAGGCGAGAAACTAAGTCACCAAGAACCGTTGATTCTGTGTCTACGCTATAGATCGCTCTTGCTTCTCCCACTGTGTCTATCCCTCTTGCCTATTCCACTCTTTCTATCCCTCTTGCCTATTCCACTCTTTCTATCCCTCTTGCCTCTCCCACTCTGTCTATCTCTCTTGCCTCTTCCACTCTGTCTATCCCTCTTGCCTCTTCCACTCTGTCTATCCTCTTGCCTCTCCCACTCTGTATATCCCTCTTGCCTCTCCCACTCTGTCTATCCCTCTTGCCTCTCCCACTCTGTATATCCCTCTTGCCTCTCCCACTCTGTATATCCCTCTTGCCTCTCCCACTCTGTCTATCTCTCTTGCCTCTCCCACTCTGTATATCCCTCTTGCCTCTCCCACTCTGTCTATCCCTCTTGCCTCTCCCACTCTGTCTATCCCTCTGCCTCTCCCACTCTGTCTATCCCTCTTGCCTCTCCACTCTGTCTATCCCTCTTGCCTCTCTCACTCTGTATCTCCTTCTTGCCCTTACTCCGTCTATTCTCCTGGCTTTAAATTTTCTCACTCTTTCCTACTCCATTCTCTTTATCCTTCTTCTCCACCCTCTCTCTCTCTCTCTCTCTCTCTCTATATATATATATATATATATATATATATATATATATATATATATATGCGTGTGTGTGTGTTTCCACTCATCCAAACTGTCTTTCTTTGCTTCTTTCGTCCGCTCAGACTGAAGATGACGGACAGCCATTTGGAAATCCCTGCAGTGCAGGAGATTTCGCGCGTGCGTTGATTACTTAAATATTCCCTTTGGAAATTGTGAGACGGCTTTTGTTTTATTGTTTCAAACAGTGAGTCCGTATCCGCCGGAAACTACCGATGAGTCAATCACAAGGCGCCGAGGAACGATTTAAAAGCCAATAACAACGAAGTTCAGACTGCTTTAAAGAGCTACTTACAAGGTGAAAGTATGAAACGGGTAGATAAAAGAGAATTCTTTCTGGGGTTGCGCCTCTCTCTCTCTCTCTCTCTCTCTCTCGGGGTGTTTAAAAGAGTTTGTATCTTCACATGTTTGATTGTCTGATCTTTCGATGTTTTCCTTCTTTTGTCTCTTTTTTTGCGGAGAGGTTAGGGTCTTCCTGTATTTTGTTCAATGATTCATTTTTTTTCTTTCTCTTTCCTGACCATTATCATCCATTTATGCTCTGATTATCCTTGAACGATCATTATTTCTTATTGTTTTATATATATATATATATATATATATATATATATATATATATATGTGGATTGAACAAGAACAAATAATGATAGACCAGGGAGATTGTTTTTGCATCTGAGGTGGAGAGCCGAATCTAACACTTTACCGCACGGATCCATGCTGAGCTACTCATTGGCTAAGTGGGCGAGGGCTGGTGTCAAACCCAACTGAGCTAAACCGGTATATATATATATATATATATATATATGGCCTGTCTATCTCAGTCGGTTAAAGATTCCGCCAGGATTCTCTATGTTCCGAGTTCGATACCGGTTCTCACAATCTCAACGAGTAAGTAGCACGGCTTGACTAATGAGATGTGCGCGGTAAAATCGGGGTCTGACAGTAAAAGTGGCACTCCCCCACTGGTCTAGCGAAAAAGGCATAGACTCCCTCGCTGTCCAACTAATACTAAGAATAGCCCAGTCCACCAAATATATATATATATATATATATATATATATATATATATAAACTATTCTCCCTTGGGCTATGGGTAAATAGTAAAACAGGCTGGGATCTTCAACCTCGCTACAGCAATTGGTCTAGGAGAAGGAAAACTCTATATTAGAATTACTATTATCTACGTTATTCGGACTATTGTCCTCATCTTCATTGTTATCTGTACAACGTTTCGGCCAACATGCCCCCCGGCCTTCTTCAGGTATTTCTTCACGGACTCGGGAACCATCGCGGAACTTTGAACCTAATCCTTTATTCAGTCCACGGGGGTATCCTGTTTCTCATTCCACTAACCATAGCTGGGGTAGAGGCCATGTGTCCAATTGGACAAAGGAGATAGGCTAAGACAATTCTAAGTGGCAGTTATCTATGGATTGCATGGTTCAATCTTGATCAAGAACAGAAGTAACATAGAATAATAATCAACATGGTTTAACGCCTCGATTAATAACAATTATTTTTCCATATATTTGTTTCATCATTTTTGGTTCTTTATAATTCTTCTGCTGCCACTTAATTTAAAGACAATTTGATGTACGTAGGTTCTTATTTTCCGGACAAACAATAATGTGTATTATGTGGGTAACTTTCGCTGGATTTCGCAATTAAATTCGATTATTTTCAAATTTATTTACAAATTATAAAAAATTGTTATCCTACAGAATTTTTTTTCGAAAAAATCATGTCAAATGCTGTTGAAATCCATAGCAGTTATTAAAACTTTGGATCCAAAATTATAGGACTGCAGATCCATATTTGGTTCGGAATGTTTTTAATTTGCTCACGGATTCGGCCTAACTCCAAAATGGTATGATAGTGTAAGCTACGGCTTCTTGGAGTAAAGTAAGAAATGTAACACACTGACATTTGTATTTATTATTAGAGACTGAATTACTTTTTTTCTGGGCAATACCGGGAATTACTGCTAGTTTAAATAATAAAAAGAAATATCATCAGATTTTTTAAAGCTCTTGTATGACTTTCAGGGTACAGGATATATTTTTCACTTCTAATTTTCTCTGATCCACTGTATCTTCCCTTTCTTCCTCACCCCAACATTTAAAACTCATATACACAGACATGTTATATATACCACATATAATCTTCTCAATGAACTACGTTTCCTACAAATCTTTATTTTAATCTGATGTGATCATCCACTTCATTGTGACATTCAAGTGACGTTTAAATCAAACAGCGCCATCTTGCGGCTGTGGGAAGGAAAGCCGAATATCTTCTGTTTTGGTTATCTGGATTTGTTTAATCATTCAAAAGCGCTACAGCAGCATAAAATATACATAAATACTGCCACCAGGTGGCGTTTGTGATCGATTGATTTAGTGTTGTGGTCGACGAGGACATCATCCAAAGATGAGACTGACTTTCCCTAACCCGGCCATCTGCCCAACACTTGCTGCGAAGTTGGAACTCTGTTTATGTTCCATTTTGTTTTCATTCAGACTGAAAAAAAAAACAAAAAATAAAGAAAGGAAAACATATTGTGGAGACAAATGATAGATCTTTGCGTGCGCGTTGTTGCTTAATTTTAAACTGATACTACATGTAGGCGTTGGCGTTTGACAATACGGTCATTAACCAACTAAACTGAGAAATTGTTGACAGTTAAATCCCATACATTGTTCGGACAATTTAAAACCTTTCTTCGTATAACTGATGTTTTAATACAACCTTTCACCTTATTGATTCTTCAGTCTTTGTCAGGTGTACATACCGTGAAAATTAAGGGAAATTATTTTTTAATGTGCGTTGCTAATTATTACTACTGCTGTGAATTTCATCCTCACTGGATGACAGCCTCATTTGAGATTTTGTGCCAACTAAGCTTAGCCTGAATAAGAAACTATTTTTCTATGCCTCATACTTGATGTACGTAGATCCTTACTTTCCGTACAAGTAATTATTTCAATTCAATGGCTGACTTTTGCTGGATTTCGCAATTAATTTCGATTATTTCCAAATTTGTTTTCAAGTTGTTATCTAAGAAAAGAAATTGTAAAAATCGCTGAAAACAATAGCAGTAATTAAAACTTGATAATTCAAAATTTCTGGTTTGCAGGGCTGAAATGTTTTTCATTTGCTCAGAGTGTCGACCTGATTCCAAAATGGTATGATATGAGGACGTAGAGCTAATAATTACTCCTGTCATGATTCCATCCTCTCTGGGTAACGGTCTCATTTGAGACATTTCCCATTATGCTTAGCTTGAATAAGAGGTTGTTTTGTTGAGTTAGACTCCAGCTGAGTGCCTTATACTTGCTACTTTGTTTAAATAAGTTTAAAATAGATTTTAAAAATCTAAGCATCGCCCTCTGTAAAAGCTGGCTTTCTAACTCATGACGCCAAAATAGTGAGTTCGGACCTCACTGGGGGCCCATAGTTTTAGCCCTCTACCAAAACGAAGTTATTATAAAACAAAAACATGAATATATAATCAAAAATAAGTATCTCCGTCATGTTCAGATATATATATATATATATATATATATATATATATATATATGCGCAGTTTCGTTGATATTTTCAGATATACAGAAAATGTCAGTGGTTTTTAACGCCAAAAACAGGAATTTTTTAGGAGTGTAACCTAAAATTATGGTTCAATAAAGTAAAATTTTACTAAGATAGACATAGAAATATATTACTAAACCTTTCAGTCCTTGAACAATCAGAACATCTCCTGTCTTAGATTACCATATACCCGAGCTAGAAAGCCATTTTAAATATTGCACAAAAATTTCGATGATAGATATACATGCATAAATTTTGCCAGTAATTTTTTGATAAAACTGTTGACTTCAAAACACCCGTAAATTTTCATTAAAAAAGCGATAGATTTTTTAAAAGTATTTACCCGAGGAAAATCAAGATTATGAAGGGGCCCGTGTCTTGTTACATTAGCAATTTTCAAAAATAGCCAATATATGGATGTCGCCCACTGACAGGGCTTGAGTGTGTGTTTTTGGATTTGAAGAAGTACATTTCAAATAATTACTAGGGTTGTATTTATTTATGGACGATAATCTCTATCTCTCTCTTTTATATATATATATATATATATATATATACTAGCAGATGTACCCGCACCATGGACCGAACTAAAAGTATTATGGGAACACCAGGGTGTGAGAGGGAAAGGGTGGCAAGAGGAGTAAGAGAAATAATTTTAACGATTAAAGAACCTAAGGATTAGCGTACTATAATATTAGTTTATTTTAGAAATTCTTTAATTTTTTGTTTGTTTCTTCTTTTTTTTGGGGGGGGGGTACATTCAAAATATATTTTAAAAATACTGTAACCCTATATTCATAAGTGCTTTGAAACAATTTTATTTTTCTAAAGGCTTTGAAGAGTTACACAAATCGATTTTTTTTTAATTACTGAATTAACCCATTTAATTAATGAAAACTAAATTGTATACTTCTCTTATGATAATCATATTAAAGTGTTTGCGTGATTTTAATGCTCAATGGCATCTCTTTACTGAATTATAAGTCTACACGTACATACTAAGCCAGATGTAACTCCTTTACATATATACTAGAATCGGCTACCCGGCGTTGCCTGGGTAGAGGGGGTATAATAAAAAGTTAGTCTTAGGGACTCATTAATTGTTTGGGTCTTACATTGTTTAATCTTACATATAATTGATTTATGTTTTAATCACGAACGCAACCAATGACTTTCCTGTTTCTTACTATTCAAACATTATTTTTTAATATCTTTCCAGGCATAGATAACATATTCATTATCTTTACACAAAAAGCAATATCTGTGATACTGAATGTATATATATATTTGCATTGTCGTTGTTTTATTTTAGTATAGTTCCTTCCTGACATACACATACATAAATACACACAACTCCCCTTATATATATATATATATATATATATTCACATAGCGCTAATACCCTTGGGAAAGGTATGAATCCATATATTCTCCCTCCAGGTATGGGTTAAATAGTAGGGCAGACTGGGCTCTTCACCTTGGGTAGGTAACCAGTCTAGGAGAGGGATAACTCTGAATTCGTTGATTGGGGTTTGTGGCAACCCTTGATGCACCAATTCTTTCCTATCGACTGTGCCAAAAAGTGTGGATGGTCCAACACAAGCCTTCACCACTATAAACAAATCCTGTGTGGGTGAACCTCATGCGTCGAAAATCGACAGAGAGTCCATTATTTATATATATATATATATATATATATAAAGAGGGAGAGAGAGCAATAGTGTATGGTTATTACTATCTGACTTGGCAAGTTAGTGGTGGTCCAATATTATGCGGTATCATTAGGGCAGTGGTCAATATCATTGGTAGAAGTATTATATAAGAATAAATAGATAAACATATATTAGTTTGTGTATATATATTTCAGTGACCTTGTGGTTTCATACTACTATATGTATATATATATATAGCGTGTGTGACGTTGGGAAGAAACTTGTCTAATAATAAAAAGACTCCTATATAAAGTTTTCTGTTCATCTTCTGATAATGGGTTAAAATGTTACCGCTATTTTCTACTGAATTCCTGAGTAGATAGACGTCGTTTCAACAAACAAGATGGAAACGTTTCATTATTGATACTTCTATATTTAGCAACAATCATTAAGAGAAAAGACTAAATTGGGGCTGCCATAACGAAAGGTGATTTTTTTCAACCCACCACCAAAGAAAGACACGTAAATGATATCATTATGAAGACGATTCGCAGTAAATTAAAACTTTTTTCTTAAAAATTCCTTATTAAAAGTTAGCAATTTTCTTCTTTTGTGTTAAAACCTTGAATAATGTTTCTCTTCTCAGCTTGGCCTATTTGAATAGAATGAAAGCTATACAAACAGGAATACACACAAAGATATTAATGAACATACAGACGAATAGGCATAAAAAATTTAATAAGTGTTGGCATATCTCTCGCTCTCTCTCTCGCTCTCTCTCTCTCTCTCTCTCTCTCTCTCTCTCTCTCTCATATTATGTATGTATGTGTATATATATATATATATATATATATATATATATATATATATATAAGAGAGAGAGATTCCGAGTGGAGATATATACATATACATAAAGAGAGATTCTGAGCGAGAGATATTATATATATATATATATATATATATATATATATATATAAAAGAGAGACTCCGTGTGATATATATATATATATATAAGAGGAGGGATGCCTACAGTTGGTTTTCATTGTAGTAAATAGACGCAGCCAACGTAGTTCAAATGCGAGACGAGCGAGGTTGTTTGCATTTCACATATCCCTAATACCATTGGAAAAGGTATGAATTCTCCCTCCAGCAAAGGGTAAAATAGTAGGACAGACTGGACCTTTCTCCTCCGTATAGCTAATTTTGACTTGATGTAAAAAAAAAAAAAAGTTTTTAAGTTAATGGATTTTGATTAGAAAGTGATTTAGAAAAGTATTTACCAGAGAGAACTAATAAGTGGTCTTTTAATATTTTAACTAAATAAAGTCTAATGGTATCTAAAGTAATTGTTGTACCACTCTTTTGAAGGACTGCATAATTCTGAACTTGTAAAGAGTCGTAGGTATTTGAATTTATATATTTTGTATTGAGTGATGAGAGGGGTGTCTATATATATATATATAGAGAGAGAGACAGACAGACAGACAGACAGGCACCTCTGCATCACTCAACAATCTAAATATGTAAATTAAAATACCTACGACTCTTTACAATTTCGTATATATATATATATATATATATATTATAATTTTATATATATATAATGATAATTGAATCATATTCACACAGACACTCGTGTTTCGGCATATCTGCCTCACCAGCAGTGCATACCACAATCTCACTAGAGATTAGGGTCGAACTCAGACTGGACCGCATGTCCGAATCCCCCTCTCCCATTGCAGGATTACAGAGGGCAAGGGACCTTATTCGGGCCTGAATCCTCAGAACACAACTATAATATATATAATGATAATTGAATCATATTTCGTATTTAGAATAAAGAAATTTCCAGTCAACTTTGCAAGCAAATGGGTGAATGGTTTGAATTAGCATCCCACATTTATTTCCGTTTTATAGAGAATTTGAATGATTAAAAAAATCAACCACACATTCGCTTGCAAATTTGACTGGAAATTTCTTTATTCCCGAAGACTACTATAAGTGTATTGCCACATATAAGCTAAGCTTAGTAAATAATTAGAAGTGTATTGCACTAATGAAAATCTCGTTATAAAGTACCATTTTGTTGAATTGTATTTATACACAAATGTATTGAGAGGTTTAGTGACATATAGGCATATACCTTTGTGTTCATCGGTTGGTAAGTGACAGAGTAATATATTCATGCATCAATTTTCAAACCTCATTCTATAACCTCGTTTCCCTAGCATTTTTTTACCTTTTGCTTCGTGTATTTCCCACTTATTTTCTCTTTCAAATTAACCTTTACATACTCTTTCTAGAGTAGGTGCGTGCATCCCTACACATATTAAGTTAAAGAAATAACATTTATTTTATATATACAAACACGCACATAGGCTTGTAATGATAGTTTGTGGGGTTTTTTTAATATCGTATATCACTTGCATGTAACTATCACGCAAGTTATTCTCTACAACAGAAAAAAATCTTCCTAGACTTATATATACACACATTTGTAAATATAAATAAAAAAGAAAATTTTCTATTTCCTTAATAATCAAATAGAATCTTATATATATATATATATATATATATATATATATATATATATATATATATACAGAAAATTTTCTTGATGACTGCGCATGCGCATATATAAAATCAATTGCTTATTTTCGAGGCATATTTTAAGAATTTTTACCAAAATATTTTTTCTCGTAAATATATACATATTGAAGATTGCCAAGGGCTCTAACCAACCATATTCTGTTTAAAACTTTCATTAAAATACAACTTTTTTATTTAAAATTTAAAATTTCCCCTGATTGGTAGTTTAGTTCTTTACATCATTGGTTTCAGTTCATGATGCTTACTATAAATACAAAACGACAAAATTATCAATTTGATAGAAGCCACAGGCTGTTTGGCCGACCATTTTTTCCTTTTCCTTTCTTTAAATACAAGTATACATTAAAATCACAAGTTTACTGCCGTAGGACAGATATACGAAGCCGTTTAGCTCTTAAGGTACCTCATTAGATTTCTTTTTTGTTTTTGCAAACAAACTAATGTTTCAATGATCTGCACTTTCAGATTGTCGGAGATAAGCGAGAGATTAATCACTGGGTATTTAGGGTTTCGTCCTGGTCACGGCACCAATGAAATAACTGGTTCTGGTTCATCTTATATACTAATAAATTAAGGGTGTGTTATGTAATGGTTGTCTTCGTAGGAAATGGACTCGACAATCGGAGTTCAGATCTTGGACATGGTTGTTTGCATTTCTACTAGCGCTAATATCTTTAGGAACGGTATGAATCCAACTATTCTCCCTCCAGCTGTTAGGGGGTTAGTTTTATAATTTAAAACAAAAATTTTAAAGATCGTCTGTTAACAAACAACTGGATATTGACAGTGTAAATGAAAAACATGTCCTTCTGAATCGAGATCAAAAAGGGGTGCCTAAAGGTCATATGGTCCGCAAAAATTGCTGCATACTTTACGGGAGATATTTCACTTAAGTGGTGGGTCATTGACGTAATAGATGACGTGTTGGACTATCATATCGTAATAAGCGATTTCGAACTATTTCCGCTATTACGTCCACTTTCGAGTAATATCATTGGAAAGGTACGAACGTTCTTATCGCTCCAGCTATGGGTTAGATATTACCACTCTAATTCTTCAACAAGGATGGGTTTGACATTCAATAACCCACGAAGTTTGATATGTCTTTCAACAAAGAAATCAAACCCTTTGAGACTTTAGCAAACTTCATATTCATTAAGATATTTACTAGGTTTGTCGGAGTGCACAACGTGAATAAGTTAGAAGATTGTGTTTAAGATTCTCGTAAATAAATCCATTTTTCATGATCAAAAATGACATTATCTGTGTCGAATAAGAAAATACAGTGGCCGATGTTTACTTCCGAAATTTCATGGAAAACGCATTTTTCTCACTTCTGATATTTTTCTAAGGTTTCAAAACAATGTAATGACAGTTGACTGATTGCACAAGCGGCAATGAACTGAGAAATCTTCAAAGGCATTTCTAAGATTTCCCTAATATTGTTCACAACATGATGCTAGAAACTTTTGCAAGAACATTAATTATCAGCAAATTTTACTCTGTTTTTAAAGCAAAAATATTTTTTTCTGTTTTTTTTTTAATTTTTTTTTTTTTTTAATTTCTGGTTTAATTTTTTTTTAATTCTATTTTTCTATTTTTTTAATTCTCTGCTTCTTTTCCTCTTAATGAATGTAATTCACTGACCGCCTTGTCGGCGGGGCTTAGAATATGTATGAAACTAAACTGTACCTAATGATGAATCTCCAGCTTTGGTGAGTGTGGAGTACCTCTTGCCATTACTCCAAGGTCCACTCTGACCCGAATTGGTAGCACGTGTTAGGGTCTGGACTGATACATCGTAGTAAGCGAGTTCGGACTCCAGATTCCATTCGTATTATCCTCTTATTCGGACTAATACCCTTGGGAAATCTATAAACTCCCAAATTCCTCCTTACCTGTTAAATAGTCCCACTTCAGTTTTTACAAGGATGGCTTTGGCATTGAATAACACACAAAGGTTGATATAGCATTAAACAAAGAAACCAGCCCAAAATTTTGTGTTCTGAGTATGAAGTTAACCTACCTCTAGTGGTGAGGTTCTAGTTCTGGAGCTGTATGAAGTACCCTTCCAAGGTTCCCTCTGACCCGAAAGAATGAACCCTATTAAATAAACCCAAAAATGAGTTTAAAAAAAATGAATACCCAACAAGAATGAATAAAACAAAAATGTTTTTTGCATATACCCAAAGGGTTAACATGCTGTAAAATCCAACCAACCAACATTTAGCAACGATTTTCTTCTTTTTTATTAAGTCGGGAACTTTAAACTTTTCAATTATGGTCAAGTCACGCTGAAAGCACCGGTTTCCGCTTGATCACCGAAGTTAATAAAAAAGAAGCCTGTTCAATACTTAATTGGGTGACCACTTAAGCAACATCAGGCACTGTAAGCTACCCGAGTCCTTTGTTTATCGAAAATGACTTGATTCGGCATTAAATGATCCGAAAAGGGTTAATATGGCGTAAAAACAAAACATTTCAACATT
>CM042160.1:12127041-12154541 GCA_023376005.1 Doryteuthis pealeii
AATCGAGTTCGAACTCCCGTCGTACTATTACGTACATTATCCAACTAATACCCTTGGGAAAGGTATGAACCCTCTCATCCCCTAGCTATGGGTTAAATAGTACCACTACTATTCTTTTTAAAAGATGGCTTTGCGGAGACACATTGTGTAATGGTTTTCGTCTTAATAAAGGAACACGGCGACCCAGGTTCAAATCCTGGACAACGCTGTTTGCATTTTACATAGGATTAATATCCTCGGGACAGGTATGCATCCATCTATTCTCCCTCCAGTTATGAGTAAATAATAGGACAGACTTTAGCTTTGGTATGGCAACCAGTCTAGGAAAAGGAAGACTCTGAATTTCAACTTGTTAAACTCTGCTTAAGAAATGGCCTTGAGTCACATCCTACTCTTGCAAAGGGGTTGGTAAATATATACAAGGATATCTTTCGCATTAAATAACCCACGAAAGTTGATATGTTATTAAACAAAGAAACTGGTTACATACACATACTTAAACATTCGGAAAAATACCCCTGGGAAAATGAACCCTTTCATCCTCAGTTTAAATACTGCTGTTCTTCTACAAGGATGGCTTTGGTATGGAATAGTTGAATATGAATGTTGAAATACCATTAAACAAAAAACAAACCAACGCGATCAATTTATGACTATTTGACTAACAGTCCTCTCTCTCTCTCTCTCTCTCTCTCTCTCTCTCTCTCTCTCTCTCTCTCTCTCTCTCCTCTCTCTCTCCCTCTCTTTCTCTCTCTCCCTCTCTTCCCTCTCTTCTCTCTCTATCTTCTCTTATCTTCTCTCTTTCTCTTTCTCTTTCTCTCTTTATTTCTCTTTCTCTCTCAGTTATACTTGGTACCGCGGTCACTACATGAACACGATTGAATTATGGATTACATCAGACAAGACATGATGTTTTTGACTTATGTCCTTTAGCTCTACTCCGACAGAATTCTACTATGTTGTTTGTTTTTTTACTTTACTTTTTAAGTAGAGCTTTTTCTTTTTTTATTTTTTTTTTTTTTCAATTATTTATTTCCTTCCGGTAACGTTCTTTGGGCATTAATCTTCACTCTCGACCTGCTAATGGAGTTCTTTGATAATACGGACAAGAACGAAGTAGGAAGAAATAGTGCTGTGAATCAAAGGCTTATCTTCCACCGCCTTATTTCCAGTGCATCGTTCGTTGAAGTACACAGGGCATCTTATGAATAGCTGGATTTAGATCTTGAGGGAATCGGGGCACTTATGATTAGGGGGCTCCTCAAGTTTCCTCAACATAGAAATTAGGTACATGAAAAATATTTTTATAAATTGAGGGACATATAGGAGTCAGATTTGGAATCTCTCGCTTTCAGTTTGGGTATAGAATGAAGTGATCTATCTCACCAGACATGTCCGTTTTAACCCACTTGACTCCACGTTATTTCTATATGTTATGTTTATTCTTACAATAATAAAACTAATTTTGTATATTACGGTCAAGTCACACTGGAAACACTGGTTACCGCTAGATCACCGAAGTTAAGCAATGATGAACCTGTTCAGTATTTTTTAAAAAAGCAACTGTACGGCTACACAAATCATCCAAGTAAGACGATCTCGCCATGCGTGACACTGCTAGAAAAAAAAACAAACTCATACGGGACATTCTCCTGTGGACACCTACAAGTAGACACCCGATCAGCAATGCCTCAGATTCATCAGCTCTGTGTGGATTATGGGTGCTGTATGGAAGACCTGCGAAGGGCGAGACCGATAGGGATGGTTGGCTAGAAAGAGGCATGGGTATCCATGCTGTCTGCGCGACCTGATAATGATAATTTGTTTACAATTAGTTACATGGTTTCAATTATCTAATGATAATTTGGTAATTTTCACCTTTAGGTGGCTAAATTCCTAGCATAAAATTGTGCGTGCGCATTATCTGAAATGAATTTAATTGTTATTAAGAACACATTTTATGGTATTTTTTTGTTAAAGGATGCAGTTGTATTGTTTTCGAAAAATTTTCCTAAGATTTGTTTATTTCGCACGGAGACTTTCAAAATGGCTACCGGCTTGTTTCAAAGTGAAAGTCAAGGTAATTGCCTTTTTTGCAAGGAATTTAGCCAACTAAAGGTGAAAATTACCGATAATCTTTAGTAAACAATAATAGCTTCAAGTAACGATTTTTGATAGAAATAATTTACAGAAATATGGTTTCAAGTATTCCTATCGAATTAAAATAGTTTTCAAACGGATCTACTTGACTCACAGACGAGGCCTTAACAGCGTCCTACTATTCCGTGTCATAGTCACATAATGGCAATGAAAGTGTCACTCTATACACCCTAGTTCTCCTGAACTTGAGCCTCAGCATCAGATTCAGTTTGTCATACCCAGGTTTACTCCTTATAGTGCTGTCAGCACAACCAGATGATGATGAAAGTTCACAATCTATTTACTTCAGAACTCATCCTATTCAAATTATGTCCTATTATTATTGTAATCTGAGTACTTCTGTTCAATTATAATTAACTAACCATCAATTTTTTGTCCTTTGTTTTACAGTAGGATCGCAGGGGTGGAAGAGCCGCTGTGTGTGGCTTAAAGTAAGCAAAGAGTTAAAAATTTATGTTGTGTCGTATCCTGCCCCCGACAGAAGAGATTTGGTAAATACCTACTTAGTTCTTTAATTTATATCAATAAATATTATAAAAGACGAGGAAAAATGATCTTAAACGGATTTAAACCTCTAGAATTTCGTTATTGGTTTTAATGACTCGCCTTAATCGTTCCCAATAACTGAACTATATTCCTTATGGGAGTCACTCAAATTTTCTCACAACAGGCTTGACATTCAGCGTCAAATCCTTACAAATTAAGTTGAAATTCTATGCACTTAATAAATGCCTAAGTGCTTGCTTAGGGGAGTTGGGTACTTCCCAATGGCGCCAGTAATTAGTGTCCAAACCCAGGTAAAAAAAATTTAAAAAACTCGAATTTCGAATGTTAATTTTTATCAACCTGCAAAGTTGACGTTGTCTACATACATACATACATATATATATAGTTCCCGGTTTCGATCTCTGTCGGGGGGAGATCGTTGGTGTACACCGCTGATGAGACTTAATAAAGTTGAAACAGCTGTACGGTGTTCCATGTTGCGCACGTTATTCGTCGGGTTTGCTTGTCATGATTATTTTCAATAATTATCGAATTTTATACGATATACGCATTGTAATTGCCTTAAAAAGATTAATAATAGTATAATATAGTTTGATTTATTTGTAGGTAAAAAGTTCTCAATATCATTGATGGGGCACGCATGTCCACGCTACCCTAACTAAGTTTATATATATATATATATATATATATATAGGATACGTCGACACAGCCAACAGCGCTTGGTGACTTGCAGTTTCTCTCCTATGCTATCATTAGGCCAAACTGACAGTCGTTGTTGACACGGTGTCTATGATATTTAAACTTAGATATACATCTGCTCTATCACCGATATTGAGCACTGTAATAAATAAACATAGCAAATCACACACACAATATATATATATATATATATATATATTATAAGAGAGAGAGAGAGAGGGCGGTTACAAATTGCATAGACGAGAAAGTTTCCAGGTTCATATAGTCCGTAGCCTGAAAATAAGTTGAGTTTGTATATGAGATTTTTAATGCATAATTTCTATTTATATGCCCAATGTAGAAGAGTTAAGTGCATTGACAAAGGAGGAGACTGTGTTTAAAAATGAATATTTGTCGTCTAAAGTAAATACTTATTCCATCATTAGACGGTGGACCTGCTGGTGCACTTAGATAGTTTGTTGGGTGAGTGGAGTAGTTACTTTCAATCGCCTGACCCCAACAGTCTTCGGTGGAACACAGGTAAAAGCCCAGATTTCGATTTTTTTGTTCTTCTTTTGCTTCCCTTGTGTCTGCAAGCAATATTGGAGGAGGGGGTAGAAGAGGATCCCATGAAAAGAAAACGGGATTAGTGAAGTGCTTTGTTTTGCTGGACAGACTTGCAGTAAACAGTTAAGAGGGATAGGCACGTAGTTGGATGCAGTACGGATAATGAAGTGAATGTTGGCTGTTCATTTAGACAATAAACAAAGCTTTTTCTTCCCCTGTTATTCTGCTATTCTTTTTACTTTCTTTCTCTTCCTTTTTTTTCCTCTTCATTCTTACCCTTTTCTTTTTCTTTTCTTATTTTTTTTTTCCTTTTCTTCTTTCTTTATTTCCTTCTTTATTCTTCCTATTCATTTCCTTTTCTACCCTTCTCTTTCTTCCCCCTTCTTTTTCTTTTCTATTCCTTTTTCTTTCCTTTTCTTTCTTTTATTTTCTTCTTTATCTTCTTCCTATTCATTTTCCTTTCTTACCCTTCTCTGTTCTTCTCCCTTTTTTTCTATTTCTTCTTTTATTTTCTTCTTTATCTTCTTCCTATTCATTTTCCTTTTTCTTACCCTTCTCTTTTCTTCTCCCTTTCTTTTATTTTTCCTTCTTGTTCCTTATTTCACCTTTCCTTTTTTCCGCCTATTTTCATCTTTTTATTTTCCTCTTCTTTTTCTTCTATTTATTCTTCCCTTTTATTCACTGTTCTTATTTCTTTTTCTTATTTCACTTTTATTTTCTTATTTCCTTTTATTTTCCTGTTTTAGTATTTTTCCATTTTTTCTTTCTTTTATTTTCTATCCTTTTTCTATTTTCACTTTGCCCTTTTCTTTTTTCATATTCCCTTTTTTTCTTCCTTTTTCCCTTTATTTTACGCTTCCCTTTGCCCCTTTTTTTGCCTTTTTTCCCTTCCCTTTATTTTTCTATTCTCTATTTTTCTTCACCCTTTTTTTCCTTTTCTTTTTCCTCTCTCTGTCTTCTTGTTTTCTTTTTTCAATTTGTTTTTAAAATAGGTATCACTACCATCATATTCCATAAATTATTCAGCATTTCTGCAAAATCACGTTATTTTTAAATTTGTTTTGTAGTTATCATTTTACTCCTTGAAAGCTTCATAACTATATGAACACAAATCCATTGCGTTGTGTGTTCAACTGAGAAGAAGGCTCGGAGCACATCTACCGAAAAGCCGTGTATATAACAATATAAATTAGGATAACAGTCTCAAAAATATAAATAATACGAATAATCAAACCTCATCTAAAAAAAAAAAAAAAATACGACAAATATTTTCTTCTGAAATTAAATTTTGATCTACAAACATTTTCTGAATTCTGAATTTGTTTTAGGAAACAGGACTAATTATACCTGTGAGTTTTCAGCTATATAGCACTTAAGCTTTGGAATCAACCACCCTTTGACACCAGGAACTTCTTGTTTCGTGATTTTCATACTTACATAAACTTTGTTAATAGATCCTAACTTCAGCTCCTAACCTGTGTTATGTTAATAACTTTAAACAAGTTGTAATTTTCTTTAAATTTTCTGGTATAGGATGTACGCAAAATCGTCACTTCTATTTATGCACTTTCCCAACACCAGCAAGTACTTCCGGTAAAAGTTGACCTATGAGAGACGAGGACAGAAAGCATTTAAGATCGTTTTCAACTGTCCTCAAATTAATTGCTTGTTGAACCTTTTGTCAGGAAGGCCTAACTTTTGGATTAACACCAGAGGAAACCTATAGACTTGCATTACCAACTAACTACACTCTTGGACTTATGTATTACAGAGAAAACCTACAGACTAGAATTATAAACAATTTTGTGAACAACAAACTCCTACAATGACGACAAGGATTTTAACAGTTTCCCCTTACGTTGATACTCTTGAATCAACCACCTTTTGACACCAGGAACACTTTAGCATTTATGCAAGTTTTAAATAAAAATAACAACCTTCTTGTTTTGTTATTTAAAAACTTACATAAACTTTGTAAATAGATCCTAACCCCAGCCTCTATTCTGTGTTATGTCAATAACTTTGAGATAAGTTGTATTTTTCTTTAAATTTTCACCTTACGTTGATACTCTTGAACATTTCTCAGTTTTTTTTATTGCAATGCTTACACAGCTTTTTAAACGATTATGTCCGGTAGGAATTCTAGCATTGAGCTTCCAGATAAAAGGTGCTTTGTACGAATGTACGTATCATTACTAGCAAATTCATCGCGCATAGCCGGCTTGATCGCTTCAAAAGAAGTTCACGTCTTTGGACACTCGAAACCGCACTATCCAGTATTTGAAATATCCTCATATGATCTCATAGACATTGTGTTGTTACTCGGATATTAGAGTTAACAGTGAAATAATAGAAGAAACACAACGAGTATTAAGGATAGGGAAAAGGTTTACTAAACAAAGATACAAGGTGAACAGAGTAATTAGCAATTGCAAGTGTGAATTAACAAGTCCCGTGAGATCTCATTGTTTCTCTCTTCCGGGATTTCGCCAGACATTATTCATAGAAAAACAAACGATTCCATTCTCATTATTTAGGTACTATAAGACATATTGTCTCCTCACAAAATGACTTTTTACTTTTTCAGTTATCCATTCACTATAAATTATTGGGATCTTTAAGGGAAAATGTTACAAAATTTCCCTTGATGAAATAAACCGCTTTATATATAAATGATTTTCTATGCAAATTTTCACACCAGAAGTAACTGGCGACATTGTGTTGTAATTCGAGTATCAGGTTAACTGGCGCCCTTCTCTGAAGTCGATGACAGCAAGTCTTTTCAGATCTTCAGGACTTTACTACTAAGTATTCTAGCCGATCTCAGCAGTACTGTGCTCAGGATGATCTCAATTCATCCTCAGATCTCTTGTTCCTCAGTTTAATTTCTAGATTTTTGGGACTTGAAAAAGGGCTCCAACCACGATAGGTATCACTGTCAAAATATTCCATAACTTCTTCAGCCTTCCCGCAACATCTGGATATTTATAAAAATTGTTTTTGTTATCATCATTGTACTCCTTGATATCATGATTCTGTGTTAAAAATTCTTAATAAACAAGTACACAATAATATAAATATAAAAGTTCAATGAACGGTATTTCATAACTTCTAAGCGTAAAATAACCCAAGACATAAGGCTAAAACGACAAAAATATTGCTCTACATGCCAAAAGGTTAGGAATTACCAAATGTGATCGGAACTAATTTTAATTCACTAATTTTTACAGCATTATACACTAATAGTGAACAACCAATAGGAAAGTGTCTTATGCTGAGCTACTGCTAAAATGACAAAAATGTCACTCTACATGCCAAAGGGTTAAGAATCACTCTCTGCATCAAATGTAATCGGAACTAATTTTAATGTACTAATTTTTACAACACGAAGCCCTTTTTACTTGCCCCCCCTCCATATGTACTAGTGTCTCACGCCCCGGACTTAATGGATGACCCCCCCCCCAACTCACAATAGCCTATCGAACTGCCTAAGTAGTAGTCAGCCAGGAAGTAATTCTGACAAGTATCAGTTGATGAGGGTTGTTTTTTGTTGTTTTCTTGGTTTTTCGTTAGCGGCTCCTAAAATTGAAGAGTATATCTTGTTGGATCCAATCGAGCTATCGCGAATGAGGACTTAGCAACACTAGCTGCGAAAATTGAAAGCCTACAAGATTTTTATTTTCATTTTCATTATCTGCGTTTCTTTCACTTTTTGTTTTTCTCCCCCTTTTCTCCTTCGCTCTCCCCTTTTCTCCTTCGCTCAGCTTTTGGTTTTATTCCTCAGTTATTCAGCTTCTACGGCTTCTTTCATTCTTCACATTGTCCTTCAACCGGATTCTTTTATTTTTCAATCTGCACTTCTTTTCTTTTCCTTTTTTAATCTGTCCTGCTTCTTCCAAACAAGGGTTCGGGGGTGAGTAGCAAGAATCCGTCATCCTCCCCCCCCCTCAGTTTGCAACGTCCTTTGTTTCTACTTCTTGCTTTGTTTTAGATCCTTTTCTTGTAACTGTTCCTCCATATTATCGACTTTTCTTTCTTATACTTCCCTCTTGAACTTTAGGTTTTCAAAGCGACCATTTCGTTTTTCTAATACGAGAATCATTCCGTAGATAAGGGAAATTCTTTTGAAATGAGCAAAATATTTTTTTTCGGAATTCTTTTCTATAAATGTAAACTCTGCATTCTTTGGATTTTGTTTTTAGCAAAAATAATTTGTTTTAGGACTATTCAAAATGGCGGAGAATCAATCAGCGCGTTACACTTAAACAGAAGTCTGTCATCAGTTTTTGGGTTGGCTGAGAAATGCAAACCATGTAATTTGGTTTCTTTGTTTAATAGCATATCAACTATCGTGGGGATTTTAATGCCAAAATCATCCTTGTATAAGTCCTTTGTTTATCAAAATTATATTCGGCATTAAATGACCCGAAAAGGGTCGATGTGCCGTAAAACAAAAAAACCAAACTCCTTTCGTTTGCTACTTCTGTTTGGTTTGGTTACTGTTCTTCTACAACGGTGGCTTTGGCAACCACGAAGGTTGATATGCCATTAAACAAAGAAAACAAAACTATGAATGGATAATTGTAGATTATCGGTGACATGTTTAAGAAGGATCTTATCTCGTTTAAAACCACAATTTTTAGGCAGGGTAGTTGTTTATAACGCCATGTCAACCCTTGTTGGGTTATTTAATGCCGAAGACGTTTTATGCATTCTTGATAGGTATTCAAAGTTTTTTTTTTTTTTTTTTTCAAAATTGAATTTTTATATTTAACCCATAGATGGGACCTTAACAGTTACTTCCACTCCAGGCCAGAGTAGACATGGGAGTAATGGCGATGAGGGGTAATACACACTCCCAGAGCTCCAAAATTGTAACTTCACCATTGGATGCAGTTTAACGTCATACCCATGACACAATTTTAGGCACTGAATAAATGAAGTCACAAATGCCCTGCTACTTATTGCCACTTCGCATTCGCATTATAAGTTTGTGTACTGAGTGTAGTCTGACACAAGGCACGATAAATGATTATTAGTAATAGCCAGCATAGCTTTTAAAAGCAGATATTTACTAAGCTTGGAAAAATCTGGGACAAGTATGAAACGGTGAGGTTTCCAGTAAAGATCGAAATCTTTCACATTAGTCTGCGAGATTAGTTTGTTGACCATTGCCCTACGCTAAGAAGGTATTATCACAATGCAGTTTGATATTTAGTGGGATTCTCAGGAAGAAATGAGTTTGTTCATCTCGTGAATACTTTGTAAGGCACTTGAATAGCGAGTTTGATCCTCGTTAAATGCCTCATACTTGTGACCTTGTGTCACATCCTACTCGAAGCGAACGAGTTGGGTAAATATCTTCCCAGTAAGACACATTTTGTTAAAGATCCTTCACTGTTAAGAACACTTTCCTTGCATCATTGTGTCGCATTATTCTGCCCCCCCCCCCACACACACACGCTTTCAATCTTTGTTTTCTTTCTTTGGTCTTCCTTTTTTAGTATATAATAATCCTGGTCATCATCGATTCTTCGATCTTTCTGCAACTCTCAGCTCTGGTTTCGATAATCACGAATATTCATTTTAGCGGACATTTTTTTATTTCGTTCCTTTATTTTTTTAAATTTTGGCTTTTATTCTTTCTTTTCTTTTTTTTCTTTTTCTTTCACACTTTTTCTTTATTCTTTATTTTTTACTTTTCTCTTATTTGTCCTTTACTTTTTTACTTTAACCTTTTCTTTTTTCTTCATTTATTTTCTCTTCATTTCTTTCTTTTTTCTTTTTACTTTTTCTTTCTTTTTTCTCTTTGCTTTCTTTTCATTTATTTCTTCTTTCTTTTTCTTTTTTTCTTTCTTTCTTTGTCTTTTTCTCTGTTTTTTTCTTTTTCCTTTTCTTCCTTTCTCTTACTGTTTTTTGTTTTTTTTTTTTTTTTTCGATTTCCTTTTTCCGTTTCCTTTTTTTTTTCTTTCCTTCTTCATTTTCTTCTTTCTTTCTTTCCAATCCTGTTCAATTCTGTTTTCTTTTCCGTTTCCTTTTTTTACTTTTCTTTTTCTTTTCTTTTTTCTTTTCTTTCAGTTCCTTTCTTTATTTCTCTTTTCCTATTTTCAGTTTTCTTTCCTTTTTCTTTTTCTCCTTTCGTTTTCTTCCTTTTTTTTACACTTTCTCCAAATTTCGTCTTTCGCATTCCCCTCTCCCCGTTTTTCATTATCCCCTCCCCCCCCCGCCACAACTACCACCTTTTCCCTATCGTAGTCCTTACCCCTAAATCTTGACTCGCCAGGGCGAAAGCCTACAAGATACGATTTAAGAGTAACAAAGAACGATGGTCTTAGCCCTATTTATTTTCACCAAGTCGAAACCAGAGCACAATGAAGATTATCATAATAATAATGATTGTCAACAGAACATGAGGAATAGGAAGAGAAGGAGGGGGAGAGGATGGTGCCTTTCAGAACAAAATCATTGAGTACGAGGAAGAGAAGAGAAAAAAGTGGGGGAGAAAACCAGAAGGAAAAGGGAGAAATGAGGGGGAGACGCATAATAATTCTGAAGAAGTCACACTTGTAATAGCCGAAACCCCTATTTTCTTGTTCCTGAAGCAGACACTGTTCGCCCGCCTGCTTATCTGGCTGTACTCCAGACCCCACAAGACTGACCCACAAAAGAGGCTTGTCCTAAATACTACTGATACAGAACGCTTATCACGTGCGCGCGCGGGCCACATCAGTGCCTAATGAATTCAGATTATTTTCTGGCGTGTCCACACGCACGAAACTAAAGTTACCTAAAATAAATAAATAAACAAAAGTTTGTTTTCTTGCTTGGGAGTGAGGTGCGTTTACGATTACCGTTCGTAAGTTTTAGTTCTCTTTTTCTCACGAACAGGACAAAGTCATCATTCAACGATTTCATTCTCCTGCCTGTTTATATTACAACTTTTTGGTTGGTGTACTCTTCATCGTTCCCGTGTGACACATCCTTTACTGTAATCTGGAGAGTGCACCAGCTGGAATAATGTTTTATACACCACCACCAACAACAATAACAATAATGATGATTATAATACAAGTCTATGTACGACTGGGTGGGAAAAGTGATCCAATGGGAATTGTGCAAGAAATTGAAATTTGGTCATACTAACAAATGACATATGCACAAACTATCTAATCGAAAATGATAGCCATAAAATTTCTGGCATTTTGAGATACAATCGGATCACCCAATCCCGGCCAGGAGACCAAACATGGCTTTAATTAAGAAGAAAAAATCTTATCATACAGTGGATTTTCCCATTGCAGTAAACGACAGAGTGAAAATGAAAGAAAGCGAAAAGATAAAAAAAATACTTGATCTTGCCAGAGACAGAAAAAAAGCTGTGAAACTTGTAGGTGACGGTGATACCAACTGAAGTTGGTGCACTTGGATCACTCCTCAAAGGTTTGGAAAAGAGACAGAAGGAATTGAAAATCAGAGGAAGAACCAAGACCATACAGATCCCAGCATTCTTGGTGTTGACTAGAATACTCAGAAGAGTCCTGAAAACCAGAGAAAACTTGCTGTCCCTCAAACACCAGAGAAAGACCACCCAGGTGGGAAAAACCGCAAGAAATGATAATCCAAAGAGCGTCTTTCAAAGAGACTAACTCTTGCCACTACTATTTGTTAGAGCAATGATACCACTTAACTCTTTGCCTACTTTAAACCGCTCACAGCGCCTCTCCAACAACTGCGATTTTACCGTAAGCCATTGGTAACGGCTCTTGCACATGTCACTTGTTTACACTGAAAAAAAAAACACAACGTGAACACCCCTGCCATCTTTTAATTTGTCTGGGGTGAATATAAACTGAACTTGGAAATATCCCATCATACAGGTAAAAAATACCAAGGAAATTTGGTACAGCCGTGGAGAAAATTTGCTAGACAAAGAGTTGATTATATACTTAGGAAATGTACAAGGGGCTACACATTCACAAGTCGCTGTAAAATATAAACAATTGTTATGTGGATAGTATTAAAATATTTGCCAAAAACACGTGGGAGGTAGATGCAAAAGATAGAGTGGCCTGGCGCCTCAATGTTAAACAAGGCACGGAGAGGGGTGAGACAGAGAGGAGGGTAGCATCGACAGAAAAGAGAGCCAGAAAGAGAGAGAAAAGCCAGTAGCCCCAGAAAGCATCACAGTTTGTATGCATTCAGTGCACCAAAGACTCAAGTATTGGCCTGTAGAGTCACTTGCGCAGATGCAGATAACTTTTTTTGAACACTACGCCATCGTCCTTAGTGGACGGAAAGAATCCAATAAGAAACTCTGATACAAACTAGAAATAATATACAGCCAGTAGGAATAGAAATTGGGATTGAAAAATGTAACATGTTGATAATGGAAAAGGGGAAAATGAGGAAAGCATCAGAATACTTAAAGAAAAAGAAATTACAAGTTCCTGGGAATACTGAAAGCGGTCACCGTCAAACAAACAGCGGCGAAAGAAAAAGTAAGAAAGAATTATCTCAGAAGAACAAGAAAACTTCTCAAAACAAAATTCTGCAGCAGAAATTGCATTACAAGGAAAAAAATACCTAGAGATCTCCTTTTACAATACACTGGATCATTCTTAAAATTCATAAGAGTGGAACTCAAATAAATCGACTTAAGGACAAGGAATTTATGTCAATGTACAAGGACTTAACCCGAGAAATGACATAGACAAACTCTGTGTTATGAAACGAAGGATTAAGAGGATTCGCTAACACTGAGACTTGCGTAGATGCAACAATTCAAGACTCGATGTATACACACCTTTCCTTATTTTCTTTCTCGCATTTAGCCCTTTTTTTCTCTCTATCCTTTAATTTCTGTTATTTCTCACTATGTTTTCTTCTGTTCTTTCTCTCTTTCCCTTACTTTCTATTTTTTTTATTCTCCGTATCTCCAATTTTATGTTTTTTTTTATCAATATCATTCGTTTTCTGTTTTGTTCTCTTTCTCCTTTATTTCCCTATTTTTTTTAAACATCTTTTTTATTTTTTCCATCTCCTTCAATTTCTGTATTTTTCTCTATACTTAACTCTCTCTCTCTCTCTCTCTCTCTCTCTCTCTCTCTCTCTCTCTCTCTCTCTCTCTCTATCATTTTTTTTCTTTCTTCACAATTCTCTGCTTCTCTCTGTCTCCCTTTCCTTTTCACTAAATCTTTCTATCTTTCAATTTCACCACTTGCTTTTTTTCTTTTGTCTCTTTTCTTCGTTTCTTTCTTTTTTCTTTCACTCTGTATTTTCATTTCTTTATCTTCCCTATTTTTGTTTCTTCTCACTCCACTTCTTTGTATTTCCTTCTCTCTTCTCCTGATCCTGTTATTTTCCTTCTCTCTCTCTCTCTATATATATATATATATATATATATATATATATCCCACTACTGCATCAGACAACTGTAAGAAGTTGTCGTATAAGGAGCAGGAGGATGTTGAGGTGTCCGTTTCCTAAACACGCAATCTTAGTTCAAATCTCAAAGGAATCCATTGATTAATCGGGCCGTTAATATTCTTAATGAAAAAAAGGGAAGAAAGAAATGATTGATTGTTTATGTTTAAGTTAGATGCGAAAGAATAATTGGATGGTAAGTGAAGAAGAAAGGAAAAAGAAAAACTCAAAAAAATTGCTCACTCATTCAAATCGACTCTTCCATAAACGCCACGATATGAAGTCACAACTTTCTCTTGGCAAACCCGAAACAAGTGTATATAACTTTCTAAGCCATTTTCTCACTTGGGGAAAAAAAATTAATTTTTTCGAAAGTGCGAAAACTCCGTGGAAAGGAATGTTAGGGTAGACATGGGCGAGCATCAGTCTCCCTGGGGGATGACTCTGGACTGTTTTTGTTTGTTTATTTGTTTGTTAAAAGTAACAGACGAAGATGACAGCATGAAATAGCGCTGAACACTAAGTAAAGAAACAAGGCTTTCTGGATATTCCATTAGAAGGTTGGAAGAAAGAAGCTTAAAATTAAGAGCACAAAATTACAGTTCCGTTTCATAGCCTACCGACAAAGAAAAAAAATCAACATAATTCATAGCAGACCCCACAAAAAAAGAAGTAAAGAAAAATAAAGAAATAACAAAAAAAGAAAATCAAAGTAAACCACTGAATGTTAACCCTTTAACAGGTTATCCCATTTTATTAAAACACTTTATTTCTAAAAGGACAGTTTAGCTCAGCCAGCAGAGCATCTGACGAGGAATCACAAGATTCTGGGTTCGATTCCAGCCCTCACAAATGAGATGCACGACTTGGATCTGTGCGGTAAAGTAGAGGGGAGCTGATGGTTGATGTGACTCACCACCTTAACGCAAAAACACTCCCTAATCTAGCGCTAGCGAAAATAGGATAGACTTCCACGCTGTCCGGCTGAAACCGTCAATAGACCATTCCGCCTACTTTACTCTACTTTTTATTTCTAATCCCTTTTTTCTACTTTTAAAATTTGTTATACTGAAAGTATTTTTGCCTTCTGGGAGGTTTGTATTGGGTTTTGATTTCTCCTGTGGACGCCTATACATGGACACACCAGTTTAGGCCGACCAGAAAAAAATGCATCAATCGGCTCTATGAGAATCCTGAAGGCCTTTTCTCACATCCTACTCGAGTGGCTGGTATATATATATATATATATATATATATATATATATATTGGAGGATATGTGCCTAATTGAAGTTATACCTAATTTTGAAAATTAATTAGTTAATAATGAATGAATTTAGGCGGGCATATATGTTCAAGTGTAAGGCTAACGAAATCAAGAAAATGTCAGCCTTACATTTGAACGTATATGCCCGCCTAAATTCATTAATTATTAACTAATTAATTTTCAAAATTAGGTATGACTTCAATTAAGCACATATACTCCAAAAATTGTCGGCTTAAAGCCATATAAAAATAAACACGTTTGTTTACTTAACCTCATATATATAGTAAATAGTGCTCAATATCGTTGATAGAGCATGTATATCTGAATTAGAGAAACATGAACATGAAGTCAACGGCGCTGGGTTACTGATATTTTCTTGACTATGTGATTTGCACTTAGTTTGAAAATCTTATAGTCGAAAAACTGTCAGTAACCCAACAACGTTGACTTCATTTCCACACTACCCTAGCACACACACACACACACACACACATATATATATATATATATATATATAATAATAAAATTCGAAGGCAATACAATGCGTAAAAAATAAAAACAAAAATATGTTTATATGTCTAATCGATTTCAAAGCTAGAGCTTAATCCTCAGAGTTTATTTCAGAAATGACGTGCTTATGTTTTTTTATTTGTGTGGTTATAATTTCTCTTCTTATTTCCTTTTCCTCTCCTTTTTTTTTTCCTCTCTTTCTTCTTCTCCTCCTTTAAGCACGTCATTTCTGAAAATAAACTCTGAGGATGAAGCTCTAGCTTTGAAATCGATTAGACATATAAAACATCTTTTTGTCTTTATTTTTTACGCATTGTATTGCCTTCGAATTTTATTATTTTATAACATACTTAACAATGCTTCAAGCAAATTACCAATATATATATATATATATATATATATATATATATATATATATATATATATATTTATATTATTATTATTATTATTATTATTATTATTATTCATTTTATATATACATGAGTAACACCTCCACAAGCAAACCAAGTAATGGAAAAAGTCTGTCAACTTAGTTTAAAGGCTAAGTTTGACATAACGAGCCTCATCAACCCAGCTAGTTTAATATCTATTATACTGCACGCCACCACCCTATATTTTCGTTGCACACCGCAAACAAAGCAAGTGATAGGAAAGGAAAGACCCGGATGAACATGAGAGAGGTTTTAGTTGAAGAAAAGTGCAGATGAACAATGACTCGAAAGAAAATTCAGCCCATGTGGATTGTTAACAATGTTTCAAAGAATAGAAAAAGAACAAAATGTATATATCAAGAGAATAAATAGATGATTGAAATAAACAGAAAACAAAAGAAATTTGTTGGCTGTCTAAGAGGATTTCTTCAATATGCGTTTTGGCTATTTTGCTAGTCGCTGAGCGAATGTGAGAAAGGTGTGGGGAGAGGATTGGATAGATGATTGCATAAGGTTTGCAATGGAGATGTTACACGCACTGCTTAAGTCAGGAGTGTTGGCCCAAGAATAAAAAAAATTATATAAAATAAAACAACAAATAATCGTTATAAACTACAAACAAAAATAATAGAATAAAAAAAAACGAAAAACGATATTCTAAATGTCTAGTTTTATAATGTTGAGTTATAATAGAAGGAAGTATTTCATTTAACTTTTGTGGGGACGGGGGTTGGTTAGGAATGAGTCCGGTTGACAGTGAAGCAAACCTTGACCCCCGGGGCCGAAGAATAGAGGCGTTGATGATTAGGGACTTTATTATTTGCAGCATGGGATAGATTGAACCACGGAATATGGATGCACGGCATTGAGGTGTGAAAAGAGGAATAGAAAGTTGAGTTATGTGTAACGTTTGTCTATCAGCACAAAACAAAGGAAATTTGTTAGCATTCACAGCTTATATACGTTTATAAACATCAACACGCAAAAGTCTTATATAACATTAGTTGTTGTTTTTTTTTGTTGTTTTTTTTGTGTGTTTTGTTTTTTTTGTTTTTTTGGCGGTGGGCAATTTTTCATTTTTATTTTCAATTTGAGATATTTTTTTATTGTTGTGGGGTAACAAAAAGTTATCATGGTTTGGAAGAGTCTTTTATCTGTTGAGACATCCCATCTCTCATCTCATGGCCATTGGTGACATAAAAACGATACCCTTTCCCATCGTCGTTTTGGTGATGACTTTAGTGAAATAAACACTTATTCTTATCTCACTCCAACATGGAGGCAATGAAGAGCCTTCAAATCTATGCGGAATAAACTTTACATTACCCTTTGCATTACCAAACACTGTTTGATTGCTCTTTTGAGCATTGTGTACAGTTTATTTGCTTGGGACATATATATATATTTACTAACTCCTCCGCACGAGCAGGATGTGACACAAGGTCAATTTTTTAAGCGGAGTTTAACAGGTTTGAATTCAGAGTTTTCCTTCTCCTAGACTGGTTACCTAGCCATGGTTAAAGAGCCCAGTCTGCCCTGCTATTTTCCCATAGCTGGAGGGAGAACTGGTTCCATACCTTTCCCAAGGGTATTAGCGCCATGTGAAATGCAAACAGTTTCGTCCAGGAATTGAACTCGAGTCGAAGAGTCCATTTTCCTAGTTTGGGACATATATATTACTAGAAACGACTATCCGGTGTGGCCAGGGTAGATAGGGAGCAAAAAAAAAAGTTAGTCTCACCGATCCATTATTACTGAATTGAGATTTATATACTCACTGGATGTACCAATAAAATCCCTATGTTAAATAAAAAGTCCTCAGATCCGAAAAGTGCACACTCAAAAATAAATTGTTTCCTAATTAAAATATCAAATGTAAAAAAATGCATGCTCCTACTATCTAAATTCTTCACGAATATGAATCAAATCGTCATTATTTTTGTTCAAAAATCAATATCTAATGATAGTGAATGTGTATACATATTTACTTTGTCATTGTTTTGCTTTCGTGGTTTCCTCTGGACATACATACACACAACTGCCATTTATATATGTTTAGATATTATACTGTTATTACGTATAAATACTTGATTAGTTGTCTGAATTTTTGGAATGAGGCTTGATCATTTGTATTATTTAAATTTTTTGGACTGTTGCCCTCATCCTTATTGTTATATACATATATATATATATATATATACATACACACACACACACACATATATATATATATATATATTATATATATATATATATATGACACAACAGATATAAGGGTTAAGTTAATTCAGTTCTAGGTGACAATCATCAGTAGATTACAGGTTCAATCCTGACTACGGGCGAAAATAACATAGAACACTTAAAATAGCTTAACACTTGTATCCGGCCAGGGTTAACGGGATGAGAACAATCTGACCCTATGTATTGAATAAAGGTTTCAGTTCGAAGTTCCGTGAAAGGTTTCCAATTCGACAATAAGGAAGGAAGAGGGCCGGTATGCAGATCAGCCGAAACGTTGTGAATACCTTCAAATAACTATTCTTAATGCAAATAATTTAGTTATATGGTATCAAATATTCCTATCGAATACAAATAAAGATGAGGATAACAGTCCGAAAAATCTAAATAATACTAGATAATTCATTCGATAGTTCACAAAATTACCTCTTAACTTCTTTTTCTTACTATTATTTCTAAAATCTTCCAATTAACTTTTTTACACTGATGCTATATTTTATCTAATTAGACAATTTTTTCCAAAAAGATATTACTCTATTAGCAACAAAAGTCCAATTGGTTAACAGTCTGTTTTTTTTTTTTTTTTTTTTTTGTTTTTAATCTGTGTTCAAATCCAATATATCAGAGCTTTTTTTCTTTTAATGGAATGGTCGAATAGTTTTTAACAAAGATGTCTGCCCCCTGGGCGAAGTCTAGATGTTTTGTGCTTGTTTTTATTAATATTGAAGTCAGTAAGTCTACTGTTGGTTTGAATAACAGCAGCTAACTGAGTACAACTTAAGCAGTGTCCAAGACAGTTGGTATATATAGAAATTAAGAATGACCCATTCATGTATTTGGGTGATTTGGGTCATTCCATCCGTTGAGTTCTGATTTGCTGCTTGACTGCTTGATTTGAATGACATTGTGGAGTCTTATACATATCCTGTCATTCTGCAGTAGACTTTGTGACATTCGGGTTTGTATTTCAGTTACAACCGTTTGTTGCCTTGTCTTCCCAGTTCGACGGTAATTGGAACTTTAATTATTCTTCAATTTATTATTATTTAAAATGTATTTATGTTTCGTTTTTTGTTTTTTTTTGGGGGAAAGGTTGTGAACTTGGGTACATGATATTTAGTGGACAAGAAGAGATCAGGGTTACAAAGCGTTAATCTTATTTTACATCGATAGACAAATTATGTACTGCTATGTCGACTGGGGCAGTAGAATACACCAACTGCATCATTGCAGAGGGATATAACCCCCCCCCAACGGGGTCACCTATTGGTCGTGAGTGGCGACCCGTGATGCTTAAGGTCGGATTCCTGATGACAAAGCAGTTCATGTCAAGTAACACTCCACTTTGGCTTTTACTTATGCAAGACGGGTGGTCGGCAAGGGCCTCCCGATCAATCAGTAGGTTATGTCAAGACCTAGCACCTATCTGATAATCCCTGTCCTTATGTCAAGCCCCCAACCTTTTCATCATATATGTACTAGAAAGCGGTGACTGATGGTCTTGTTGTTCTAGGGATGACGTTAAACTGCATTTAATGATGAAGATCTAATTTTTGAGCTGTGGGGAGTATTGAGTACCCCTTTTATCGTCCTTGTCTCCAGGCCCGCTCTGACCCAGGGTTAGTACCTGTTAGTGTTCCATCTATGGGTTAAATAGGGAAAAAATGATTTTTTTTTAATGTATTCGTTTAAGAATGAATAAAACTTATTCAGCATAAGATAGCCCAATAAGGGTTGACATGCCGTAAAATCCAACCGACCGACCGACCAACAAAAAAATTCTGTCCTTTCTATGTGTTAAGAATATTTTTGACATATCATGATATCAGCATGCTAATTGGTGGAAAAGGAATTGCAGCGAATCTGAGAAAAAACTCTTCTCAATGTCGGATAAATACCAGTTTCATTTGACGTCTCATATCTGCGCGTATTTAGTTTTATTTGGATCGACTAATACGAGGGTTTTTTCCACGCTAGAATGGACTAATGTGAGTCTGTTATTCCAGTTAATACAAGTGAGGAATGAAAAGCTTAGTGAAGCAGCAGTCTCCTCTGAGAGCAGAAATAAATTTTCAAGATGATTATATTAGTAATAATTATAAGTTCTCCTCTTTTGCCACCCGTGCACAGGAGACTGACAGTGGCGCCATTAAAAATGACACGGAGGTACGTTGTCTGAAGATGATGAAGGTGTCACTGATTTTCGAAAAGTTATAGTCCTCTCTCTCTCTCTCTCTCTCTCTCTCTCTCTCTCTCTCTCTCTCTCTCTCTCTCTCTCTCTCTGTAATTGTTTTTCTTCTCACACATTTTCTCTCTCACTCTCTCCGCGTGCACATATTCTCTGTAATTATTTTTCTTTGCGGGTGTGCTCTCACTCCCTTTATCCCCCCCACACACACATAGTCTTTCTTTTTTCTTTCTTCTTTCGTGTTGTCTTTTTCATTCACTTGCACACACACTCTAATACTAAAAACACAGATTTGTAAAAACATTTTTGTAAAAATAGTGATATATATTTGCCTTGAGAGACTGGGTCATAACTTGAATTCATCGTGATATATACGATATAAATATTCAGTGATTTTTT
The DNA here is from genome assembly GCA_023376005.1 of Doryteuthis pealeii. Taxonomy (NCBI): domain Eukaryota; kingdom Metazoa; phylum Mollusca; class Cephalopoda; order Myopsida; family Loliginidae; genus Doryteuthis; species Doryteuthis pealeii. The sequence goes on from CM042160.1 coordinate 12,147,408, forward strand.
TTAAATATGTATTTACGTATTTATATATATATATATATAGTCAGTCTACTGTAGGTTTGAATAACAGCAGCTAACTAAGTACAACTGAAGCAGTGTCCAAGACAGTTGGTATATATAGAAATCAAGAATGACCCATTCATGAATTGGGTGATTCCATTCCTTGAGTTCTGATTGGCTGCTTGATTTGAATTATATTGTGGAGTTTTATAAATACCCTGTCATTCTGCAGTAGACTTTGCGACTATTCGGGTTTGTATTGGGTTACAATCGTTTGTTGCCATGTCTTCCCAATTTGACGGTAATTGGAACTTTGATTACTTTTCAATATATATATACTTTTGCATGCTTGTCATCTATAGACTCCTGTTTTAATGTGTCAATCTTGATTAAACTTGACATTTGAACTCGCTTGATCTCAAGGAATAATTTAAAGGTATTTGAAGGACGGACTACCCCCGTAATCTGTGACGCCTGGATTATTTTGGTTTAAAATTTATCACTAACATTGAATTTGATAAAAGATGTCTATTCATCTCCTCTTTCATCGTGGTGGGAGTATTCCGGAACTATTAAGAGTAAAATTCATCAAAAAGATTTCGTTCATACAGAAAGCTAATAAAATCAGTATGTACAAGTGGTCATGACTAAATTAATTTCGACTAGGTATTCCGCGTGTTGGAAAATACGGTTGATATAAAATGCGGGGAAAATACGGTTAAAATATAAGAATACATCTGCTCAAAGATGAACCACCATGATTACCTAATTCTGGCCGGATATTGTATCACTCATTCGGCGACTTGAAAGAATTGAAAACAAAATATTTAGACAAAATATGTTTATTCTATTTGACCAATTATGTCTGAATGAAGAAATGCTGCCCGATAGCACACGTACACTGTTAGGATTTAATGCAAAAAGCGTTTTTAATCCGTAAAAGCTAAGTGTTTTATGCGCGAATATGCATAGTAATATCAATATAATATACCAAACTTGTTGGTAAATCCTCGCGGTAAGAAAGAACCCAGCAAATAGTTTGATTGTAAAAAATATACTACCAAACATTACCCGGGGAGAAAAAAATTTTGGAAAAAAGAAAAGACCAAGATAATCGTACCAACCAAAAATAATCTATTGGTACAATATTTAGCCAAAAGAAAAAACAATTTATATGTATGTATGTATATATAAGATATATATATTCATACAAAACCGCCAGGAAACTAAAGCTAATAAGTAAAAAGTGCTTAATACCTAAGTAGAGCAAATAATTTTGATTTATCTTTAGCAATATTAATATATATATACAAGGTGCGTCAAAAAAGTATTGAGATTGAAGCTGTATTTACCAAGATAGAAATTAAAAAAGAATGGAACTTTTTTTTCAGAATACCGGGCGTGTCAAATAGTACAAAAAATATAAATACTTTTTTAATACACCTTGTGTGTATATATATATATATATAAAAGTAATTGGTAATTTGCTCAAAGCATTGTTAAGTATGTTATAATATATTAATGATTTGAAGATAATTACAATGCGTATAAAAAATAAAAACAAAAAGATGTTATTTTTGTCTTATCGATTTCAAAGTAGAAACTTCATCTTCAGAGGTGAATATCAAAATGTGACATTTCTGATATTCACCTCTGAAGATGAAGTTTCTACTTTAAAATCGATAAGACAAAAATAACATCTTTTTGTTTTTATTTTTTATATGCATTGTAATTGCCTTCAAATCATTAATATATTATAATATATATATATAGCATTTTAACCATAGTTAAAGGTTTCGATTTCTATGTTAAACCATTATCAGGGTATTTTTAATGTGATGTCGTGACTTCTGAATAATATTCAATATAAATATGGATAAAAGAGCATTCTATAGCCGTTAGAAGCGTTCTATTTCAAAATTATGTGATATAATGTGTCTGAAATTATTTTTTTAAATCTATGTATATTTATGTGTGTGTTTGTGACAAAGATATCTCATATGTATGTACATATATGACAAAGATATAGAGAAATAAATGTACTGATCTTTGTGTGATAAGGGCTGTCATATTCTTTTAATGGCAATTTGATTGTAATTCATTTAAAACATCAAGAAATTGCGACACATTTTGAGAAACGTTACTCATTGCAAAGCAAAATGACATTTTAATGACGGTAGTCTTGGTGGGGTTACCGGGTATATTCAACACTTGATTAGACACGAGATAGAAACATTTTATCGGTGGATGGGGGTAGGCCTTCTGGGTGGCTACATCTGTTTCATTGGTCGGTGCACGTACACATGAAAAATAGGATGTAACATTATGATTTTTCAAAAAAACAAACAGACTCTTCTTGTGTAGAATGTTGAGTAATATAATCACCATACACCTAAACTTTTTTATGTTAATCGTACCTACTCGGTAATCTGAACATTAGCTACATAAATGAGAGTAATCTCTGCTTGTTTATTTCACTTTGAGGAAGCCATATGTTTTGGTCGGCCATTTTCATTTCACCGTAATTCTACACTGAAAATACAAATTTCTTCGAATCAATACGACTGCATGTTTTAACACGAAAATATCATAAAATGTGTTCATAATTGTGCTTGCGCATTATTTGAAATGAACTTAATTGATATGAAGAACATATTTTCTATCTCGAAGGAAAACTCTGAATTCAAACTTGTTAAACTCTACGTAAGAAATTGACCCTATGTCACATCCTGCTCATGCAGATGGGTTGGTAAATATGTATAAGTTAGTTTAATGTAATAATATATTTTCAGTGTAGTTTGATTAGAATTTAAGAAATCGTGACTTATTTATTAATAAGCTTAATGTAATAATACCTTTCCAACTTAATTTGGTTAAAAGTAATAATAAAAATCTGAACTTTTAAAATGTCTAATTTCAATAGTTTAACAAGTAAATTAATTAAAAATTAGGACTGTGTGAGAGTAAGTCGTTACACGTTATCGTCCTGGATTTTATACTCTCAAAAGCCTCCAAAATCGGTAGGATTTCATGCTGTTATAGTCTCTTTGGTTCGAAAATCTAGAACAGGGCTCCCCAACCTTTTATTGCCATGCCCCACCTAAACACCTCCAAAATCCAAATGTCCCAATATGTAATTCTCATAATTTAAAAATTGAACTCTGTTTGAGCTGAAGAAGCTTAAAACGCCAATAACTCTGTATAAACAAGTTTCAAAAGAACAAGTCATCTATGAAAAGTAAAACTGAAATAAATAAAAGGCAGAAAACTATAAAGAGAGAAAATTTCTCTATAAATATTTCAATAAGATAGGAATATTTGAAACCATATAAGTACATGTAAATTAACTTGTGCCCATTATTTTATATTTACACCAGGGGTTCCCAACCTTTTTTGTCATGCCCCACCAAATTACCTAAAATTTTAATGTTCCTCATGTGGTAATATATAATACTTGAAATTTAAAAAGTGAACCCCATTTGAGCTGAAGAAACTTAAAACGCCAAAACCTTAGTTTAAACAAACTTCAAAAGAACACGCCGTCTAAAAAAGTAAAAATGAAATAAGACAGAAAATAATAAAGAGAGAACATTTCTATATAAATGTTTCAATGAATTTATTGAAATATTTATGTACAATAAAATAAGGGTACCTACCAAATGCAAAATATTGTGGGATTACCTCAAGACAAGTAGAATAAAGTGAAAACTTTATAAAACATCGAGAATTTGGACCCAAACTTCGTTATACTGTCTCAATTGCCCCCTTAACCCCCCCCCCATGGGGCGTACGCCCCACGTTGAGAACCATTGGTCTAGAACGTCTGGTCATGAAGATGACATAGATGTACTTATTTAATTGCTCCTATTTTTTTTTTAATGTGTAGCTCAGCAAAGATGATCGTATGTCTGGTCTATTTTCTTGTCTATGTAGGGGATTTTGTATTTTTTTTTTTTTTTTTAGACATCTTAAAATTTCAGTAAAAAAAAAGAACTTGTATGTATTTTACTTAATAACAAATACAGGGTGTGCCTAATGTCATTTGATATTTAAATAAATTAAAAACGTCAACCAATCATAAAACAAGAACATTATGGAAAATTTGCTCTGTTATATAAATGGTATTTACAGTTTTCATAATTTTCCAAAATTTCGCTTCAACCCTTTTACAAGCAAAGGGACAGTTTTGTCGTTTTTTACATTATCTCAATGTAAGACAATTTATTGTCTGCTTGTTGACCAATTTAGTTCCAAAGAATAGAAACCTCGTTTGAAGTTCCAACTGGTTTAGTATTGTGTAAAGCTTGTTTTACAAAATATCATTATCAAAATTGAGTGCTTTGTTTTCTTGCTATTGCATTATGTCATACAATTGTTAATCAAATCATCTTTTGTTATGTATACAAAAAGGTTGTTGGGGTAGTCTAAAGTCAATATCAGCCAGACAGTGAGGAAGTCTATTCTCTTTTCACTAGCGCTAGACTAAGCAGATTGGTTTTTCGTTATTTTAATTTTAATATCCATATGAAATACGTCATATCAATGTTAACATTCCCTCTCGGTTTATTTACGTTTTACATGCGTCATCTTATGATCTTCATTTTTCGATTTTTCACATGCAATGATCACATCATCAGCTTTCGTATATAAACGCACATATAAAAAATAACGGTAAATAACATTATATTCACACATTCACCATATACTTAACATTTTTCATTTTGCTCCCTTACATAATTTCTTTTGCATTGTCCTGATGATGGTTTATCATAGACCGAAATACTTAAGTATAGACATATAAAATGTTTCCTTTGATCGTAACATCCTGTGTCTGTTATATTTTGAAAATATTTTCTTCATATATATATATATATATATATAATGGTAGCTTAACTTCCGAGTTTAATTCATTCATTTTGTAATTCAATTTCCTCGTATATCAAAAGAATTCCTTATTGAGATAAACAGAAATACCATTGATCCCTCTCAGTAGCATTGTATTCTATGAAAATATGATAAAACAGAACGTCATGAATTATGTGCTGTAATATGTTTTAAGGTTCATTTTTTTTTATAAACAATGTTCTTTGACGTAATAAATTTAGAAACTTGAATGTTTTTAGTGAACTCATTGACATAAGAGCATCTGATACTCACTCGTAAACAAATTTTAGATTTCAACACAAAGCAAAAAACTCATAACTCGGAAAAATCGTAAGTTAGGATAGCAACATTCACTACACTAATATGTGGCATTTATTTTATCATATATTTCTGTGAAACACACACACACACACACACACACACACACACACACACACACACACGTGTGTGTGAAACTGACAAAAACAATATTTGATTTTCTAAAAGAAAAAAATATCAATGAGATATCAAACTACAATACCTTTTCGTGTTTTGTCTTTTTTCTTTCATTGACTTCTCAGTGTGTGTATATTTAAAATATATATATATATATTTATTAAGCACGTGCACGTGCGTGATAACTGTTATTGGTGACTAATATGAAATCTATTTTTCTGATTTTTTTTTTTTTTTTTATGATTGCTGACGAATTAGGTTTGTCTTTTAAAAAAAAGTTAAGATCGCTTTAAGCAATTTTTTTTTATTTCCATTTAGTATCAATACCAAGTTTGAAAACTTTATAGACAAAAAATAAACAGCTAATCATTTTTTTTATCCAAAATAGTGAACTTTCTTAAACTCCGACATGTTTTTTGTAAGGATGAACTCATTTTAAAAAGTGTCGTTGATTTCTTTTTTTAATTTGCTATAAATGATAAATCAGTAAATTTTGTTTATGCACACGTTGGTAATAACAATGTGATATATATATATATATATATATATATATATATATATATATATATAGTTTCTATACATGAGAAGTTGTTTACGAAAATTCTGGAATCAATATTAATAAGATTGTTTGTAAATCATCTTTTTTTTTTTTTTTTTTGCAAATAATCGATAGATACTGATAGATTTGAAAACAGTATATACTCAAGCGACTTTTTGAGACCTACATTAGGGGGTCACACGATACGCGATTTTTTACGCATCTGTGACAACTAACTTTAGTAAATAATCCGATTCTTTAATCTTAAAAAGCGGGGGTGAGTCCTCGTGGAATAATAGATAACATGCTGGACTGTGACATTGTCGTAAACGAGTTCAAACTCCGGTCCCGCAATTGATTAATACCTTTGGACAAGGTATGAACCCCTCAATCCTATCCCAGCTATAGATTAAATAGTACCATTACTGTTCTACAGGGATGGCTTTGGCATTATATAACCCACGAACACTGTTACAACATGAGAAACCAGAACAAATTAAAAAGTTATGTGGTGTTTTCAGCAGACAAATCTCAAATTCTTACGATTACTTAATGATATATTAATTGATTTTAACGGTATAACAACCAACCCTGGGTTATTCTATGTCCTCGAGCTAAGTATTGGTAAGAAGACCATCTATTGACCAAATAAATACAAAAGAATACTTGATGCCATATAACGGTAAATTATTTGCATTAACAATAATTACTTGAAGCTACAAGTTTACAAGGATTATTATTATTATTATCATCATCATTATTATTATTATTATTATTATTATGTAAAGATATGACTATAATTAAATAGAAATAATTACCCGAAACCATGTAATTATCAGTATTAGACAATAATACATGAAACCATATAATTGTGTGGAAATTATTTGTATTAATAATAGTTATATAAAGCTATAAATTTTGCTAAAGATTATTATTGTTATTATTATTATTATACGTCCCTTAAAACCATGTAAATGTGTATAGAAATGGTTATTATAAAAATAGAAATAATTACTTGAAACCGTATTAGTATTAGATAGAAATACTTGATATCATATAACAGTGTTCAAAAACCTTTTAAACAACTACACAAAAAAATGTAAAAAGGAACACAATTACCTAACCTCTATGCATATTCCAATGTACTCACACCTGAAGGAGATTGAAATAAGGCCTTGGCAAAATGGCGTGTTCAAAATAAAACAATAAAAATATGAATACACATGTCTACATAATCTATCATAGAAAATGCAGCTCTTTACTCAATTCTTTAAAAACTT
>CM042160.1:12159541-12167041 GCA_023376005.1 Doryteuthis pealeii
GAAGTATTAGGTGATTTTTAACGGTATATAAACCCATCTGGGGTTATTTCATGCCAAGAGGTTAGGAAGTAATATATGTTGTGTATCTATATTAATACTTTTGTAGTTAACAGTTTTAACAATGTGTTAGCATCATTATGGATCATGTTGAGGGGTTAGTTTTGTATGCTATTGATCAGGTTCATATTAAATAAACCTGATATATAATTATTATCCATTTGAAAAATAAACTTGAAGAGGTAAAGGTGCAGAAATAAATTCATTTCTGATGAACTAAGATTATATATATATTCTTAGTTCATCAGAAATGAATTTATTAATGGATAATTATATATCAGGTTTATTTAATATGAATTTTCCGTCTCTTGAGACTGAAAAATCATATTGAATAGGTCTGATAAGTAATTATTATCCATTTGAAAATCAGACTTGTAAAGGTGCCGAAATATATTTATTTCTGATGAACTTAGGTATTCATATATCATTTATATATAATACTCCGTATATGTTATATATATATATATATATATATACAAAATATTTATATGTACGTTTGTTCTCCATTTTGGCTAAATCCTATCATGGAAACACTTGATACTTTTTATATCTCTATCTATCTATCTATCTATCTATCTATCTATATAATATATATATATATATATATATATATATATATATATACACACGTTTGTTCTCCATTTTGGCTAAATCATATCATGGAAACACTTGATACTTTTATATATATAGCTCAGGAGATATGTGCAGATGATGAGAAAAAATACAACATTCGGGGTTTTTTTGGGGGGTGGGATTGTTTTTCTAGCCCCATATTTCCTTTTGCTAGGGTCCTTAGTTCCCTCAGTCTATGGCGAGATCTTAAGTCCCCCAATCCAGCATTTTGAAGGTATGCTCACAGCTTATCAACCAACTTTATGCTGTGGCGGTCCCTTCGTGTCCCTGTTACAGTAAATTTCAGGGATGTTTGTGGAGCTCCTTCTTCGGGAATCTGCTGCATATGACCAAACATGAACCATCGTAGGTGTGCCAACCTTGCTGAGATGTCGTTGTAGGTGTCCACTAGAGAACGTCACTTATGGGCCCGTCCTTGCTTCCCCAGCAGTCTCACAGATAAAAACTATTGAAGGTTATAGAATTCTATTGTATTATGTTCCACTAGAAATAATAAAATCCTGTATCTTTTGTTTAGAAGAAAAATAACTAAAAAATATTGGCAGTGTTGTATTTATCCATAGGCGGTAATATATATATATATATATATATATATACATCATACATTATACTTTTATTTATTTACATATGTACATCGATATTTACATTAGTTCTGAAACTAAGATAAACATTTCCACGCCTGTTGCCGATAATGCAAATGTTCGAGTTTTATAGATACAAGATGTTGGGAACAAACAAAACTACGTAAGTGAAAAATTCGTATAAACGGTTTTAACACTTATGTAATTTTTTTTACCTATTGTAGTGTCTTCCTCCTACCTCTAAAAAAATAATTTTTCTTTTTTTTACTTTTTATAGAACTTTTAGTTTTAACTCTTCGGAGTACAACACAAGGACAATTAAATTAACTAGTACAAAATAAAAAAGCACACTCCGGGCGATATAGAAATAAATTTTTGAAACATATTGCCTGAGGGGTAGGAGTAAAAAAAATTCAATGTCAGCGAGTTTTTACCCTAAGTAAATAAAATCCTCAAATTCATTAAAGGATTAAAAAATAAAACAATTTGAAATGTAAACTTTAAATATGTATTAAAATAAAACAAACTATATACATATAGATATAATACCAGTCATGTATTTATTAAAACTTGTTTTAAAAAACAATGAGGACTGTCTAATGTTGCAGGTTCAAATTTTGAGTGTATTTATTCTATGTTATGACGATTTTGGGTAATGTGACGTAAGAAGTGACGTAATTTTTGTTGCAGACAAAAACCGGAAGCGAATCTTCATTATTAATAGATATTTTCTTTTTACACTAACCTATACATGTTTTGTATGCCTATAAGCAATACACATAAATACAGACACACACACATTATATATATATAAAGTTGTCCTAAAAACCATGGAACATTTCTTCTTGATGGTCTTTAAGTGTATACGTTCATGCCTTCTTATCGTTTTTTTTTTAAATCAGGGTCCAGATGGTAGAGTCTGTGCCCCATATATATATATATATATATATATATATATATATATTATTTAAAAAAAAGGAAGGTCCGCAAAATGTATTTTGTTCTCAGAAAATTTTTTTAAATTCTTTTAGTTTTACATATGCAACGCGTGCATATGTAAAACAAAAAGAATTTTTTTAAATTTTCTGAGAACAAAATACATTTTGCGGACCTTCCTTTTTTTATAAAATATTGAATTTTCTCCCGTTGGAACCAGAACAACATTTATATATATATAATAAATTATGAGAGAGATTTATTAGTAGTGCTAAATTTCGTTGATAAAGCATGTATATCTAGGGTAGCATGGACATGAAGTCAACGACGCCTTTGATTTCATGTCCACGCTACCCTAACTTATCTATAGCCCAAACTGGTTATAATTCATAATTTATTGAATACGAGTAGCCCTACTATTTTTTTATTAAGCAACTGTGTTCTTACTTATTTTAATACTAAAACAATTTGATAGGCACCAATAACGAACCAGATTAGGAAAGTGTTGTCACTTCGTCGTACGAAGACTATTTCTCCTGATTATGATGTTTCAATTTTTACAACTGTTTCATTTTTAATGAGTCCTGGCATTAAAAACAAGTTTTTACCTGAGTTTTGATAGTTTTGTATGAATATTTAATGATTTGTTGTTTTACTATTAGGAAAATCAAATTAACAATAATAGATGCGGATGGAGTGAAAAATGGAGATATATACACGGATGTAGAGAAATGTAAATACGGACAAGGTGAGAGGGAGATATAGATAAAAACGTGAATATATAGCAGTCCAAAAATAAGTATTTCCCTTATATGTTTTAGAAGGAGTGTATAGCGTTCCAGTTACTGTCGTAGGAAAAGGAATTGACTACCCGAGTTCAAATCTTGGATAAGACTTTTTTTATGTTTCACTTCGCACCAATGCTCTTCAGAAAAGTATGAATCTACCTGTCCATCCCACAAATAACGGTAATCCTTAACTTGTTCCTCGTAAATTCCTAGTATAAAATAAATTGAACCCTCATGTCCGTGTTTTTGCAATAAATGTTTTATTTTTCTTGCACCCGTTATTTTAAACTTTTAGAATATACACATTGAAGTGAATATTAAAATAAATAAATAGAATATATTTAGTATTGTAAAATAACGGGAGCAAGAAAAATAAAATATTTATTGCAAAAACACGGACATAAAATGAGGGTTCAATTTATTTTATGGTAGGAATTTACGAGGAATAAGTTAAGGATTACCCAAATAACCACCAGTTATGGATAGATAGTTGGCCAGAGTTGGTTATTTAGCATTAGGCAACCATTCTAGGGGAAGTATAATTCAGAATTCAAACCATTTCTACTCGACTTTAAAAATGTTGTCACACCAGGCCCATGACGGGGGGGTGGGATACACCAGTATATATATATATATATATATATATATATATATATAGTTAGGCAGCATTTCTTCTCTAAGGTATATTTCGTTGAACAACGCAGCCATTTTTTGTCTGCAAATCTTGTCCTGTGTCCTTTCAAGTTGTCAGATTGATCTAATTATATCTGGCGAAAATTGGCTGATATATTTGCCATAATTTATTTCCCAAGTACTTTCGGCCATATCGTGGGCCATCTTTATATATATATATATATATATATATATATATATATATATATATATATATATTTTAAGAGATATTGGAAGTTTAATTTTAGTTACAGTTTCACTGTTTTTGCTAATGAATAATACCTAATAAGCGTTCGTTTTGATTATATAGTGTTCCACTAGATATAAGATTCTGATATATTTGGTTGGGAACAAAATTCCTTTTTTAAGCGTAGAAGTGTACACGTTTATGAACGATATTCTATATATGATGATGATGGATTCCATAGCCGGAAGACTGTCACGTCGTTATTAGTTTAATGCTGATTTGAATTTTTGTTGTTAGATATTTTCTTTTTGTGATTATTGGAGGAAAGGTTGGATGAAGCTCATTGGCAAGGAAGATATATATTTACTGCATAAATGACCCTTTTTTCCATTATTAGCCTGTGGATTTTTTGACACACATTGTATATATACATATATATATATATAGTGTATGTGTGTATATGTATGGTTATATATATATATATAAAATCCTGATATCTTTGATAGGAAGAAAATTCGTTTTTTTTTAATTGTAGATTAAACATGCATATATTTTCAAAACACACATATATATTCCTAAACATATGTGTATGGTTATATTTATACATTTATTTATATTTGGGTCAATTGTTTATATATATATATATATATATATATATATATATATATATAAAGTTTGTGTAACAAATACATGAAGTCAACGACGCTTAGTAACTGTCAGTTCCTTTTTGGATATTTATACTATATCAAGGATATTGAGCACTCTTTACTTATAAATGTAGCAAACTATATTCTATATATATATATATATATATATATATATATATATATATATACACACACCCCGACTACTCGTCTTTTCATAGACAACTTGCTCTCTATATCTGCCTTTCGATCTATGTGTCTATCAATAAATCTTGTCGACGTAATTAATATTGCCACTGACAAATATGGATTCCCGATTCCAGTCTAGACAAAGCAAAACTTGAAGAAAGAAAGACAAGAAAAACTGCGAAAAGCTCAGAGGATTAGGTCAGCAATGATGACGTCGCCATGTTGGGAATAACATTTCTGTCGTCATGTTGGTATCGTCGATGCAGCAGCAGCAGCAGTCATGAAATAGGCATCAGGGGACATTTTACATGTTGTAACATTCTAACTGGTGGTGGGGGAAGGAAACAATTTATCTATTTTACGTTTATATATGTTCACATATGTCTATTTATCTACGTTCATATCGATTTGAGTTAGTTTACACCTATGTCCATATATATCTATCTATTTCTATTCCTATCTATCAACCTGACTACTCCTGTTCCTATCTACCTACCTAATTCTGTTCCTATTTATTTCCCTTCCTATCTGCCTGCTATCTGCCTACCTACCTCTGTTCCTATCTATCTCTCTACCTACCTACCTCCTATCTGCCTACCTATCTATCTATCTGCCTACCTACCTACCTCTGTTCCTATCTATCTGCCTACCTACCTACCTCTGTTCCTATCTACTACCTACCTACCTCTGTTCCTATCTATCTGCCTACCTACCTACCTCTGTTCCTATCTATCTATCTGCCTACCTACTACCTCTGTTCCTATCTATCTATCTGCTACCTACCTACTATCTATCTGTACCTACCTACTATCTGCCTACCTACCTACCTCTGTCTACCTACCTACCTACCTCTGTTGTATCTATCTATCTATCTACATACCTCTGTAATTGTGATGAGGAATCTGATGCGTTGGGCGGGTCATCTTGTTTGGCTTGATGACTCTAGACTACCAAAACAACTTTTTTATGGTGAGCTCCTTTTTGGCAAAATACCATAAAACAACCAAAAAAACGGTTTCATGATAGTGTGAAGGAGTGTCTAGTGTGCTCTGGTATTCCCGTCGATAATTGGGAGTCCTGACATCTGATCGTGGGCAATGGAGGGCTGCGATGTACAGGGGTGCAGAACTGTTTGAAGCTACAAGGGCAAAACTCAGGAGAGTGTGTCGAAAACGTGAAACTCTGCCGACCAATTCTAGTGATGTGTGTATCTGTGAGGAGTGTGACTAGGCCCTGTTGTCAAAGGCAGGCTTGGTCAATCACATGAGAGCTGCCCGGCTGCAATTGTTGTCTCTACCATACCACACTCTGATTCCCAGCATGATCACCAACATGAGGACAATGATGGTATACAGCACCTATCGACTCGGTCAACACTGATCGTTATGTGTGCCAGATGTGTGCTTGACAAGATCGAAAAATCATGAACGAGCCCACAAACGGACAATGAACGAAAGAGTGGTAGTCGCCTGACAAGACGTTGCGATCAATATACCTACCTCTGCTCGTATCTATCTGCTGTCTACCTACCTACCTCAGTCGTACCTGTCTATCTACCAACATATCTACGTTCTTATCTACCTATATCTACCCATTTCCCTATCTATCTACCTCTCTATCCCTATGTACCAACCTATCTTTGTTCTTATTTATCTATCAACCTATCTATCTACAGCAATCTCTGTTTCTATATATTCTGTTCATCCTATCTGTTCTTAACCATCTACTTACCTCTGCATATATGTATATTACATACCTCTGTTTATATATATATATATATATATATATATATATATATATATATATATATATAATTTGTCTATACCTCTGTCGATGGATAGATCAAGATAATTTTTTTATGCTTAGCTTCCTTTTAAATTGGGTTCGGTCATAGATAGATAATATAAGGTTTATAAGTAAATAGTTCAATATCGTTGATAGAGCATGTATAACTATGTTAGGATAGCGTTGAAATGAATGCTCTTGGTTATTGGCAGTTTCACGGCTATGGTTTGAAAATAGCATAGACAAGAAACTGTCAGTAACCAAGTATCGACGACTTTATATCCACGCTACCCTAACTAAGATAGTGTATGTGTGTTTATTGGTTGAAGGTATTTCAATATGTATCGATACTACTGAGTCTTTCGTTGTTGCTTATTTGTTTGTCTTTTTTTTTGGTTTTGTGTGTGTGTGTGTTTTTTTTTTTTTCTTAAATTTAATATTTCAATGAAGACTTGTGAGCAGCTGATCTGCTTGTATAACAAAAAGATGTCTAGACAGGATCATGTTTAGAAAAGTAAAAACAACATTTTTCATTGACCTGATGAAAAAAATATTCCAAGTGTGTACCACATATACTCATCGTGCATAAGTTGAGTACGGTCGTGAAATGATTGATTTCTGAATTAATTGAAAAGGTTTACTTAATTATGTTTGAATGTGAACCTTCTAAAATCATTATTTATGTATATACATTTCTCAACCCTCTAGCAGGGTCCCTTTTCCTTCTCCAAGACTGCTTGCTGTAAAAAGAAAAGTCGGCGGAGTCTGTTGTCGATATTACATTGATAGACCAGTGAGATTGCTCCTCACTTTATCACACATATCAAAACCGTGCTACTCATATGCTGCCTACCAAGGTTTAATTGCTGAGTCCGACCTAGTATTTATCCATAGCTGGCGGGGAAATAGTGGGATGAAAATCTTTCCCAAGGGTATTAGCGCTAGGTGAAATGCAAAGAGCGTCGCTCAGAATTTGAACTCGGCTTGTCATGTCCATTTTCTACAAGATTAATTATCATACCACAAAT
>CM042160.1:12172041-12182041 GCA_023376005.1 Doryteuthis pealeii
GGTCAGACTTATATAGCTAGATGTGAAGAGACTATGATATATATATATATATATATATATATATATATATATATATATATGACAGAGAGAGTGAGAGCGAGATATTGGAATAGTGACATATATATATATGTGTGTGTGTGAGAGAGAGGAAGAGCGAGCAAGATATTCGAACAGAGTATATATATATATATATATATATATATATGTGTGTGTGTGTGTGAGAGAGAGAGCGAGATATTCGAACAGTGTAATATATATGTGAGAGAGGGGCTGAGATAGATTGGTTTGATGGTTTGCTTTCTTCTTTTAATGGCATATCAACCTTCGTAGGTTATTTAATGCCAAATCCAGTAGTGGTTCTATCAAACTCATAACTTGTGGATAGGTATGAAAAAATCAACAACCAAATATGAACAGAATTAGGTAGAGAGGAACATATTCAAATCGATAGATGCGGACATATTCTTTCTGTTACTTAAACGTGAAGCGACATTCATTGATCTTTATCAGCTACGAATAGCTCACAGAAATTTTCATTTAAAAAGAATAAATTGACAGGCACTATGCGCTGCTTTTGTCGAAGAAACACTTGTATAATAGAATTCAAGTGGTAAGAAAATTATACGGAGTGGCCTATTGCCAACATCAGCCGAAAAGCGAGCGAGTCTACCCTCTTTTCGCTAGTGCTAGACCGGTGAGATGTTTTTAGCTGAGGTGGAGCACCATATCTACCGATTTTTATGGGGACGCGGAGTCCAATGGTTAGAGTTGTAGGAAATGGAATCATCGACCCGAGTTCAATTCCTGGACGAAGCTGTTTGCATTTCACATGGCGCTAATACCATTGGGAAAGGTATGAATTCACTTCTCCCTCCGACTATGGGTAAATAGCGGCGCAAACTGGGTTCTTTAACCATGGCTAGGTAACCAGTCTCGGAGAAGGAAAACTCTGAATTCAACTCAGCATAATAAATTGACCTTGTGTCGCATCCTGCTCGCGCAGAGTGGTTGGTATATATATATATGAGGAAAAGAGGGTTAGAATGAATCCGACAGAGTTAGGTAAAATATGAGGAATGAAAGAACAAAACTCAGACAAAATGTGTAGTATATTTCGCTGGAGTATTGAATTCGGTGTCTTCAGCTTTTATTGAATTATCAGGATCATACAAGTGTTTTAAACACTATAAAACACTTGTATGATCCTGATAATTCAATAAAAGCTGAAGACGCCGAGTTCAATACTCCAGCGAAATAAACTACACATTTTTGTCTGAGTTTTGTTCTTTCATTCCTCATATTTTACCATATATATATCGTTAGCGCACAGATCAGATTATCCAAGCTGTGCTGCTCATGCGCTGTGCGGGCGAGGACCAGTATCGAACCCAGAACCATGGGAGAAAATAAGAAACAGATTTATCAACACTACAAGTGATTTGAAACTTTACATCTTTCTTCAATTATGCCGTGGACTTGTAAATTACTTTTTTAATAGCTGGAATATATCATGAACAATTTTGATACTCATTATACACTTTTATATAATTTTACATCAAGCTCTTTTGAGTTTTATTATGAACTATAATGCTTCTGACTTTTTAAAATAAGATTTATTTTATTTTTAACACAGAACACGCATTTTTTTTAAATTCCAGCATTGAATAATATCGTTTTGTTTGTACCCTTTCTTCTAACGGTTGTTCATCCCGTCTTTCTCTCATACTTAATTAAGTAAAGCAATGAAAAGCAAGATGGATGATAACTGATCTATTTTAATTTTTAATTTAGAAATGTAGATCCTTGTAGCGCAAAACTGGAAAGGACTGGAACTGAAACAAGAACTTAAAAAGTGGGTTTAGAGACAGAAATGACAATCTTTAAAGAAACGGATAGACTGAAGAAGAAGAAGAAGAAGAAGAAGAAGTTTTGTCAAAAATGGCGGAACGTGAGATTTGCAGCTACGTTTGACGTTGATGAGAGAGGGGGCTGTAGGTGGGGAGCAAACTGTAAGTTAATGAAAGTTCTAACGACTACAAGAAAGTCCGAGGTAAAGAGTGAAAATGAATAGAGAAGAGGAGACTAATTCATGAAGTTAAGAACAGAACGAAAAAGCGGGAACGATGCGTGCAGATTGTTAAACATGTTTTGGGGTCGGGTTGTTTTGTTTTTTGTTTCTGTTTCTGTTTTGTTTTTTTGTTTTTTGCTTTTTGTTTTTTGCTTTTTGTTTATTTAAAATCTGTTCGTTTTTATTTTTTTTAACAACGTTTAATTTATTTTCTTACTTTGGCTTGTGGTATAATTTTTACTTCGGAGATTTAAATTATTGTCAGATGGAAGAGAAAGGAAGATGCTCTCTCTCTCTCTCTCTCTCTCTCTCTCTCTCTCTCTCTCTCTCTCTCTCTCTCTCTCTCTCTCTCTCTAAATTCTTTCTTGCCTTAATCCATCAAATTTTCCCTTATTAAGGGTATGTATACTCCAATGGAGAGAGTTGCCGGGCAAACGTGACAAATAAATAAACTGAAAACGTTTTTAAAAAAATAAAATAAAAGGACCTGCATATACGCGTTGGGTGGGAGGGACTTGAAAAATAAACTGTAAGAGAAACGGGAGAAACTGTTTTACGAAAACCGGGAAGAAGGTTGGACCTAAAAAATAAAAAAGAGGCAGAGTGGTAATGGTTTAAAAGAGAGAGAGACAGAGCGAGAAAAATTGAGAGCTTAGAGAATTCAGAGGAAGCCAAATTTTATATCATTATTTTTTGAAAGATAAGCGAAAATTATCGCCTTGAATAAAGAAAAGAATAACGTGCAAGTAAAAAAGACCAAAATCCAATTAAAAAAAGAAGCAAAGATAAGATAATTAGTTTGAAAGAAAGAAGACAAAAATGTGTGTCCTTCTTTGTAGGTCACATCGCTGCCTGTATCATATTGGTGCCAGCCAGTGGTCGAACCCAACCCAAATTTAAATTTTCAGTTTTCTGTACTAGACTAAGATATGCTTACTTAATATCTACATATTGTATAGGGAATTTGATATACTTTTACTAATATATATATATATCTGTGTGTGTGAGAGAGGGTTTCGCGTCTGATTCGCATATTTGTGTTATAAAAATAGAAATATTGAATGAATGTAAGTTTTCAAACAGACTAATATTTAAGAAATACTAGTTTTTGGGGGTTTTTTTAAATATCGGGGTGGAGGAATCAATACATTTACATCTAGCCCTGATGATGGCACAGCGGAGTGCTGAAAGTACTAGGTCCGAAAACTTTGGACTAATCAACAGACTCCAACCCGATATTAAAAAAACTGGCCAGAAAACTAGAAAAGATCGACAAGAAACTTGACAGGCATGAAATGTCCGTCTTGATCAACATAGTACGCATAAAAGAAAAATACCACCCAAGTATATATATATATATATATATATATATAGAGAGATAGATTAATTTTGATATATATATATATATATATATATATATATATATATATAAGTAAAGAGTACTCGATCTCATTATTAGAGCATATATATCTAAGTTAAGGTAACGTAGACATGAAGTCACCGGCGCTGGATAACTAACAGTGTCTCCCCTCTGCGATTTTTACCCTAACACACACTCACACACATTATATATATATATATATATATATATATATATATTATGTATATTGTGTATGTTAGAAGTACTTAAAAGTTATCAATGTCTTATGTAGTTATAAAAATCGACTATAAGAATTGCATGCTGTTTTTTTTTTTTAAGTTTTATATAGTGTGCGTGCGCGTGCGTGTCCGCTTTTTCGGAAGAAAGAAGATGAGGGAGAAAAGGGGTACTGGTATAAAGAAGGAAAATGGAACGTTAGAAAGAAGTGAAGAATTTTAAAAAAATGTAGAATATATTTCAAACCGGGAAAGATAAAACTTCAATAAAAAAAGACCTCATTAAACAAAAATGAGATTTACAAAAAAAGTTTAAAAAAACAAAATTGGTCCTTAGGTATCATTACAAGTGTGTTGAAGTGGATATTTTGTACGGAAGGAAAGAATCAGACCAAAAAAAAGAAAAGAAAAAAAAAGAAACAACAAAACGAAGTGATTGAAAATGTGTTTACACAAGCAGCTGATAGGAAGGGAATTTAAAATTTCAGAAATAATTTCTTTAAGGAAAATTGAATGAAGGAAACATTGAATTGAGGGAGAATTTCACGGAAAGGGAAACTGGATTTGAAAATCTTCTCTAGAAGGGAATCCTTTCATTGCTCTGATATTTGCTGTGTCGCCTTGCACGCTGGCCCCGATCGAAACTGTGCCATTTTTTTCTTCTATCATGGCGGGAAATTCTGCCGTTTCCGCTCTCAGGGAAACAGACAAGACAAAAGCAAAATAATGTAGAAAATATGTTCTCACGATTAAATCTATATAACTGTATATTATCATCATCATGTCGTTCAGACAGCACGGATTCCCATAACTCTCACCAAATGGGGCCACCTGTTGGATGTGGGTGACAACCAGTGACGCTTAAGGACGGAATCCTGGTGGATGAGCAATCCATGACATGTAACACTCCACTTAAACCCTTACTTAGGCAAGACGAGCGATCAGAGAGACCCCCTCTGATCAATTGGCTGGTCATGCAACACTCCACTTAGGCTAGACGGTCGGTCGGAGAGGCCCCTTCCGATCCATCGACTGGTCATGTCAAGCCCTAGTACCTATATGATTGTCACAACCTTATTGCCCTTATGGCAACCCCCAATTCGTTTTATCATATGGGTGCTAGAAGGCGGTGGTTGAGGGTCTTAATGTCGTGGGAATGACGTTAAACTCTATTTGATGGTGAGATTCCAGTTCTGCAGTACCCCTTCATCACCATTGCTCGCAGGTCCACTTTGACCTGAGTAGTAGTTCCTGCTAGGGTCACATCAATGGGTTAAATTGGAAATTCGTTTACAAAAAAATTGAGTATCCATTAAAAATGAATTTTCCAAAACTTTATTGGCATTAAATGACCCACTGAGGATTATATGCCGTAAAACAAACCAAACCAACCCATAACTCTCTATCACTACCCGTCCGTGTCCGCTCTCGCTTCTAATAGAATACACACATCGGATTTACGTAGCTTTTTCAAAAGTCAACCTACACTGATATGTCCATATGTGGGTGCCCATAGGATAAAGTCACTTATAAGCTCGCCCTGTCTTCTCCAGCAGTGTTTAGTATGTTTTGTTCCTCTTACTCCAATGGTTTGTGTGATAGGTGGCAAGTGGCCGTACAACTGCTTTTTGTGGAGTGCTGTCTTCAGGGTTTGTTCAAGACGTTAGAGTCCAAGTGGTTTTCTTTTAACCTCCGTCTTCTTTTCTAATTTATCTTTTTCCTTCTCAACAGTTAATTTTCGTCCAGTTGATTTTATTTTTAAGTTTATTCATTCTTCCCCCTTCTCTCTCTCTCTCCTCTCCCTTCACTCTCTCTCTCTCTCCTCTCTCCTTCTCTCCTCTCTCTCTCACTCTCTCTCTCTCTCTCCTCTCTCTCCTCCTTCTCTCTCTCTCTCTCCTTCTCTCTCTCTCACTCCTCTCTCTCTCACTCTCTCTCTCACTCCTTCTCTCTCTCTCTCTCCTTCTCTCTGTCCCCCCCACCGCTCTATCCTCATTTTTTTTTCAACAATTCATTTATGTGTTACTTTATCCGTCTTATATTATTTTTTTAAATCCTTATAACCCTTCACATTTTGTTCCTGTATTTTTTTCTTCTTCATTCTCTTCACACAAACGTTTGCACTATATCAATTTATTATTATTCACAAACAAATTTGGTCGTTGTCCAATACCAAAGTAAATGGGCATTTACACACCGGTATATATATATATATATATATATATATATATATATATATAATATATATATATGTATATATATATGTGTGTATATATATGTGTATATATAAATATGTGTGTGTATATGTATATATGCATGTGTATGTATGAGTATGTATATATATATAAATGTGTGTGTGTGTGTGTATATATGTGTATATGTGTATATATATATGTGTGTATGTATGTGTATATATATATGTGTATGTGTATATATGTGTATATGTGTGTATATATATATGTGTATATGTGTGTATATATATATGTGTATATGTGTGTATATATAATATGTGTATATGTGTGTATATGTATGTATGTATATATATAATGTGTGTGTGTGTATGTGTGTGTGTATATATATATATATATATATATATCTTTATTTATTTGTCTGTCTGTTAACCTTTCTCTATCACCCCTAAATCTTTCCCTTCATTTTAGGATTTTTATAGTTATTTTGAAAATCCTCATCATTTATTTCTATTATTTCTTTGCTCTCCCTCTTAACTTATCTTAGCAACATCTCCTTCTGCAAGTGTTATAAGGAACCGGTGTTACACATCCGTCAACAGAGTGAAGAACTGCTTTTAGCGAAAATATTTCTCAATTTACTTTTAGGGGGATTTTGCCTTTTCTTCTTGTTCTTCAACTCATTTTATTTATTTATTATTTGCATCTCCACACCATGGATATCTGATGAGAATCTAGTGACTACAATTCCGCTCAAACATTTAGCTCCCTTCTCAGTATATTTGCAGGTTTAACTGGTGTAGTAATCTTCATTGTTTTAATACTTCCCACGACCTCCAGCTTTGCAAGTGTCTTTGGAGCCGTTTAGATTGTGCCAGTAGCTATGACTCTTACGTTCCAAGGATATTATCTGAAGTGATCTGAACGCAGCCGGTTTTTCTTCGCACTTGGGGCCAGTTAAACCAGATCAAATTGGTGACAGGTGATAATGTGGCACAATTTCCCCAGATCCTAGGCAACAAGTCTCTTATTTTGGATGCTACCTGTAGCGACACCTCCTCTGGTGTGGGACTATTTTCTATCTGCAACAGACGTAGGCATCGTCGAGGATCGTAAATTAGCTCGTTACCAATCGCTTTCAGATTATATATATATATATATATATATATATATATATATATATGATGAGGAAATTAATCCGACGATATGTGAAGAAAATGTTTTCAAAAATATAACAGACACAGGATGTTATGATCAAAGGAAAAATGTTATATGTCTATACTTAAGTATTTTGGTTTATGATAAACTATCATCGGGACAATGCAAATGAAATTTTGTAAGTGTATGGTGAATGTGTGAATATAATGTTATTTACTGTTATTTTTTATATGTGCGTCATCTTATGATCTTCATTTTCCATTTTTTCACATGCAATGATCACCTCACCAGCTTTCGTATTTAAACGCGCATATAAAAAATAACGGTAAATAACATTATATTCACACATTCACCATACACTTAACATTTTTCATTTTTCTCCCTTACAAACTTTCTTTTGCATTATCCTGATGATGGTTTATCATAAACCGAAATAATTAAGTATAGACATATAAACTTTTTCCTTTAATCATAACATCCTGTGTCTTTTATATTTTTGAAAATATTTTCTTCACATATATACATATACTTGTACACGAGTAGGATGTGATACAAGGTAAATTTACTAAGCGGAGTTTAAAGGTTTGAATTCAGAGTTTTCTTTCTCAAAGACCGATTTTCCTACCAAGATAAAATAGCCCAGTTAACCCTACTACTTACCCATAGCTGGAGGGAGAATAGTTGGATACAAACCTTTCCCAATGATATTAGCGCTATGTGAAATACAAACAGCCTCGTCCAGGATTTGAACTCGTGTCGCCGTGCCCATTTCCTACGGCGGTAGACATTACACCATGAATACCTCAGATATATACACACAAGGTGTGTCAAAAAAGTATCGAGATTTTTTGTACTTTTTGACACACCTTATATTCTGAAAAAAAAATAACCTTCTATCCATTGTTCATTTCTATCTTGCTAAATACAGTTTCAAACTGGCCACTTTTATGACATACCGGATGTACAATAGGTTAATTATTTTCAGAATACAAGATTATTTTAGCATCTGAGTTGGAGCGCCACACCTACCATCAGCTCCTTACTTTTCTGCACAGATCCCGTGCTACTCATATGCTGAATTGGCGGGGGCCGGTATCGAACTAGAGACCTTGTGGTTTCTAGCCGAACACTCTACCGACTGAGCTAAATATATATACACTCTACCGACTGAGCTAAATATCGGCCCCCACCAACTCAGCTTATGAGTAGCACAGGGATCTGTGCGGTAAAGTAAGGAGCTGATAGTAGGTGTGGTGCTCCACCTCAGATGCTAAAATAATCTCCTTGGTCTAGCGCTAGTGAAAATGGGATAGACTCCCTCGCTGTCTGGTTGATTAGGCCGCCCCGACGACTTTACTTTTACTTACATTCATTGTACATTTCTATCTTGGTAAATACAACTTCAATCTCGATATTTTATGATACTTTTATACCTTGTATATATATATATATATATATATATATATATATATTAGTGCGTGTGTTTCATTAACATGTTTATCTTATCTTTATGCTCATAAACTGTCTGTCAAATTATAAATGCATTTTACAATTATATTTTCATAGATGTTTTATTTTGCGCACGTATTCCATTATGATTTGTGCGAATTTATAGATTATCTAAAGGTCAACGTTGTTACTTTTATCTGTGCATTGATTATTTAACACTTTTGTTATGTGGAAGAGTACGTCACCGCTTTTCTATCTTCGTAAACATTTTTGCAAACAAGCCGCATAATGATTCCAGTAGAGAGAGAGAGGGGGGTGTAAATCGAGGAAAAATTGCTACATTAATTCTCCAGGTATTTAGATTAAAGTTTAGCGTGTCTTTTAACTCTTTGCCTACTTTAAACCGCTCACGGCGGCTCTCCAACCACTGCAATCCTACTGTAAACCGCTGGTAGCGGCTCTCGCACGTGTCACTTGTTAACACTGAAAAAATCACTACGTGAACACCTCTGCCATCTTTTGGCGAGTTCTAAGGTACTACCACTTCAGGTCTAGAGTGAACCTGGGAGTAATGGCAATGAAGGAGTACCTCATACTTTCCAGTACTGCTGCCTTCCCACAATAGTATCAAACCAAGGACACGCTTTGTGGGGGGGGGGGTCTTGGACCCCTGCAGAGGATACAGTCAAGGTATTCTAAGTCCCACCAACAGGGTGATGTATTTATTTTTTTTTTTTTTTTAATTGTTGCATGAAATATTGAGTAGACGTGTCTGATACAGCTATGAATTTATCACGATTTATTGAATAAAATGTTTACATTTTAATACATATAGTTTCAGTAGATCCCCCTTCTGCAATTTTCAAGCTTTGTATACTCTTGCAAAGGGCTTTTGAGTGAATCTTTATACGTGTAACAAAATGATGTATGTCTGTGTCTCTCTGTTAACAGATAAATGCGTTCAATCCTCTATCAGGTGCGTATACCTATGTAGGGAGATGAGCGTGTCTGGCTTTGTCCACGGGCCTTCGGGTATTGATCGCCAGCGTCTGATCTTCGAATGACTAGGAAGACCAACTATTGAGATCTATCGACGGAAACCAAGGTAAAGGGAAGTTTATTGATCGTCAAACTAGGATGATGTGAGGGAGTAGTGGAAAGGCCTGGGGGTCGGAAGAAGGGGAAAGACAATCCGACACTGGAACAGTTACAGAAATACCGGTTCAACCAACCAGGAAGAGGACGCATACCCTCTGTGGAAGGGGAAAATCTGCGCCAGTACACAAAACCAGTAAACTTCGAACATGAGGGAGGAGAAAACGGTTACAAACGTGTAAAATTGGAACCAGAGAAAAGTCTGAATTTCGGTTGTGGCTACGGATTTCTTTTATTTCTGAGTAATGCTATAACAAGAGGCATGTGTTCGTGTATCCCTGAACTGGTCGTCGGATATCAGGACATAATGTTAAATCACTGTGATAGCACACTCATAATTAGCTTATTTATCTTGACAATTGCAGCAGTTAGCTGTTAGCCCCAGAAT
>CM042160.1:12187041-12199541 GCA_023376005.1 Doryteuthis pealeii
TGAGTACCAGGTAAGGATCATTATAGTATTAACAGTCTGAGACCAACAGGCTCGCCATTTTATCGTAAGTTGTGTTTATTAAAAATTAATATTTCCTACAAGTTCGGTTATGAGAAAGGAGTATCCAGTGAAGACTGCACTCGTTAAAAATAACAATCGCCTGCGAGATTAGTTTTGCTAAAACTGCTCCACAGCAGGGTAGTCAGAATTATGTGTTATTATCATTGGATAAAATGTTTGCGCTCTTTGTTCAACTCTGAGCCCTTTCAGAGTTTAAGCACGTTTTTGTCGTATCATCTTCTCGCTAAAATGAATATCGGCTCGACTTTCTTTGAAATAGTCACCACTTCTGTCTTACGAATGACAGATATGTAGATGACACACCGTGACACAACCAAATGGTTTCGCTCATATTCCACGCGAAGCCCCCTTTTTCCCCTTCTCTCTCTCTCTCTCTCTCTCTCTCTCTCTTTAAGTTCACTCTGGGGTCTTTTAGTGCAGCTCCATCGGTTGTTTGGTATGCTTTTTATCTTATCAGCAATGATTATGTCAAGTCTTGAATCGAATGATCTTTTTGTACTTCAAAACCTTTACTACTCAACGCTTCATTATTATTATTATTATTATTATTTACTCCTTTTGAGTTTTCACATCAGCATTAGCGGATGGTCTTTCACTGGAGTCTGAGTGACAGCAAGTCTCCTCAGGTATCCAGGACTCTTCTGAGTATTCTGGCAGATTGCAGCAGTGCAGTTTTCTGAATGGTTTCAATCCTTCCTCTGATTTCCAAACTTTCCAAACCCTTTTCCAATCATTTTGGAACAGTTCCAAGTGCACCAATTACAATTGGTATCACTTTTCAGTTCTCTGGTAAGGTCCAGATATTTGCCCATTTTCATTTTCCTTTAGCTTTACACTGTGATCTGCTGGAACTGCAAAATCCACCAGTTGACAAGTTCTTTCTTTTTTGTTTATCAACACTAGATCTGGTCTTCTTGCTGGGATAAGGTGATCCGTTTTTATTTCAAAGTCCCAGATTCTGGTTTATGCATATACCATTTGGTTTTATGGTCAAAATTGAATTTTTTGCATAACTCCCAGTGGATCACCTTCCCAACCCAGTCGTGTCTAATTATTATTATTATTATTATTATTATTTCACACCAGCATTATCTGATGGTTTTTCACTAGTGTTTGAGTGACAACAAGTCTCCTCAGGTCTCCAAGACTCTCCTAAGTATTCTAGCTGATTGCAACAATGCTGTTGTCTGGATGATCTATTCTCATTATCATTATATTTGTTTTGTTGTGGATTTTCCACGCCAATTGTAAATTATTGTTTTCTCATTTGAGTCCGTGTGAAAGCAAGTCTCCTCATATCATCAAACCTTTCATCGTCATTATTCCCAGGTCCACTCTGAACCGGAGTGATAATACGTGTTAGGGTCCCATCTATGGGTTAAATAGAAGAAAAAAACGAGCTTAAAGATGTGTTAAAAAACATTGAGATTGAAAAAAAGAAATACCATCAAGAATGAATAAAACAAAACGTCTTCGGTATGAAATAACCCAACAAGGGTTGACAAGTTGTAAAATCCAACCAAACCAATCAGATCTCTGGGAATGATGTGGAATATAGTGAGGATCGAACACTATACTTTAGCATGTTGCAGTGGGTGTCCCAACGTGATGTAATGGTTAGAAGACTAGTATCGAAGATCCGTTGCTACTGAATAGCGAGTTCGATCCTTGCTGAGTGCCCCTTGTGTCACATCCTATCTGTGGCGAACGGGTTGGTACGGTACATTTGTGGAAATAAAATTATTTCTCTGAATTTATCCACGATTGTTTTGTTTTGTTTTTTGGTATGTTTTTATGGGATGGGGCTTACTCGTGTATAAGTCGACCCTTGATTTATGGAATGGAAATTTATCAAATTTCTATCTGAAACCATGAGTGGCGTACATTCCTTACCATTATGGTTAAAAATCAACCGTTAAAGATGATTACTCACACATATGAAGTTATTTACTAAGCTTAGCTTAGTGGCATCAAGCCAAAAGTTATGGGCGCCCAATGACAATCGAACTCACTAATAATAGTTTGCTAATCCAGTTTGTGTAACCATTACGCTACGTAAGGTGCTCTTTATTCATATATATGTATGTTTAGCAAAAAAAAAAAAAAAAAGATAGTTTTTCAAAACTCGACCTATCCACGAATATAAGACGGTATCTTCATCTATGTACTTTATTCAAATATTCAGTTTTCTTTTTTTTTTATTGTATTTTCTCTTCTGGTCTTAAATTGGCTATTAATACCGGAATGTTTCGTACGCAATATTCCTCTGGTTTTTCACTGTCGTCCCGGGTTCGCGCACTTTAGCATTTACTTTACCATCTATCATTTGGAATGATGGATTTTTTTTCTTCCTTTTCTTCCTTCCCCGACGTTAGCTTTACCACGTCTGGACTTTTTCGAACAGAGATCTGTGTGTGTGGTTGTCGGTGGACGTGTGAAGGGGTAGGAGCATGAGTGGGGAGGAGTGAGAAAAGAGAGTTGAGAAGAAAAGTAAAAGTGAGAGACAGGTATGCACACGTCCTGACTATGTGGAGGGTAAATTAACATTTGAAAATTGGCGGTGGAGAGACTGTATCATTAATCAAAAATAAATAGACAGGTATCTCGACAATTCGGATGAGATGAAAGCACAAATTCGAAAAGGGGGATAGTGAAAAAATGTTTCCACATACATAAAACGCGGGACGGACGGGCTAAGTATTCCCATCCCAATATTTAGTACCTGGACACACACAGGCAAACATATATATATATATGTGTGTGTGTGTGTGTGCGTGTGTGCTGGCCTAAAAGTCACACTACCTTTGAAATAGCGCACAAGTGCGGAGTGACAAATGATGGACATCTGCATGACATCATCTTCCATGATTAGACCAATAAAATTTCCAAATGATATATTTGACATACACGGAAACATTTAATTCATTTATTAAATACATTAAGTCATTCATCTTTATTTTCAGTGGTAGCATATGCCTTTCGAGTTGTGTGTGTATATATATAAATACATATGTACACTTTATAACCCGCTTTATAATTATTACATGACGGTGATATATACTCACACACAATATATATATATATATATATATATATATTGTGTATGTGAGTATACCTCGCCGTCATGTAATAATTATAAAGCTTGTCTTTCAGATCATTAGTTTAAAATGGTGAGATCGAAGCTGACTAGGCACTCTTACTTGCGACGATGATGATAGAAAATTATATATATATATATAAAGTCGTCGGGGTGGCCTAAAGTCGGTATCAGACTATCAGCGAGGGAGTCTATCGCCTTTTCAATAGCGCTAGACCCAGGAGATTGTTTTTGCCTCTGAGGTGGAGCGCCACGCCTACCATCAGCTCCTTACTTTACCACACAAATTCCTGTGCTACTCATATGTTGAGTTGGTGAGGGCCGGTATCAAACTAGGAAACTTGTGGTTTCTAGCCAAAAGCTCTACCGACTGAGCAACATATATATTATATATATATGTGTGTGTGTGTGTGTGTGTTGAAAAATGGAAATGAATCTGACATTATGTTGAAAGGATAAATATAAATAAATAAAGGAAAGAAAATGTTGAATGGATAAAATTAGTTTAATGAATTACCAACACGTGTTTCGCCCGGGAGTTATATATATATATATATAT
Organism: Doryteuthis pealeii; assembly: GCA_023376005.1. Taxonomy (NCBI): domain Eukaryota; kingdom Metazoa; phylum Mollusca; class Cephalopoda; order Myopsida; family Loliginidae; genus Doryteuthis; species Doryteuthis pealeii. The sequence continues at coordinate 12,190,779 of CM042160.1, forward strand.
TATATATATATATATATATATATATGTGTGTGTGTGTGTCTGTACGCGTATATACACATATGTATATATATGTGTGTGTGTGTATACATGTGTCTATATACACGAGTGTGTAAGTCTATATACATAACTATATTTATGTATGTATCTATAAATATATGAGAGTATATGTATTTGTGTGTGTGCTCGCGCGCGTGCACGCTCAAGGTAATGATAAAACTGAGGGTTTTTTTTTAAGTCTTACACAAATACACAATTGCGATAGAAAGTCCATGTTGCAAAAAAAAATCCAGACAGGGAGTTCTTGACTATTTGAAAAAAAAAAAACAACGTTTAATGTTTCTTTTATTTAGACACTTTTAAACCAGGCACGAACTCGTAACTCTTCTGTCAGTGAGAAAGCACAACTACTGCATCCAGCAATAAATACATCCAGCCACATACTTACATACACACATACATACACGTGTGCGCTAGAATTTGTGAGCTTTTTTTTGTTGTTGTTGTTTGTTGTTTTGGGGGGGGTTTAAAGTTTTTTGTTTGTTTGTTTTTTTTACTCAAGGCTGATTACCCTTGTATATATGTGGTATGGTTTCCCCTCCATCTGGTGGATTAATCGAAAATAATGTTATGTATAAGTTAATTAGAAAGCCTGTCTATTTAAATAAGCATTAGATATTCGTAGTTTCAGTTTAATAAAGATATACGTTTATCATCGCTTAGCTCGCCTTTAAGTAAAGTATATATGTAAAATACTAGACTGCTAAGCTTATATAAGAATGATAAAATTATCTGTGCGTGTGTCATATATATATATATATATATATATATATATCTCTGTGTGTATCAATTGCACATAACATGGCAGGGCGCTTACTTACCTCGTGTGAGTAGTGTCGCCATTAGCTGTATATGTGATAACCATGAAATGCACTTGTAGAAAACTTAAATGTAAATGACTGAAAGCTTAAAGGTCTATAAATTGCCGGGTTGGTGAGTCTTGTTGCTAAACTTTTCAAAACAAAGCAAAAATCGTACCACTCCTCAACATAGGTATTTTTTTTATTACTGGTAACGTCGTCTGGCAAAACTCAATCTTAACCGTATGCTGCAGTTATATAAAATCAAATGACCACAACACACATCTGCGTCAGTGTTGAGGATAAAGATAGACTTATGAGTTCAAATCCTGATGCAGTATATATATATATATATATATATATATTTTATTTTTTTTTGTGGTCCATTTTGAACAAATATTTCATGATCGCCTGGAGAGATAAAGAAAAAAATTAATCTCGTTTTGAAAATTTGTGAAAAAATGTCTCCTTTCGACATTTTCTTTAATTTCTTTAGAAATAAAAATGCATTCTTTATTTTATTTTTATTCTAACTTTCAAATAAAAATAATAATTAATGATTTTTTTACCTCAATTTTTTTCTATGAAAAGAAAAACATTTTCTAGTTCCTCAAAAACCCTCAAATTCCCTTTAGCCATTTTCATTTCTTAAGGTGCACGCATATATATATATATATATATATATATATATATATATACACCCACATAATCTGTATTATTCAATTCTTCAGACAGATTTCAATTCTTTTATAACAAAATATATTAATCTATACACACCCTGTACTTTTACAAGGATGGATTTGGCTTGAAATGACTCATGAAGGTTGATATGTGTGTGTGTCATTTAGATTTTTCGGAAAGTTGTCCTCAAGTTTATTTTTATATACATAATTTTTCGGCCGATGTATACACTGATTTGTTTCAAGTGTTTATTGTTTAACTGGGGAGCCTTCACAAAACTTCGAACCGAACCCTTTATTTTTCCTGTAGAGGTAGATTGTTTTCATTACTAAACATACTCATATATATATATATATATATATATATATATATATACTAAAATATGAGTGTTATATTTCTGGACATATTCAATAAATGTATTTGTATATCTTTCATGACTAGATAAATACTTCGCAAACCTGGAAATATTATGAAATATCACAAAGAATATGTAAATATATATGAAAATGCAAACACAAAATTTATGGTTATATATGCTTTTACAACTAAGTGTAAGCAGCAAAAATATACATGAAATTGTATAACAACTCGGATAAATTGATATATATATATATATATATATATATATATATGATGAAGGCTTTGTTGATGGCACTGCTGCTGTATTTGCGGTAACAGTCATATGAATTTGTACACACACACACACACACACACACACATATATATATATATATATATATATATATATATATATATATATATATAGTATTGTTTACGTTAGTTTTGAACAAAACCGGAAACATGAATTCCCCGATGAGAATTGAGCTCATTAGCAATGGTCTGCTAGCCTAGCACACTGATCTTTACGCCCAGGTATGTAGTTATATAATCTGTGAAAAGTTTGCTAATATATATATATATAGTGGAAAACAAAGTGTTTTAAAGGATAAATTTATTAATGGATATAAAATTTGTCAACCATAATACTTTTTTTTTTTCATGAAAACCTCCAACAGGACATGATAATATGTCTAAACTGTGTTCATCTAATTGTCCTGATGAAGGGTTTTATATAAATAAAAAAAATAACGAAATGTTTTAACGTTGACTAACTTTCCATCTATTAATAAATTCATCCTTATATATATATGAGTTAAGAGTAAGGAAATGAATCCGACGGTATATGAATAGATAAAAGGGTATGAAAACACACAATGCTGTTAAAATTAATATATTTTTATATCATTTTTATTGCTAATATTGACAATATTTCGATTTATAAATTATCATTATTCTCTGATGATGTTTTTTTTATAAATCGAAATATTAGCAATATTAGCAATAAAAATGATGTAAAAATGTATTCATTTTAACAGCACTGTGTGTTTTCATACCCTTTTATCTATACATATATATAATCAGGTAAAATGGAAATGAATCGGACGGTATGTCAATATATAAAATATGGAAGAAAAAGGTATTCAGAGAAACTATATTAAAATAATCCTCTGAATACCTTGTTTTTTTCATATATTATATATATATATATATTAAAACAATGCCTTTGGGTTTCACATGCAAATAAGTAAACATGCGTATTTATGTGCCTATTTGAGTCGACAGAGGGTGGGTGAGAATTAATGGAAGTAAATTCCGTATTTTAATTAAACCACCACATAATTTCTTTTTATCCGGACTAATCGTTGGTAAGGTTTTTACCCTTCCGATCCATAGAATCAATTTTCCAGTGAGAGTGATGAGTCCAGATGACAATGGATTCTATCGATAAACGTTCTGTCTCAAATCTGAAATTGAAAAAAAAAATTGCCACAGTGTGAACAACGCCAAAATTTTCATCTTTTTCCTACATATATCAATCTACCATTTATTTGTAAGCAAATAACACACACACACACACACACACACACACACCTTGCATATATATACATAAACAATTCATGAATAAGTTTTGTTCTCACTGTAACAATGTAACAATTACATTATAATTAGCATTTCATAATTATCTCCGTTATTTATTGACAGAAAAATAATACTTAGCACGAATGCAAATCCCATGAAATTCTCCCACAGTTTCAAATTGGAGTGGAATAGGGTTATTCCCTAAATTAGATGACTTTAAGAATACTGCTTCAATAAATAAACAAAGTCTTGCTCTGATGTCTTGGTTTTTCTAAGGGGGTGGTAATAATTTACAATAAAACGGATATTATTTGTCTATTTTTTTTTGCGATGTGACTTGATAATTTGTATTATCTAGATTTTTCGGATTGCTGTCCTCATCTTTATTGTTATATACACAACACACCTGAAGACGACCGAAACTATCAAAGATGAGGAGAACAGTCCGAAAAAGCTAAATAATTCAAAAACGGATAAAATTAGGTATTACTAACTCTAACTCTACAGAAGTGAAAATCAAAATATAAATTACGTATCTTATACTATATTAGTGGTGTCTCTGTCCATTTGTCTGTCGGGAATGCAATTGAAAACAAAGCCATGTACCAAGATTAAACAAAATTTTCTTGCGTAGAATTCTACGAGAATCCAGTGGTTGTAATTATATTTATCCCTGAATTCATTTGGGGTAAGTGATCAAATTCTTGGCTACGGTAAGTGAAAATTTTAAAAAAAAACGGGAATAACCCCGCTAAATTTGCCAATTTAATGAATATCCATATCGGACATATTAGAATCTATTTTATTGATGCTAACACTGTTGATATTGCGTTTCCATCCCTTTAAAAAAACATTAGTATATTGCGTTATTGGTAAACGAAGGTTAACATGCACAAATTTCGGTGATAACATTTTCACAGTAAACACATCGAGCGATGGGTACGGCTATCCAATGGTAAATAATTATGAGATTTGAAAAACGTATATTTAAATTTTAGTCGGATACTAAATAACCCTGTCAAGGCTGGGAGAATACAGCTATTATGAACATTTTATTTTTCAAAATGGGTAATATTGAACTTATTTAGAGACAATATATATATATATATATATATATATATATATATATATATATATATCCTAAAATAAATAAATGAATGTCTACTCACCTCTTCATGACTGTGTCATTACTACTAGTATCATGTACTTCTACAAAAATTTCAATCACAGTGTATATGTAAGCATCATCAAATCGAGCAGACAGCACAGGTTCCCATGACTCTCTCTCTCTCTCTCTCTCTCTCTCTCTCTCTCTCTCTCTCTCTCTCTCTCTGGTCACCGCTTCCTGGCAGGTCTTCTGTACAGCATCCAGAATCCACACAGAGTTGATTGATGTAGGTTTTTGCTGGTCGAATCACACTGGTGTGTCCACGTCTGGGTGTCCACAGGAGTTCGTCTTAAAGTGGTAGCAATTCTTTTAGGTTTTATCTTGCTCTGCTGGTTAATATTAAGCACTTTTTCTGTTTTTATGAAAAAAAGTTTCTCGAAAGATTTGTTTATTCCACTAAATATATGTATATATATATATATAAAGGATAGATAAATAAGGAAAGAAAATGTTGAATGGATAAAAAGGAAATTAATGAGTTGCCAACACGTGTTTCGGCCAGGAGTTTGTTCATGTACACATTGTATTCTCCTTATTGTTATTTTAAATATAAAATAATAATAGAAAATTATAAATATTTAAGTATACAAAGAAAAACGGCATTCTTAACTGTAAAACTTTTATATTTGAAGTTGAAACGGTCAAAATACAGAGTATTTTGAAATGTTCGAAATAAGAATTTTTTTGTTTTTTTGAAAATTATTTGAGAACGCTTACAGTTGGAGAAATCGAGTGAAGTTTTATGATATATAGAGTATATGATTACCACTTTTTTACGATATTAATTGGGTTTTTAAAGAGATTTTCACTGTATGGAAAAGTATGAAACCCAGGGTTACAATATATATATATATATATATATATATATATAACGTGAATTTTAATAAAAGATAGACATTTCACTTCTAATAATGAATAAAGCAGTTGGTGTTATGTGTGTGTCATTTTTTAATTAAACATGAATGATTAATAAATCTTATTTTGTGCCATAAAATCATTGAGAAGTACTAATTAAATATTAAGACTTACATAAATCTTATATTTCACTTTAGTTTTTAATTCTACGTGGTGAACGAATAGGTCCACGCAGAGCAAGGTTTTAACGTTTCCTGTCACAGACTATTGTTAGTAAATCAGAGCCTCGTTGTTGTTCCCTTGACCCAATCATAGAATGAATGGAAGACACGATCTCCCGTAGATTTGTCGACAAGTTCATCTTTGCTTGACCATTAACGTAGTGAACCGGCTGTCCAAAAACCATACGGCATAGATCCAGATGGTGAGGGGGAGGTGGGGTAAGGAATACGTTGTCGCGAGTTCGATCCTCGCTTGGCGTCACTCCAGTAGTGTGTCTCTAATCCAGACTTAACGACGCTAGTGTAAACTTATCTTCCCTCGCACATAATTCTGTAGATATCACAGGTGCACGTGCAAAGACACGAGTTTTTATGAGTTAATTCCGAAAACAAGGACCCACACTTTTCTGTAGTCCCCCAACTCCCCCACCCCCAATCTCTCCAGCTGTGTCTGTGAGGAACGCGATTCGGTCCAGTGTCATGTCTTGACATTTTTATAAAGCCTTAAAAAAAAAAAGAAGAAAATGTTTGCTGAACAGGCAGACTTTTTTTTTTCTTTTCTTTTTTTTTTTTTTTTTCTCTTTTTTTTTTCTTTTTAGCGGGAGTGGGGTTCGGTGTGGAGAGAACAAGTCTATTTATTTACTTATTAATTTATTATTAGTGCTTCAACAACACATTACAAGGAAACAACTGTTATGCTCACCAACAAATACATATGTGTGTGTTTGTATATATTTTGTGTATCAATTAATGTGTGTATATATGTGTATATGTTTGCGTATATATAAAATGCATATATATATATATATAGGTTTATACATATATTTGTGTATACATGTGTATATGCATGTATATATTTGTGTATACATGTGTATATGCATGTATATATATTTGTGTATACATGTATGTATATATATTTGTGTATACATGTATATATATTTGTGTAGACATGTATGTATATATATTGTGTATACATGTATGTATATGTATATATTTGTGTAGACGTGTGTGTATACATGTATACGTATATATGTATACATGTATACGTATATATTTGTGTATAAATGTATATATATAAATATTTGTGTATACATGTGTGTATACTATACATGTGTGTATACGTATATATTTGTGTATACGTGTATATATATATATTTGTGTATACGTGTATACGTGTATACGTATATATTTGTGTATACGTGTATATATATAAATATTTGTGTATACATGTGTGTATACATGTATACGTATATGTTTGTGTATACATGTATACGTATATGTTTGTGTATAAATGTATATATATAATATTTGTGTATACATGTGTGTATACGTATATTTGTGTATGCATGTGTATATGTATATTTGTGTATGCATGTGTAGGTAAATGTGTGCGTATACATATGTATGATTATGAGTATAGATATGTATATACATGTGTATGAGTATATGTATGTATATACGTGTACATATATGTTTATGGATATATATGTTTGGGTATATATGCGAATACATGTGTATAGGTATTATATATATATATATATATATATATATATATATATATACTGAATATACAGCAAGAAGATTTTTTGTATTTAATTTTAAAGAATGCTGGAATATTTTCTATGCAGTATGTTTATGGTGTAGCAAAATGCTACGAAGTCGGCGAACCAAGTTCGAATTCCTTCTTTTTTTTTTTAATAATCACTTCATACTAATTCCATTGAATATGGCATTAATCCACTTATTTACCTTTCACGTTCTTTGTTTCATGATTTTTTTTTTTTTTTTTTTTTTTGCAAAAACATTCTGCATCTTAATCATGCTCCGATGTCTATATTTAGCTTAGCGTGCATATGGGTAAACCACTCTCCCATTACCATCTTAGTTGCCTAGGCAGTGGCCGTAAAATCTCCTGCCTTCTTAGACAATCTTGATAAGAGATAGTTATGGTTACATGCATATAGAAAAAAATTACCTAAAAATGAACTCCTAAGTTATAGTGGGTTTCGATCCTCTCTGGGTCCCCTGTTCTTGGGACGTTGTATCGCACTGTGTGCCTGCCGTGATGCGCTGTTCAGTCCAATTTATTTCACATGTAAGCTGTCCGGTATACGGGGGTCGATTCTCACGATGGTCGAAATGACCTGCACTGGATTACCCATTTTAACGGACCAACAGAGATCCTGTAATAATAATCAAATGATACAACACCTGTTTAATAAAATATCAAATTAAACAAAATTTAATTACTCGTAACTTTTCTGGGTTAAAAGACATACAGGAAAATCAATGGTGTGTCCAATATATATATATATATATACTCCCACTTACTCAGATGAAACGTGCACTTGTCATCTGATGATTTTATTTTTACGAAACTGATATAAGAACGTGAGAAAACCTTTATTTTAGGTTTTATCCTGTTCTAATGGCCAGTATTTAAGCACTTTTCTGATTTACGAAAAAAGTTTTATAATGATTTGTTTATTTCCCATATATATATATATATATATATATATATATATATATATATATATATATATATATATGGTTTGATGATCCCAAAGGCGAGGAACTGACAGTCACCAAGTGGTGGTGACTCTGTTTCTTCGACATCCAAACTTTGATCTCTCCCTATCTGTCTATCTATCTATGTTGTGTGTGTTTGTGTAATGTTAGTTATGATGGGCTGAGTGAATTGTTCATATGTGTTTTTTCATTTAATAATTCAAGCATTTCATTATCATATATATATATATATATATATATTTAATTAAAGTTAATCTAATAATTTATCTGTCATAATCTTTGTTTACGTTCTTTCGGAATTTTGGTTAGAATTGTTTTTCTTGTTATGTCATACCTTTTTCATTCATTGTTTATATTAGAAATTAGAAATATTAATTAATTTAAACAAAATCATTATACCTTGTTTTTCATCCCCTTTTGTTGTTGTTGTTGTTGATTTCGATCTTGTTGTTTTTTTTGCCCCCCTCTCTCTCTCTCTCTCTCTCTCTCTCTCTCTCTCTCTCTCTCATTTTGTATCCTTATTTTAGTCTTC
>CM042160.1:12204541-12284541 GCA_023376005.1 Doryteuthis pealeii
AAGGTCCACACTTCCAACGTTTGAAAACTGACTAAAAAAAGAAAATAAACTAACATGTTTATCAAATGAGCCACGACTGAGTACAACATGTTTCTGATTTTTTTCTGGCGTTTCTGTGGAAAACATAATCTTTGCGTTTATTCGAATTTTTAAATCATTTATCCATTGAATAGTTTTCGAGTAAGCTTAACTTTGTTTGAAACACTACTCTGAATATAGAAATATGAAGATTATATGGCACAAATCTTCTACATGGGCAGTGTATGCCCCCATGCTTGCCTAGAAAATCTGTCACTCAAGTTGTGTATGCTTTTAGCAAGCGGCGATGTAAAACCCACAGTTATTTGAACTTCAAATTTAATTTTTAAAGGAACCGTTTTCAATAAAAATTAATTCTTTTTAATAAATTATTTCTATTATTGTATTTTTCGGATCTATTTTTTTTCCAAAAAGCCCAGAAAAATTGTTAGTTTGTAAAACGACACCATTGTCGATGTAGCACTGAGTAGAATCATTGTTATATTTTCTAGACTGACCGCAGCGAGAGGTGGTCATATACGACTGTGCAGTGCGAGTAGAAACTGCAAAGCGAAAGATATATTTTTAAGAGTATGGCTGGAAATATCGAAAATATTTCTACCTTTAAAAAATATATATTTTAGATCTTAATAACGATATACCTGTTTTTCTTTTTTTTCTTCTTTCTTTTTCTTTTTTTTTTTTCTTTTTTTTTTTTTTTTTTTTTCTTTTTTTTGCTTTTGCTATTGCTTTTATTGTTGCTGTTTTTTGGATTGTTTTTCGTTTGTTTTTATTTTTGGGGGGGTCAATAATTATGCATGCACCGCAGGGATTTCGCAAATTGACGGATGCTACAAGAAAACTAATCAAAAGTTTAGATAGTCTTTATGTAATGGTTAACAAACTAGTCTGTCAGATCCATTCCTACTGAATAACGAGTTCGATCCTTAATGGATGACCCATACTTATGATGTTCTGTCACATCCTATCCATGGTGAACGGGTTGGGTAAATAACTACTCTTCCCTTGTTTAATATTTCCCATTTTGCATATAGGTAGAAATCTCACAAACCAATGGTAGTAATTGCACTTTAAATGTATTGTATACTATAATAAATAAATAAATATGTGTGTGGGTGTGTGTGTTAGGAGCCTAATGACTACAAGAGCATTTATTCTATTACATAAAAAAACATTATTTTGTTCAATATGAAACCCGCTTCGTTTTCAATGTATTTTACCTATCAATTCAATATTAATCACAATGATCGAACAACATTACATTATTTGATCAAATATCGGCTATTAACCCCCTCAGGATATGAGCCTATTGATTAATTGATTGATTCACACTCGTGGTTTATTATATATATATATATATATATATAATATATATATATATATATATATATATATATACACATATACTGTAACATTCCGAATGTTTCACTTTTCTAAAGAAAAACCTACAGGTAATATAGCTGCATTAGTCATGGGAATCCGTGCTGTCAGCTTGACATAAAAATCATGATATATATATTTGTGAGTGTGTGTACATATATATATATTATATATATATATATATATATATACACACACACACACTTTGCAACGATTATCAATACAAAAATCGCATCAGAGACAGGTAAATATATAATATATATGTATATACATATTATATATATATGTACATATATTACACATATATATGTATATATAATACACACACACACATATATATAGCTAAAACTTTGCATTTGGTGTTATTTAGGAGTAAAGTTACCTGCAGTTTTAGACGATAAACTCATGTTTAATGAATAGATTGTAGCTTGTTTTTTCCCCGAACTCGGAGAAATATTTGGACCCTTAAGTCTAAAATTAAACTAAAAAGACTGTGTTGCACCAGTATTCCAAGGGCGAAGGCAGCCTCCCTATTTATAAGCCAGCATTCAAATTCCACATTTTTAACCACCTTTCAAATACTGATCGAAGGAGTACGCACTTAAACCCAACAAGCAGCAGACCTGTCAATAAACGAAAGCGCATTTTGTAACGATTAGCAAAACCAGGAGAGGGAGAGAAAAAAAAACGCAACTTCGATTATCTAGGGAGGATGTGAAAGAGAGAAAAAAAAGCAAGTATATATTTTATAAAAAGTAGACAAATAAAAATGAATTCTTGGCAAGTAAGATTAAAATCAGACAACAATTTAGGTACAGAGATCATTCGATTCCCGAATAATCGAAGAATCAAGAATCGCATCAGAGATACAAGAAAAGCGAAGGCTTCCGTCTCCTGAAAACCGCGGTTGACAAACAGGTGCTTTGTATAGTGTGTTGAAACTGAATTTAAAGGTAAAAGGAACTTAGCAGTTACTGCTTCCCTTAAAATCGTAGGTAGGTGATGAAAGAAAAATGAATATCTCGACAAGCAAAAATACTGCTGGTATATTCTTAGTGAATGGCTAAAACTGAAATATATATATATATATATATATATATATAAACAAAAAGGAATAGTTATTTGTCCTTTTATCTATCTATCTATATTAAAGGTGGTGTTCTTCTTTATATAACACTAACAAAAATTTTCTTTTTTTTTCTTTTTTATTAAGTTATATTACCTTTTAATTCGGCGCACCTCGCCTAGTATAAAGATTATCAAGCTAGACCGTTATTAGTGAGTTCGAGACTACCTGAATGCTCCATAGTTCTGGCCTTGTGTCACAACTAAGTAAGTTTTAGTAAATGACTATATTGCCTTTAAGCTGGTTAGGACTCCTGTCGTAGATCCCTATTGTAATCAAGTCTGGCAAATTGATAAGTTAGGTACTTTCTGGGCGCCCTTAAAATATTGGCTTTGTGCCGGGTTAATGGATAAAGCTGGTAAATACAAATTTTTATGTTTGTTTTTATTTTTTTGTTCGTATTTTAAATAATATAATGATATCGATCGTATATTTCCGAAAATTTAATATTAATATTACCTATGTTCATACTCATGTGCACGCGTACCAACTTTTTTCTAGCAGTTTATATATATATATATATATATATATATATATATATATATATATATATATGATAATATTGAAATTATAGTTGGCTATATCTATGTTTTTTAAATTACTCGATTTCTTTGATGGAGAATACATATCTGAGTTCAGGTAGCGAAGACATAAACTCAACACCACTTGGTAACTATCAGTTTCCGACTTCTCCGATTTTCAAGCTAGTTTTAAAAATCGAATAGGCGAGAAACTGACAGTTACCAAATGTCGTTGACTTTATTTCTTCGCTACCTGAACTTATATACTTTTCTGGGTAGTAGTATTTTATCTCAAGCATAGGTAAATATGAAATATGCGCGATTTGCAGAACATATGTATCTAGTTTAACGAAAGAATGTTTACAACTTAGGTATAGTTTGACTACATAAATCAAAAAATAAATAAACCCGGCTTCTTCTTCTTCTTCTTCTCTCTCTCTCTCTCTCTCTCTCTCCTCTCTCTCTCTCTCTCTCTCTCTCTCTTTTTAATTCCACACATACAAATTTGATAGCTAAATAACCATGTAAATAGACATAAATATAAATAATAAACAGATGTAGATAGATAGATAGATGAAATGTCTATTTTGCACATGCATGAATAGGGTTATATAGAACCGCAGATTTCCATGACTTGGACTAAACAAAAAGGTGGGGGTGATCTTAGCTAGCCTTGTTTTGTAATTATTCTGGAAAATAAACATATATTTAATGGACAATAATACTTTTTACCTTTCATTTTTATTAGAAAAAGATTGTCACATGCTCGGTGACAAATGTATAAAGTGTTTTCCCAGTGCGTTCGCAAGTAAATTAATGTGACTTCTGGGAACACTAAGAAAGTATACATTAAATTAAATATTACCTGAAACAATCTGGTCCAACAATAACTGTGACTGAACCCCTATATATATATATATATATATATATATATATATATATATATATAATGTAAAGAGATCGAGAGATCATATGTCTTAAAAGTAGTGTATTTATAAAAAATATTTTTAAAAAATGGATATAGTTTTTAGTGAAATGTGTTTTCAGTTTGAAACTACCTTAAATAATTCTGTATATCTTCCTGTGTATGTTCACTTGAGAGGATTTAGATGCATATTTCATTAGGATTTGCGCGTGTATTTTAAATTATACACACGCACACACAACTATCTACAACATATCGATCGAAAAGGTTCACGTTGTCATAGGATCGCTTTTTCGTGTAAACAACTACTGATATATATATATATATATATATATATATATATATATATATATATATATGCGCTTATTATGCAATCAATTTTAATGCCTCAATTTGACCAATTAAAGTTTTGATTATAGACCTTTCATTCTCCACCAGGTTGTCTCTACTCGTTGAATAGAAAACACGACACATTTTGTACACAATAAATTTTTCAGCGACGTGTACATTAGTTGCTAGGTGTGAAACCCAAACTGATTGTTGAAACTCGCAACGTGTTTATCGCGTGAGCAATATCGTGTAGACTTTGCCCCTTCCTCACTCTCATATATATATCTTGCTGATGAGACCTAATAGGTCGAAATGTACATTCAGGGATTGACATTTTCTCAATTCGTTTAGCATTACATTTGAACATATATGCCCGTCTAAAATTCATTAATTATTAACTAATTAATTTTCAAAAATTAGGTACGACTTCAATTAAGCACATATCCTCCAAAAATTGTCGGCTTAAAGCCATATAAAAATAAACACATTCTGTTTGTTTACTTAACCACATATATATATATATATATATATATATATATATATATATAATTTTATTTTTATCTTCTTGTGCATTTGTTTTTGTAGTGCTGTTATACCATTCTTATTTTTTTTTATAAGAAAAAACCGAAAAAGTAATTTAGATGATATTATCAGTCTGTTTCAAATTTATAACATTTTTTAGAATTTGAAAATTCCCATTAGCAATACGAAATAACGTAATTTCAAGTATATTATAATAAACACACTCGCTCACACAAACATACACACACATTCCAAAAAGATAAATTTATTATATTATCTTTTCGGAATATTTTTTTTTTATTTATTTTCTACATAACGTCGGATTTCCATATTTTCCACACACACACACACATATATATACATATATATATATAGCGTTCAATATGAGTGATAGAGCATATGTAGATCGACGTTTGATTAACGTATACACAGTCAACGGCGCTTGGTGATAGTCAGTTCCTCTCGTATACATCCATCAGACAATATGTATATATCTTTTATATATATATATATATATATATATATATATATATATGTGTGTGTGTGTATAAAGTAAGCCCTTATTGATACATGTGCTAATAAGTGTATATATTTGTTATAAATTGTTCTGTACATATTTTATTTCATATTTATATTGAGGTATTCATCGGATTCTATATGGTCTATTGCTTATATATTTAAACGTGATATTTTTCTTCAACTAACATCCACTAATACATATATATATATATATATATATATATATATATATATATATATATATGCAACAAAGAATAATTGCTAATATTTATGAGAAATTAGATCAAAACATTTTTCTTTGTGTGTTCTTTTTTTTTTTTTTTTAAGAATGCTGAATTCATAGATATTCGTTAACATTAGAATTGGGAGATTGTGTTGCGCCAGTCTATGTCATATTTAAAGAGCGGTATATGCGTAAGTGCGGGGTCGAAATGGCAGCAAACATTGTGCGGGTTGAACATGCTAACCACTACCTGATAAGTGGAAGACTCGTGAAGATACGGTGACAGTTGACAAGATCGATAGATAGAGACAAACTGATACGAATGAATGCGAAGCTTTTGATAGGTAGGCTGATACGATCATACTAAGATCGATCGACTGATATCAGTGCCCACTACTGTGTGATGTTAAGCACACTCGTTTCTCAGGTTCAACGCTTGGTGAGTTTGACCCTAACCAGGTGACCCTGTGCCAGGTTAATCACAGGTGGACCTATTTCGCCAATAAAATCTGTGTTCCTTTATTGACGCCAGGAAGGTGGCGCAGGTTTTTTTTTTTAACTGATTTTTGGATGCTGATGTTCACCGATTTGAAAGATTGGCGCAACACATTCTTCCTTGTCTGTCCCTTTATTATGTCTTTGTAATACTCAGCTAAACTTAGAAAGGTTCGTAGATAGATGGATATACTGAATGCAGATGTTCTACATACTTTTTTTTCTTTTAAGAATTTTTTTTTAATTTGATGGTAGCTCATATATATAGTATATGTGTGCGTTAGGTAAATATACTTACGGTGAAAGACAAAGTACATTTTGACGATTGATAAAATACCAGAGTTCATCGCTCAACTGGCAGACTATCACGTTAACAGACACTCGTGTATGTAAATATAAGTGTGTGTTTAAATGAATAAGTATATATGAATGTACATATGTGTGTTTGTGCATTCGTAAGTATATATGAATGTACATATGTGTGTTTGTGCGTATGTAAGTATATATATATATATATATATATGAATGTACAAATGTGCGTATGTAAGTATATATATATATATATATATATATGAATGTACAAATGTGTTTGTGCGTATGTAAGTATGTATGAATGTACATATGTATATATATATATATATATATGTGTGTGTGTGTGTGAATGTACATACGTGTGTTTGTGCGTATGTAAGTATATATATATATATATGAGTGTTTGTGCGTATGTAAGTATATATATATATATATATATGAGTGTTTGTGCGTATGTAAGTATATATATATATATATATATGATGTACATATGTGTGTTTGTGCGTATGTAAGTATATATGAATGTACATATGTATGTTTGTGCGTATTTAAGTATATATGAATGTACATATGTATGTTTGTGAGTATGTAAGTATATATATA
Source organism: Doryteuthis pealeii (assembly GCA_023376005.1). Taxonomy (NCBI): domain Eukaryota; kingdom Metazoa; phylum Mollusca; class Cephalopoda; order Myopsida; family Loliginidae; genus Doryteuthis; species Doryteuthis pealeii. The sequence goes on from CM042160.1 coordinate 12,211,537, forward strand.
TATATATATATATACATATATACGTGTGTTTGTTCGTATGTAAGGAGATATATATGTACATATGTGTGTTTGTGCGTATGTAAGTATATATATATATATATATATATATGAATGAACATATGTGTGTTTGTGCGTATGTAAGTATATATGAATGCATGTATTAGGGTGTTCGGAAATTAATTACGTTTTATCACAGTGTATATAAAAAAAAAAATAAAGTGTAAGTTAAATTGATTTAAATAGTATCATCAAAAATGTAATCACCTTCCTTTTCAACGACTACATCGCAACGGGAAGACACTTTTTCGATTCCATGTTTTAAAGAAATCGGGGTGCTTTCCCCGAAGAAAAGTTTGAAAGTGTTTTCAAGTTCTTCCTTCTTTGTATGTGAATGTTCTGCCACTTAATGAAATGTTCTAGAGATCGAAGCAAATGAAAATCTGAAGGTGTTAAATCTGAGTTTGGAAAATGTGGAAGAACCTCCCATCGTAACAATCTTGTCTTTTCTTGGGTTTGTTAGGATGCAGTCCTTACAAAAGAAGATGGTTATATTTTTAATGATAATATTCAAATAAATTTAACTGTTTTTTAAATATGTTTTATGTCCTCCCTGGTAAATTGTAATTACTTTCCGAGCTATATATATATATATATATATATATATATATATATATATATAAAATCTGTGTATGTATATACACACATATATAGGATTATATGTATATAGACGCATATAAAGGATTATGTATATATGTATATACACACATGTATAGGATTATATATGTATAAGCACACATATGATTATATATATATATATATATATATATATAACACATATATATGTGTGTAAGATTATATATATCTACACACATGTATAAGATTATATACATATGTACAGTATCATATATATATATATATATATAGCACTGACACATGTGTGTATGTTTGTGTATGTATGTATATATATATATATATATGTATATATATATATATATATATATATATATATATAGCACTGACACATGTGTGTATGTTTGTGTAAGTATATATATATATATATATATATATATATATATGCATCTATATGCACAGATTTATTTGAGATACTCTCACACCTCACTTTCCCCCCTCGGAGTTGGCTAGATAGGTAAAACACACTACACCCCTTGCATGCAGTGTACATAGATAGATATTTAAGGAGGCAGGTACGTAAAAATAGGTGTGTTAAAAGGCGTGTTACATGTTCTACACAAATGTACTGGTTGTTTCGTCACAACTGCTACCATAGTCAGTGTCGTAATCGTGATCGTCGCAGTCGTCATGAGACCATCATCAGCTTAAATGTCGTCGTCGTCGTCGTTTAGTCGTTGGATATATAAAGTGGGTGTGCTTTTCTAGCATTGGAGTCAGTTGCTGCCGTGACAAGCAAGAGAGGAAGACCTGACAGTTCCCCCCTTTCTCTTCCGAGCAAAGTGCTGTCTTTCTTTCTTTCTTTCGTTTTCTTTTTCTTTCTCTCTTCACTCTCACTACTACCATCACTACCGCCAACAACAACAACACCGATATTAGCACTGCCATCACCAGTTTGATCATTACGTCTACAGCTGCTGCTACAACTACCACTTCGCTCTCTGCTCCCACTTCTCCTCGCAATTTCACACGCATATACACATCCTCTTTCCCTTACTCTATCTCTTATTTTTTGTGTTCTTTTTTTTTTATTTGCGTTTTTTTTCTCTCTCTGTTGAAATTCTTCTTTCTCTATTTCTTTCTCTTCCCAACTTTCTCCTCTCTCCTGCCTGTCATTCAACGCCCCAACTAACGGCTGGCTTGTTTGTCTTTTCTCTGTGCCTCCCCTTTATATATATATATATATATATATATGGCATTTTACATCTCATCTTTCGATTCCTGTATTTTTCTTCTTCCTCTTTAGTTAGTTCATTTACTTGTTTTCCTTCCTCTCTTCTTTCCAGTTCTCCTCCCTTCATTTACACGCTGCTTTCCCCCAACCGTTTCCTCACCCCAACCACCCGGAATCTCCACCTCCCTTTCTCGGCTTCTATCTCCCTCTGTTCGTCAGCTTTACGTACAAGCGGGCTGGTTTGGTTGCGTTCATTCTTCTTAAACGACGTCGGGGTTTGGCTGACCATTAGTAGCTTTCGTTCTTCAGACGGGCGAACAACTGCCGAGCCGTGCGGACTTGAAAACAATCGCTTCCTTCGTGAATAGTCAAACATCTCAACTCTATATTCATTCGATTTGAAAAAAACAAAAAACACTTCCATACTTATATCTTATATTCTTCTATATTTTTTTTTTATTTATTTCTGTTTTCTTTTTTTTTTTTTAACTTTCATTTCTTTTTTTTCTTTTTTTTCTTAATTTTACCTAATTTATTTTTTTTTTTATATTAACTTAATTTTCTTTTTTTTCTCTTTTAATATTACATATTTAGTTTAACTTATTTCAGATTTTAACCGAGCTTCTTTTTTTTTTTTTTTTTTTTAGTTCTTCTTATAGTTTTTCTTTTTTTTTCTTTTTTTTTTTTTTTTTTTATTTACTTTCTATTCTCTTTCTTTAAAAGCGATACCTGAAAAGGAAATAACATTTTCCTCGACTAAACTTGGAGTATTCCTAAAACTGTCACAAGGGATTTGCCACCATAAAATTCTTAATTTCTAAGGTGTCAATTTCGGATTTTTTCCCTTCTTGTCTTCCTTACTTTTTTTTGTTCCTCATTTCCTTCTTTTCTTTGAAACCAGTCACCAGTAAGGAATAACTTTCGTTTCAAATCTTGACTCTCGACACTTTTCACAAATATGGACCCGAATGCACTGAAGATTTTAACATAGAAAAAGAAACAGCAGCAAAAGAAAACAGATAAAAAAAAAACGAAAACAATACCAGACGAAGTTTTCCCTCAGGATCAGACAATGACGGCCGGCTAGCGGACCGGCTAAAACTCTTGGTCAATTTGACCTCCAATATTCTCTTTGAAATATAATCGTCGTCTGTCTTAGCGACTCCTCAGCAGTCGTGCCCTCTTCCTGGTTCTCAAGAATTTGGGAAACCAAAGAGAACCTCTCAAAACTAAAACCACGGATTGTACTGTTTGTTTCTGGCCTTTTTGCACCTTAAATTTTGCCAGTCTTGGAGAGACCCGCAATAGCCGGTCGTTGCTAAATGTCCGTGTGAAGATAAATTCAAGGAATATTCTCTTGGATTGTACGGAACTCATATTTGTGACCCCCAGATTCTAAAAAGCCCGAAAATGTGGTACCGTCTTCCTTGGTAAGTTGAACTTTCTGTGAGATTTTCTTAAACGTCACTTTTTCTTTTCTCTTTTTTCTTTTCTCTTTTTTTTTCTTTCTTCTAAAGAATTGTCTTCTTTGTCATATGTTTTGTGTCCTTAGTGTTTTCTGTGAATCTTTTAAACTTTTTGTTCTCTCTCTTTCTCTCTCTCCCCAAGGAGATCGGTTGTTTTAGTGGGAAGATTTCAATGGTCAATTATTTTAGAGGCGTATATCCTTTTTCATGGGAAGCCCTTTTAGCTCGGTTGGTAGAGTATTGGCCTAGGAATCGCAAAGTTACGAGTTCGATGCCATTCATCGCCAAATTATGAATAGCACAACTTGGGTAAATTGGGGAGCTGATGTTAGGTGTGACGCTCCACCTCAGCAAAAACAATCTCCTTGGTTTAGCGCTACCGTAAAGGTGACAGACTCCCTCGCTGTCCGGCTGATACTGACAATAGACCACTCTGCCGACTTATATATATTCAAATAATTTCTGTCAACTAAGATCATACCAACCATTCTATATCTGATCACTGTTTTTCTCTAACGTGTTTTTATTATATACGTTTGTCTGAGATAATTTCCCTCTTTTCTTACGTTAACTCTAAGGAGCTATATTGATCTATGTGAATCTGACGTGATCAAGCTCTAAACTTTTCCCTCAGACCAATTGGTAAATCTCTTCATCGACACTTCACACGGCGATTGCTCGCACGTCTTTGTTCTTCCTTTGACACGAGCCGTTTTCATTTTATTTCCTTTTCCGGTGTGTGTCGGCGTCTTCTTTACCTGTTAGAATATCTACTCTCTGTCATATGTGTGCGCACATACGAAGGTCTGCGCCATCAAAGGCCTCGTTGATCTCCAAAACACTTCAAACGATTAATCGATTCACTACTTGAATGATTTAATCTATGCATTTTATCTCTCACTTCATTTGGCCCTCAGCCTCGGTCCCTATGGTTATACCTATCTACCCAGGATTGGGTAGATATAACCTGCAATCTCTTCATTGATCCTTGCATTTTAGTTGTTTTTACTTTTACTTTCGCTGATAGTTTCTCTTTTCTATCTCAGTTCGTGTATATATATATATATATATATATATATATATATATATCAATTGGTTTCTCTCTCTCTCTCTCTCAATTGGTTTCTCTCTCTCTCTCTCTCTCTCTCTCTCTCTCTCTCTCTCTCTCTCTCTCTCTCTCTCTCTCTCTCTCTCTCTCTCTCTCTCTCTCTCTCTCTCTCTCGGTTTTTCTCTCTATCTATTTCAATTGGTTTTTCTCTCTATCTATTTCAATTGGTTTTTCTCTCTATCTATTTCAATTGGTTTCTATCTCTCTATCTATCTCTCTCAATTGGTTTCTATCTCTCTATCTATCTATCTATCTATCTATCTCAATTGGTTTCTATCTCTCTATCTGTCTCAATTGGTTTCTATTTATCTCTCTATCTATCTCAATTGGTTTCTATCTATCTCTCTATCTATCTCAATTGGTTTCTATCTATCTCTCTATCTATCTCAATTGGTTTCTATCTATCTCTATCTATCTCAATTGGTTTCTATCTATCTCTCTATCTATCTCAATTGGTTTCTATCTATCTCTCTATCTATCTCAATTGGTTTCTATCTATCTCTCTATCTATCTCAATTGGTTTCTATCTTTCTATCTCTCTATCTATCTATCTCTATATATTTATCTATCTATCTCTATCTCAATTGGTTTCTAACTCTCTATCTCAATTGGGTTCTATCTCTCTATCTATCTCAATCGGCTCATATCTATCAAAATCGGTCCATATCTATCTAGCCAGCTAGTTAGATTTATATGAGCTGATTGAGCTATCTCAACTAGCTCATGTCTATCTCAGCCGGCTCATAACTATATAGCTAGCTATCTTAACCGGCTAATATCTATCTATCTCAGCTTACTCATACAAATCATTGAAAGTATAGATATCACTCAATCAAATATTTCATTGCATATATATATATTATATATATATATATATATATATATATATATATATATAGCTCTGTCTTCTGATTTACCTACCTGTCTTTCTCATTATTTTCATCTCTCTCTCTCTCTCTCTCTCTCTCTCTCTCTCTCTCTCTCTCTCTCTAAATCCGTAAATCTCAGTGCCCCCCACCCAAGAAATCCTTTTCATCAACTTAGGAACAACTCAAGGCATTAACCACAACGAAACGAAACTTCCAAGAAACACAAGTTCCCGCCAAGAATTCAATTAATCATTGGAATTGGAAATTCCCTTTGACTTGGCAGTACTAATCAATAGTCTAAGACAATTCTCTTTGTCTCCACGCGAATTTCTCTTATTTTCTTCCGTCTCATTGACGTTATCGCTACATTCTCTAGCCTAAGTTTCTAATTCTACAAGTTCTTTCCAATCTCATGTCGTCACTATGGCAACATTAACCCTTTTGGAAACTTCAAATTCTTCGAAACTGCTCAAATGTATGTTTTTAAAAACATAGAAGATATTTACACCTATAAGTATAGTATTTTCCTTAAAACGTAAAAATCTATTGAACCATTTGTTTCCTCAGAGTGGATTTTTTTAGGGGGGGGGGGTACTCAGAGATTTGTCTTAATCTTCTCTCACTATCTACGGGGATTGTCGAATGCGAAGAACTCTTGAATTTTGTTATCGTCTTCCCAAGACCTACTTGTGTCAGTTGAATTTTTGCACTTGCGATCTTGTCTTCCAAGAAGCATCCAAAAGTCTCCCTGAAGAGGGTCCTCGACACGGTTGACTGTATTTTTCGTTTTGTTTTTGTGTTTTGTTTTGTGTTTGGTGTTGTTTATTTATTTTTTTTTTTTTTAGGGGGTGTGCTAAGAAATGATTTCTCTACTTCTTAAACATATCAATACAAATACTTCCTTTCAAGGGGTTTCTTTTCTGTTTCTTTCTGTACTTATCTATTCAAAAAATGTAGAAATTTGAACTAAAAAATTCAGAAGTTTCAGATTCTTTCCCCAATGTGCACAGCATCAAAAATATATTTTTAAGACATACCTTTTTGCGTGCGCTTTTGTAGCTGTGAATTTCTGTTTTATATTTAACTAGCTTAAAAGCCACCATATCAGGCGGTAATTAAGCTAGCTCCTACGGACCGGTCTTAATTGGGCTTAACAATTACACTTTATACATTGAGTACATATCAAATCTTGATTTAAGTTTAACTTTTAAAAGTTCAGCAATAATTCTTCTGCTGCCACTTAATTGAAAAACAATTTGATGTACGTAGTTTCTTACTTTCCGTACAAACAATAATTTTTATTGTGTGGCTGAATTTTGTTGGATTTCGTAATTCTTTTGGACTATTCCCAAATGTATTTCCAATTTAGAAAAAAATATCATCGTACAAAAACTTTCGTCGCAAAAAAATCACGTAAAAAAAAAAAAGCTGAAAACAATCACATTAACTGAAATTTGGGAATCCACAATTGTGGGGTTCGAATTCGGCCCGGAATGTTTTTATGATTTGCTTACTGAGTCGCTTTGATTCCAAAATGATATGATATGTTGGACTACGGTCTCTGGGAGTAAAGTTTTCTAAAAAATGTAACACACTGACACTCGTATTTATCATTAGAGATGATCAGAATTATCTCGTACTTGTCTCAATATCTTTTTTATTCTATCCATATGTGAATATCAAATTGGATCATCTGTTTCTCACTACTGTACTTACCTAAGTTCTTATCAATCTCTCTCTCTCTCTCTCTCTCTCTCTCTCTCTCTCTCTCTCTCTCTCTCTCTTCTTATATATATATATATATATATATATATATATATATATATGCCGAGTTGTCTGGTCATGATAATATAATTCAATTATCAATATCAATTATGTGATTCTCTATGAAATATATATATATATATATATATATATATATATATATATATATTCTATCTGCGGAGAACCAAGATTACCTATATTTATCTATTTATTAGTGTTGTCAAACTTTGCTTTGTTCAACAATGTTGGATTAATCTATTAATCTCTCAATTTATTATGAAGATTCATTTTTTTTCTTACTTAAATCCTGGTCTTCTTCACACGGAGATAGAAAAATAGATCGGTCTTAGAAAAAAAAAGTTTTTGTTTCATTGATCTGAACTCAGAATCTTTTGGAAAAAATCCACTAATAACCTTATTTTAGAATTAATCAAAGAGTTCTTCTAATATATATATATATATATATATATATATATATATATATATAACAAATAAGCCTGTGCGTATTTTATCCAATATAAATATGTTCTTTGAAGTTTGTTGGTGCAATATTTTTTAAACTGAAAAATCTTTTAATAACTCCATTAAAATTAGAAGGCTGCTGTGATGTAGATTTTTGAGCTTGCTTAGATGTTAAAGACGTCATTTTCTTTAATTTGTTTTGCGAGGTTCTGGTTCAAACTTGGGATCAGGATCTAGATTTACAGTCACGCTTTTAATATTCTTTCTTCTTTTTCTTTTTTTCTTTTTTTTTTTCTCTATCCCATTCTCAATGTGGTCAGTGTCGCGTTTGGACTGTACATTTCAAAACTTTGTTTTGTTATTTTTGTTTAGTTTGTGTGTGTGTGTTTTGTTTGTTGTTTTTTTTTTCGGTTTGTTTATTTGTTTTACACGAAATATCTTGAGTTTAACTGTGTTTGTGTTATTTTGCTGTATATCAAGTGACAGTAAGTCTTTTCAACTTATCCCTATCACTTTTCAATTTCCAATACTTACACGAGGAATTTTTGGACAATGTCCAGTGAGCCAATGCTTATCGTCACGTGGCCACATTCCAGGTTTTTGAGAATAGAGGGACCATGCCGTTCCAGTCTTCCATGTTGGACAAGATCTACTTGCTTAGAAAATCGGCATTCCTAACCCTGCGTTTTTAGCTACGGTCGAACATCAACCTCTGTTGCCGAGAGCATATACTAATATCACCGTGGTGTAATGGTTAGCAAGCAATCAAGCTAGTCTCATAGTTTAATTATTACTGAATAGCCAGGTCGATCCTCAGTGAATGCCCCATACTACCGTGGAGAACGGGTTGAGTAAAAACTTACTACTTAATAGTGAGTTCGATCTTCTCTGAATGCCCTCATAGTTGCGGACTTATGTCACATTCTATCCGTGGCGAATAGGTTGGGTAAATATTTACTTTACTATCTTATTTATCTGGCAACCTCAGTTTCGAACAAGCACAGATATACATTCTTAATTGCGTTTGAACAAGGCTGTCACGTTACGCTAATGACCATGGGAAAGGTATTAACCCAACTCTTCTCTCATTCTACCTCAGCTCCGGGTGAATAGTGGGACAGATTGGGCCTTTATATAGCAACCGTTCGAGAGGGAATATTCTGTATTCAGACCAGCTGTACTTCTCTTTAAAAATGACCATGTGTCGCCTCCTTTCCGTGGAAGAAATATTTGGTAAATACATACAAGCGCACAGGTATACTGCCTGTGCAAGACTACACGCACGCACCCTTCGGTAAACTGCTTGAGATATCCACATATGGTTGTTTACTGAGCTTAGCTTAGATGAAGCACAAGGCCAGAAGTATTGGGTGCGTAGTGAGAATTGAACTCACCGCTAATTATCTGCTAATCTAGCTTGCGGTGAGGTGGTCAAGATATCCATTTTTATTTATATATGTATTGGGCACTTCACGTGCTAGGTTAGCAGACCATTGGTTGTAAGTTCGATTCTCACTGAGCGCCCTATACTTCTAAGTTAAAGTTAGTAAAAAAATCTATATCTATCTGAATAATCAAAAGATATGCGTATGTTTAAATGATCTCTCACTACTATCACACACACACACACACACACACATATATATATATATATATATATATATATATATATATGAGGCGTGAGTTACCTATGAGAAATATACTTTCTAATATATGTGTAAATATAAACAGTTCACACAGAAATCAACACTACTTTGGGAATGTCATTTTGACGTTTAACACAATATGTAGCCCGGTATTTGACAATAACTGTGCAGTTTTGATTTTAGTATATATATATATATATATATATAATATATATATATATATATATCATTCATAACTAGTTACGCGGCCTGACATGGGTTAATTTTTCACCACTTCGTTATTTTTGTTCTAATTTGATTTTTTTCTTTTTTTTTTTTTTTTTTACTTTCTAATATTTTACTGATAGTTTGTTTTTTTACATGAGTCTGAGTGACAGCAAGTCTCCTCAGATTTCCAAGACTCTTCTTGGTATTCTAGTCTATTATTATTATTATTATTATTATTATTATTATTATTTGTGAGTGTTTCAAATCAGTCGTAGCTAGTAGTTTTCACTGAATTCTGAATGACAGCAATGTTTTCCAGGACTCTCTTGAGTATTCTAGTTGATTTTAGTAGTGCTGCAGTCTGAACAATTTCGATTTTCCCTGATTTCATATCCACTGTTATTTTTCAAGACACTTTTTCGGACTTTTCCGAGTGCTCCGATCATTATTGCTACTACTACTACTTTAAATTCATTGTGCATTTTTAACTATTACGTATTGTAGATTTATTACTGTTAAAACGTTGCTAGTCAGTAATACGGACTTTTCTGTGGCTTTGAGGGGATTATCAATTTCATAGTTTTAAAAAAAAAATACTACCTGGAATAGAAAATGTTCGGGTAACTCATTACGTTCTTACGCTTAGCAAGCTATTCGCTTATATCAGTTACTGTTGTGTTGTGAGTTCGAGCCTCGATGAGTGCCCCGTTATTGCGAACATTCTAAATCTAAGCTAGATTTACTAGATAACCAGGATCGAACCCGAATGGACTTCTAGATACTAAAATGCAACTTATGTCTTCGTTAAAAACCCTAATAATTGATTTTTTAATTTTATTTTAAAAACCGAATCTACCCTATGAGGGGGGCATCATTATCCCCTCAAAGTGGCTATAGCATTTAGTCGATTCGTACAGCGGTGAGAAAATCAGCACTTCCTAAGTGTTAAGGAATTGTTTTGTGCTTAAATCTTCGCTAAGAGCAAAGTGATATAAGTATATGTTTATGCTTGTGAAATTGTTTTCCGGGGATTGGAGTGGGTACCTATTTTTAGGGTTTAAGTATCGCTTTCATTGCTAAATGTACAGCTTTAATAGGTTCACTTTTCTGTAGTGCTTACCACGAAGAACACTTAAAAACATGCTTAATGCTTTTTTAAACGTTAAATAAAAAAGAATAAATAGTATATATATAATATGTATATTTTAATATATATATATATATATATATATTAAAAATTTTCAAAATAGCTACACATAGTGCCGGATTAACCCATGTCAGGTCCCCTAGGCTTTTAGCTTCTTTGGGCCCCTCGACACCCTCTTACGTACTTTCATGCTACAATTTTGGTGGGTTCCTACTCTCACTGGGACCCTAAGCTTCAGTCTAGTCAGATGTATAATGTAGTATTAGCTACATAGTTGATACATTATCAATTGTTATTACTTTGATCCTCTCTAAATGCTCCATTCTTGTGGCCTTGGGCCAGACTAAGCTAACCTTTAAAAGATGCACCCGTAATAGGCACCTATTTATAATCTTATGAAAATATGCACAGGCGCGCATATATTTTATATTATAGAGATACAGGACTGGACAATCACCTAGTAAGGAACAAAGCTATATGGAAATTAAGGCCCTTTTCAATTAAATGTTTTATTTTATATATACTAGATATCATATTTTAATGATAAAGAAAAACTATATATTTTTCATGAATTACTGTTGGAGAATAAAAACTAATGATAATTCTTTTTTTAATTAAATGAAGCCCCGGGGGCGTGTAAGTCTAAGCTATAGGTAAACCCAGCAGTGGGGAAATATTTACTAGGCTTGGTCGAACAACGGGTCGTGTTCCATAATAGGAATATCTTGCAACAGTCTTTCGGTTGTGTAAGGCCTGCTGTCTTTAAAATTTAGCATTACAATTTTTTTGCATTTTAACAGGGGTTCGAATATCGAACATGAGTCCCCGTGAAAGGTACACAGCTATCTCAGCCATTAGGTGAGCATTTATAGATCTGCGTCCTTTAAATGCATTTACACGCGCACAGGTAGATGCACACACGCACGCCCGCCAGATTCCTTTGATGAACTGTTTACGAAATCCATATATAGTTATTTCTATGAATCCGAATATATCCATACGTTTAAATTTTATATATATATATATATATATATATATATATATATATATATATATACACTCAAATGTGCATCACTAAATAAGTAGTCTGAAACGTTGTGGTGACATTAATTTTGATCTGAAATTATCTCTGTATAATGTTGAATCTGTGCTTAATATTCTCACTTTATTAAGCGCATGGATATGTAAGGAAATTGTATGTGGAAAATACTCAGTAAAACTTACATGTTTAATTATTATAGATTTTTTCTATTATCAAACTCCGTAATTCACACACACACACACACACATATATATATATATATATATATATATATATATATATATATATTCCTCGTTGCTATGCATTGTTAGAAATTTGTCTCATAATCACCAGTGAGTTCGATTTTCACTAAATGTTTCTTATTTTCCTTTTCTGGTACGATTATATTTATATATCGCTACCTTAACTTAGATATACATCTTTTATCAATAATATGAAATACTCTTTCGTTATAAATATATAGCAAACTATTCTATCTATCTAAAAAATTGAAATATATATATATATATACATATATATATATAATGCGTGCATTCAGTGCCTTTTTTTACAAGATGGAAAATATTCGCAAATGTAAGTATAAAAATATCAATATAAATATATACAGCTTTTTAAAAAATTTAAAATTTTGAGTGGGGCTACTAGTCAAAATTGGTAAATTGTTTCCGAGCCCACAGAAAATTTAGGATACACAAAATATACATAAGGAATATTTTGTAATTAATAATTATTATTTAGATTAAGATATTAAACTTATTATTTAGCTAAAATGTTAAATGATTCTAGGCCATTTTGTTAACACAAATAAATAAAATTTAAAACTCCTAATTTATTCTTTAAATCAGGGTTTCTCAAAGGGGGCTATATGGCCCCCGTGGGAGCTATGAGATTTTTTATGGGAGCCACAAGAATTTGGGTTGAAGGGGCCATGGCTAAGGAAAAAGTTGAGTTAAATGATTTGTAAAAGGTGCGAGTTATTTTAGATATTCTAATTGCACATTTGGGCGAGAAAACAGCGAAAGTTGCGCAACGAAATCGTTAAAACTGAGTCTGGCCTGAGCAACAAGTCTGTTCAACAACAGAGATTGAGAATATTGTTACTCATCTTGTAATGTTACCTGTTCATTACTTCATCTTTCATTTTCATAACGACTGTTCGAGTTCAATCCCTCGGACCGGAGTCCATGCCTCGCTTAAGTTTTAATTTTTTTAAATAATTTTTAATCTTTTTTTTTATTTACTGACTGTTGTATGCTGTTAGTACATTCATGAAATTTGAAAAATCTTGAAAGAAATACAAATAAAAAAAGTGATCGATGCTTTTATAACATAGAAGGTATAAAACCTCAACTATGTTATAATTATGTACACTAGAAGTCCGTTACTTGAAGTTTCACGTGGTGTGAATCAGATTTCTTTTGAAGTTTGTGTGAACCACATGAAACTTCAAATACCAACTCAATTTATCCGTATTTACACACACACACACATACATATATATATATATATATATATATATATATATATATATATATATAATCCAGCCAATTCTACTAAATATCTAAACGTCTGCTCTAGACCAGTGGTAAGCAAGTAATTTTGACTACTGCTAACAATAATGGGGCACACGGTGAATATCATACTCATCCCACCCGCAGTAGTCTACGAGACTAGCTGCCTAGCCATCAGTCTACAGCAGGCCCCCTCGATATGTATAGTGTCTTTCTTAGTCTGGCACAAGGTCACCAAAGTGGAGTTCCCATTGAGGACTGAAAACCAGCTAAGGTACTTGGATAAGGTTATTCGGTTTCTTTTCTATTTTCCGGCCTTTTAAGCAAATAGAAGAATCTGCCCATTTTTTTTTTTTTTTTTTTTGCTTATTTTTTCCAGATTTTTCTCACATATATATATATATATAATCATAGGTAACGCACGTTCTGAGGGGATAGAAAGGGAAAGATAAGAGTTTGAAAAAGTCTACAATTACAAAGGGATCGAGATAGGAGAAAGATCGATGTAGCGATACGGTGAAGTCGACAGTGAGTACAGAAAAGGGTGAGACTTTAGATGATGAAAGTTTTTTTGGGGGGAGGGGGGCGTAAGGAAAGAAAAAAAACATTTCTCTTCACTTTCTTGTGAAATGCATCTACCAAATATATACGCTAGGTTTTCTTTTTTTTTTTTTCTTTTCTTTTTTTTTTTTCGTAACGTCTCATCTTCTGCCTGTTCTTTCTTGTTTTTTTTTGCGAATTAATAGGGTTTTTCTAAGTGCTTTTTCTTTAGACAGACGTCTATAATAAGTTTAGAGATGTGTCGACGTACACACAATGCACGGCCTTCGTTGGGTAATATATATCTACTTATTTCAGTTACTGCATATATATATATAATATCGAAGTATAATTCTTTCTCTCTCTCTCTCTCACACTCTCCTTCATATATATCGTAGTATAATCTATCTCTACCATATATATATATATAATATATATATATATATATATAATCACTATGATTTATCTACCTAATAAAAAATGGGGAGCGCTCGTGGCGTAGAGGGTAACAGGCTGGATGGAGACATCATAGAGAATTCGAACTCTAGTTAAGCTATTATGTTTATTTTCAGACTAATACCGTAAAATCTTACGTCAAAAATGGCAAATTCCAGTGGCGAATCAGCCAAGTATATATATATATATATATATATATATATATATATATATATATATATATGTTGTGGCGTTTATCTGGAAAATAGATGGAACTTTGAATATAATATCCAACTCAGTTTTCATTTATTTTACTTATTTCTTTCATACTTTAAATAACAATCAAAAAGTCATTTTCCGATATATATAATATATATATATATATATATATATATATATATATATATGACCAAAGATGTTGGAAAGTTATTTTATGCCGAGTAAAGCTGGTTTGAATTCAGTATTTTTTATCCTAGAAAAATAAAATAGATCCATGCATTTTTCAAGGGGAATTGGCGCGAAGGGAGATGCAGTCTCATCTAGGATTTGACCTCGGATTGCGGATTCCATTTTCCACAACGATAACCTGATGTTGCCAAAAGTTACAATAGAAAATCTAAAGTCGTGAATTTGAGGGATTCAGCGCGGTATTACGTTCGGTTTCTGACAAATACCTTGGGAAATATCAACCCCTCACCTCATCATCCTAGATATGAATTAAATACTTGGCTTCTATTATGATGGCGTTGGTATTAGATAAACCATGAAGGCTGGCATGCCATTAAACCATGAAACCGATTCTTTTGTCAATCTCAGGTAAATTTGGCGTAAGCAATTTCTGAAGCCTGTTTCCTTCGTATCTCATGTACAAATAATTTTGTTATGCCTGTTGTTGAATCTTTAAGTTGCGTACTCCAAAGCGCCTGGGGAACCTACAACAAATGTTTCAGTAATCTGTAGTTGAAACCATTTATTGTGGAAATGATTTTTTGAGATTCAATAGAAACACTGGACAGTCTGTTAAAACGTTCATAAAAACATTTCCCAATAACAGAAGATTTGTTAACTGCAAGAAACTCGAGTCGATTTGGTTTTCGACCATTCAGTTTTTAATCGTGTATTTAGCACTTTTTATTGAGCACTTTTACATGTTTGTTGAGCTGTCAATCCAGAAGTATTTAAATTTGGATATTTATTTACTCTTTCTGGATTTTAATCGTCGACTCCGATATATATATATATATATATATATATATATATATATATATATATATATATATATATATAATAAGATAAATATATAAAGGTTTTACATATCTATTTATTAAGTGACAAAGGAACAATCACAACCATATTGGTTTCATGCGATGCAATCATCAGGTGAAGATGTTTCAAAAGACATTTGAAACATCTTCACCTGATGATTGCATCGCATGAAACCAATATGGTTGTGATTGTTCCTTTGTCACCTAATAAATAGATATGTAAAACCTTTATATATTTATCTTATTATATTATATAACAGCTCTATTTTATATTGAGCACTCTACCAATAATACTGCCTTTGGTACACCATTCCAGCAAAAGCTGAAACAGTGACCATCTCACACTATAGTATATATATATATATATATATAGAGAGAGAGAGAGCGTATATGTATGAAAGGGAAGTGACTTTATTATTTGACATATTTGTATGTTTTCGTTGATAAGACTCGTTTAAATAAGCTTATCATCCGATAAACACATGCTAGAAATCTAAATACAATGAAATCGACTGGGAATTCATTGTATTCACGAAAAGGTTTTCGATTTCTTGTGGGCCTGAGAATTCCTATTTCAACATTTTATGAAAGTTACACACACAGAGACACACACATATCTGCATTTAAAGATTTCATATACACGCACACACATTTATAATTAGGTAAGTTGGTGTTGGGAATGATTTTAAACAGGGCCTTTTTCAATATCGAAATATTAAAATTGGTATAGTTTATTTGAGAGCTCAATGCATAATAATTGGGGATTATATACAGAGCGATATATTTGGCAATGAAAAGGCTTAAATACCAGTCATATTAACTGTTATAAATGTATAACTATTAATATGACAGGTATTTAAGCCTTTTCTGCCACATATATATAAACGATCTTAAAAGAATCAATCCCATTGGCCAAAACTAATGGAATTTTAATTGCGTAATAATTGATCGTTTTTTGCTTAAGTGTTGATTTTTTAAGTGTTGTTGTTTTTTTTTTTTCTTTTAGAATAATTTAAGATTTGTTTCAATTATAGATCTCTTGATTGTGATATATCAGAACTTTAAACAAAAAATAAAAACTATTAAATTCTGTGTAATTCTGAAATAAGTATCTAGAAATAATTTCCAATGCCGCTGTTTTCTCATGTCCGCCAACTCAGCTTAGGTTAATCTGATCTGTGTGATAAAGCATCTGGGAGCTGACGGTAGGTTTGGCACTACACTCCAGCCAAAAATCATTCTCCCTGATCTAACACTAGCGGAAAGGGGATTGAACTTCTCGCTGTTTGGCTGATACCGATAAAACTATTTTTTTTTTTTTTTTATTTTCTTTCTTGTGGTTCGTATCAGTGCAAATATCGATTTGTGTACGTGTTCATTTAGTGATATATAACTACATCATTTGTACGTTTAATCTTGAGTAAATTGAAACATACCATGGATGCTGTAATTTTATTCCCCTCTCTCTCTCTCTTTCTCTCCCTCATATATATATATATATATATATATAATATATATATATATATGAGTATGTGTGTAATGATCCTACATCAGCCTTATGAAAAAGTAAAGTAGCAAGCCATATATATTTATTGGATGTATTTCACTGGAAAATGAAGAGAAATGATTTTTCCCTCGACCCAAACACCACCAATCTTTCGGTATTTAAGCGCTCAGTATATATCCATCCATCCATCCATCCATCTCGTTCTGTCTATCTCATTCTGTTCATATCTATCTATCTATCTCATTCTGTTCATATCTATCTATCTATCTCATTCTGTTCATATCTATCTATCTCATTCTGTTCATATCTATCTATCTATCTCATTCTGTTCATATCTATCTATCTATCTCATTCTGTCTCATTCTGTTCATATCTATCTACCTATCTCATTCTGTATCTATCTATCTCATTCTGTTCATATCTATCTATCTATCCCATTCTGTTCATATCTATCTATCTATCCCATTCTGTTCATATCTATATCTATCTGTTCATATCTATCTATCTCTGTTCATATCTATCTATCTCATTCTGTTCATATCTATCTATCTCATTCTATTTATATCTGTCTACCTATCTCATTCTATTTATATCTGTCTACCTATCTCATTCTGTTTATATCTGTCTACCTATCTCATTCTGTTTATATCTGTATATATATATATATATATATATTTGTTTTAGTTTTTTCATATCTATATAACGGTACATCAATATATTCGTAGCGTAATAAGAAAATAAGCATGTTTTTAAATCTTTGCATATATTGATCTGTATATATAATCATTTTATTTTCCACACACACACACACACACACAAATATATATATATATATATATACTTAATTGCAAATTAATGGAAAATGATGAAAAGCTAAGAATAAAAGAAAAAAACTACGTGTAAGAACGGCTCATCATAATCCTAAAGATATTTTAAATTTTCTCTTAACAGATGAAAGTCGTTAAAGTTTAATGTAAGAAGCCAAACGCATCTAATGGAAAAATAGAAAGAAAACTTATGTTTTTTTTGTTTTGATTTTTTTTTTTTTTTTTTTTTTTTTTTTTTTCTTTTTTTTCCCCCCACATCGATTTCCACCTACAGCAAATCAAGTTCACATATTCCGTTGAGAAAAATAAAATAAAAATAAAACAGATGTGGAATAATGCAAATAACTACTTTCATTAAATAGGTATTGACTCTTGTTAGGCATGAGCGCAACCTTACCTACAAGTACAGACAACTTTAGATAACGACGATTATTGCCAATGCGCAATTCCTTTTCTACGATTAATGACATCTGATCAGTTCAAACGACCAGACTAATCAAAGACATGAAAGGAAATCGGTACAGCAAAAAAAAGCGCTAAAAATGTAGATACTAGAATAATTTATGACTTATTTTGTTTAATACTGAATACATCTACACTTTTTTCTCAACTTTGATTTTGTTATTATCTTGAGTTTCGCTACTTATTAATAGCAATGTATTCTGTGTTCTGCCTTTGAATAAAACTAATCACTTTGTCCAGTTTAGCCTTTAGGCTTTTAGGTTATCAAAAATAAATTTAAAAAAGATTAAATACCAATGATACACGTTTATACAAACACAGACAACTAAAATGAAAAAACAACCTTTCATCTCGTTAGCAAAGCAAGAAAAATAATAATAATGGTATTAAAATATTCGTATTCGCGTACATTGTTTTATATCTGCGTCCAATTAGTTTTTAGTTGCATGTATAAACGCGTGCACTCTCTTGTAGGCGCGTTACTGTGTAGAAAGGATGTTTTTTTTTGCGGAATTATATAGTGATTTTTGTTTTTCTTTATAAATTTATGTTCGTTAAGACTTCAAAAAGATGAGATAAAGGGAATATTTATGGCTTATGTAGTTCTAGTAGGGATTTATATTGGCAAAGAAATTAGTGTTAGAGTCGGACACAGCCGCTCCTACACATACCAGTGAGTTTTTCATACCAGCATTAGCTGATGGTTTTACACTGGAGTCTGAGTGACAGCAAGTGTCCTCAGGTCTCCAGAACTCTTCTGGGTATTCTAGCCTATCTTAACAATGCTGTTGTCGGGATGGTCTCATTTCTTCCCCTGGTTTCTAATTCCTCTAATCTGTTTTCTAAAATGTTGGGGACCGTTCCAAGTACACCAATTACAATTGGCACCTCTTTCACCCTCATATTCCATATTTATTCAATTATTATTATTATTATTATTATTATTATTATTATTAAAAATCTTGTTGGTAATCCTATTGCGTCTATATCACACGGTATATCATTGCGTTTACTTAATGGTTGAGATAGTAGTGATTATTATAATTTTTCCAGCGGTCGGTGCTTAGCTTCATGAAGCAAAGGATTTGATTTTGCATATTAATTGGCTATATATATATAATATATATATATATATATATATATATATAATTACGATCGGTATGTGAGGTCCGCTTCAACGAAGCTTTACTTTCAAATACAACACAGAATATAGAAAAGGAGACGTAAATTGAAATTATTATTTGTAGTAGTGGTAATTGTAGTAGTAATGTTATAAATGTAGTTCCTCACATCGAAAAGACAAAAAGGTCTTCATTGGAGAGCAGAACAAATTAGTAAAGATTAATTTACGACACTCAAAAGTTAATTTTAACTTGTTTTCACATCAGAAAATTTCTTCGGCAGTTGTATGTTTTTATCGAACGCATAAAGTTAGTCTCGTCTCGTCTCGGCAAACGTCGAATAAAACCAATATTAGCGAGAATGACGATACCTTACGATTTCAAAAATAATAATTTTTTCCCCAGAGCAAAAACAGCGGGAAAATTACATTAAGCAGAATAAGCAAAACAAAATATTGGGTAATTTGGTTTTTGAAATATTAAATGAAAAGCAACACGCAGTCGTTTATTGAAGAAAATCAAATAGTTACTATTAATTTCTTTTTTCTTTTTTTCTTTCTTTCCTTTGCACTCATGGTTTTTATTTGAGATCAAGTGTCAGTAAGTCTTTCCAGGACTTTGCTCAGTATTCTACCTGATTTTATTTGTGCTTAATTTTTTTCAATTTCTTTTTGGATTTCCATTTTTTTGCCAGGCTTTTCGAAACTTTTCCAAGATTGGTACAGTGGTCGCATTTTTATTCCACAACTTTTCATTTATTTCACAAGGAATAGGTATTATTTATATTAGCATTGTTTTTTGTTCCCGTATGGATTAACATTTATGTTTTAAATTAGTAAAATCTATGCGTTATGTTTTGAATCATTTTGATTTTGGTTTCTTTGTTTAATGGTACATCAACGTGCGTGGATTATTTAATGCCCAAGCCACCCTTGTAGAAGATCAGTAGTGGTACTATTTAATCTATAGGTTGTTGTTTTGGATAATTGTAGAAATATATATATATATATATATATATATATATATATATATATATATGAGAGAGAGAGAGAGACGAAATACAAATAAGAAAAGCTTCTTTTTTTTTTTGCATGAAAAAGTGCTCGATGCTCTAATGGCAGAGCAGGTATAAAACCTACAAAAAATGTTAAATGATGGACAGTATAAGTCCGCTACTTTAAAGTTTCACTATGTTCAGATAGAAATATGTTAAATAAAGAATATATTTATAGAAATAACTATTTTAGCATACATATAAAGTTCTACGACTACTACAATTTAATACCAAGATTTCTTTGTTATCATAGTCTCAGTAATGGAGTCATTTAGTTTTTTCTAGGTTTTAATACCAAAAATGTTTATTACTAACAGCAATTACAAAACGTGCCAATGAAATCAAGAAAAAATGGATACAATATTATCTGAAGGCAATTTTAAACTACGTTTTTCATTTTCTTTTCTTTTTTTTTTTTTTTTTTTTTTTTTTTACTGACTAGAGAAATAAATTTGCAAACGATTGCTACTTTAAATTGTCTCGATGTTTTATAATAATGCAATTTGACTGGCACGAAATGTACAGACACGTTAATTGGAAGATGTAATTTACAAGTAACTTAGTTGATTTCTGTCGCCTCTTAGTAAATCTTTTGTCTTAGTGCATACGTAAAACATTCTAGGAAAAAAAATACACAATAAGCACAGTCTAGATGTGACTTAAATAAATCGAAATAGACTTTGATAGTTATGGACAGACTTTGATATATATGAACAAATTTAGATAGATACGAAGGGACCTCGATAGATAGATACGAAGAGACTTCGGTAGATAGATAGATACGAAGAGACTTCGGTAGATAGATAGATACGAAGAGACTTCGGTAGATAGATAGATACGAAGACTTCGGTAGATAGATAGATACGAAGAGACTTCGATAGATAGATAGATACGAAGAGACTTCGATAGATAGATAGATAGATACGAAGAAACTTCGATAGATAGATAGATACGAAGAAACTTCGATAGATAGATAGATACGAAGAGACTTCGATAGATAGATAGATAGATAGATACGAAGAAACTTCGATAGATAGATAGATACGAAGAAACTTCGATAGATAGATAGATAGATAGATACGAAGAAAACTTCGATAGATAGATAGATACGAAGAAACTTCGATAGATAATAGATAGATAGATAGATACGATAACTTCGTAGATAGATAGATACGAAGAGACTTCGATAGATAGATAGATACGAAGAGACTTCGATAGATAGATAGATAGATACGAAGAAACTTCGATAGATAGATAGATAGATAGATAGATACGAAGAAACTTCGATAGATAGATAGATAGTAGAAACTTCGATAGATAGATAGATACGAAGAAACTTCGATAGATAGATAGATACGAAGAAACTTCGATAGATAGATAGATACGAAGAAACTTCGATAGATAGATAGATACATAGATAAATACGAAGAGACTTCGATAGATAGATACACAGATAAATACGAAGAGACTTCGATAGATAGATACATAGATAAATACGAAGAGACTTCGATAGATAGATACATAGATAAATACGAAGAGACTTCTATAGATAGATACATAGATAAATACGAAGAGACTTCTATAGATGAATATACAGTATTCGACAGATCAATATGCATAGACTTCGATAGATATGACCAACTCTTGATAGATAGAATACGAAGAGACTTAGATACGAACATACAGAAACACGAGGGTCGGCTGAAAAGTTCATAGGCTGACAAAGATATTCTCATGAAATGAGGTTTATCTTTTTAACATAGAACAACTTGCGTTCCGCGCACTTCTTCCATAGGAATTGCAGTACTTCTCCTAGAATGGTTGCCTAATCAATACTAAAGAACCCAGTCTGTTTCACGATTTTCTCAAAGCTGGATGGATTAATTCATTTCCAAAAGGCATTAGTGAGAATTGAAACACAAACAACCTTGCCTAGGATTTGAGCTCGGGTCGTCGATAGCATTTCCTACGCAAAGCATGCCCCCATATATATCTGTGTGCGTGCGTAGGTTGATTCCCCAAATTAATTAATATCTATTCCAGTCTGTTAATGTATGTATGCATATGTGAATGCGTATATATATCTAATTGGAGTGTATGTTTATAGATTGGTCCCCCAGCTAACTATTATCTATTTATTTTAATATGTTAATGTATGTATGCATATATATATATATATAAAATGTTTGGGGTGTACAGAATTTTATTACAGCTTTAAAAAGACCCACTAAAAGATTCATTATTTTTTTTTAAATGTATATATTCTGCAATAAAGGGGGTGGGGCAAAAGGCGAAAAAATTGCCCTTTGCCCCCCCCCCCTTCTATTGTAAAATATATACATTTTTTTATTACGACTCTTTTAGTGGGTCTTTTTAAAGCTCTAATATATATATATATATATGAGTGTGTAGGTTATTTCCCCTGTTAATTGATAACCGTCTCTATTCCAGCCTATTAATGTATGTAGGCATGTCGGTAGGTAAGACTGTCAGTTCATTTCCATCCATCTACTTGTCTATTCTAACTCGTCCGTATCTGCTGTAACTTTTTGGTAGTGTTCGTTATTATCACACATCTTTTCGTCTTGTAACTTTGTCATGTCGGCCCAAAAATGCATCTGTCTTTTATCGAAATCTGCATCGTGACAAACAAATCTGATTCTTTTTTTTCTTCTTCTTGCTTCCCCTTCTCTTTTTTCTTTTTCATGTTTTTTTTTTTCTTTTCCTTTCTCTTCATTTAAATCAGAACGTGCGCATATATATGTGCCTATCTAAGAGACAGAGAAAGAATGAAAAAATTAATCGCATCAATCCTCCCTCCCACCAAAAAAAAATGTAAAAGAACCCCCCACCCCCCACCTTCCTTCATTTATTTCATCGCACCCCCGAAGACTTTTGGCGAGCTCAAACATCCGGCAAACGGAACTGTCCGCATGTACGCCTGTCAGACATTTTTAGTGTCAACTGAGATTGAGGACTGGGAAGAAAAAGCAACAACAAAAAAAAGACCCAAGATTCTCTTATCTGTGGTCTAAACACAGTCCAACAGACAACAGAATTGTCCCCACCCCTGGGAGGCTTTCACCAGAACAAACCACTGCCCGTCTGAATTAAGTAATCGGTCATTGGGCGAGTGTCCAAAATGGAGTGGTCAGTTTTCTTTGGAATCGACTCGTTATTTTTTCTAAGGGGTAATACAGTGAAGCAAATCAATGAAATATATCGTCGTCCTGAAACCTGAGCGCCCAAAAGCTTAGTTAAATAAGGAAACGTTAAATTAAAGTGCTAATAATTAGACACTTTAGGAAATGCAGTTTTATTACATTGAAAAATCACGGAATACTAGGGTCTTAGGAGTAATATATACTAGCTGAAGTACCAGTTATTTGCTTATGCCCGGGTCTTTCTGATTATCTAAGTGTTTCGAGATGATGACATCTGTGGTATGAGACATTCTCCTGTGCCCGTTAACTTCAGTATACACGATGTCTATTTCCATATGCCGTGGACGCTGCTCGAAGTTGCAGTTGATAACGAACGATTAAGGCACAAGAAATTCTGCTGTCGCTTAAGTCGTTTTATGTTAACTGCAGAGTAGGTTGGTTTGGTTTGTTGTATTTTTCGGCATGTCAGCCCTTGTTGGTTATTTTATGCCGAATACCTTTTGTTTGATTCATTATTGATGGGTATTCAAATTTTTTACTCATTTTTTTCAATTTGAACCATAGATTGGACCATAACAGGTATTACCACACCGGGGCAAAGAGAACCTGAAGTGATGGCGATGAGAGGGTACTCCACACTCCCTAGAGCTCCAGCATTGAAACTTCACTAGATACCGCTTAACGTCATACCCAGGACACAAAGCCACTTTCTAGTACATATGATAACGGTTGGGGCTTGCCATAAGGGCAATAGCGTTCGGGACAAGTATATAGCCGATAGGAATTGACGTGATCAGCCAATTAATCAGCAGGGTCATCTCCGACCGACCGTCTAGTCTAAGTAAGGGCTAAAGTGGAGTGTTGCATGTAAAATGCAAATAGCCTCGACCAGGATTTGAGCTCGGGTTGCTAATTTCATTTGCTGTGATGATAACCGTTACACCCACATAGATACCAGGATAAGAAAAAAAACTTTTATTATTCGTCTGAATTATTATGATGAGGCTTGATAATTTGTATTATTTAGATTTTTCGGACTGTTGTCCTCATCTTTATTGTGATATACACAATGTTTCAAAGTTCTGGGAAGGCTACCGATTACGACAGGAAACACCTGAAGACGACCGGAGGATACATCAGCCGAAACGTTGTGTATATAACAGTAAAGACGGAGACAAATCTAAATAATACAAAACTTTTCTTTTTACTGCTAAGTTACCGAAACTTTTTGGTAGTACCTGATATTTACAATAAATCATCTACTCTAAACATATTTTCCAACAAAAAGAAACACTAATAATCACGACGCTTAGTTGTGTTTCTCCGACCGAGTAGCTGTAACTTTTCATCAATGAAAACCAGACAAAGGACTCTACAGTCTAATGGTCATAGAGAAGCCGCCCATAAAAAAAGCGCACATTATACGACGGTCTGGTCTGTGTTTATTCTGGGTTAATAGCCCCCAACTAATCGATCCAAACTGTTGAGAATTATTGAAAAGAGCTGATCGATAAGGATCGGTATATACAATAAATCCGCACTTATTTCATCAAATGAATTATCATTTATTAATATAATTATCACAGTAATCATCTTTGGGCGCAGATATGTCAATTACCAATGACACGCATCTGTTATCAGTGTATATGAGTATATGAGTCTGGCCAAAATGATCGTTCTGTTTTTATTGTTAGGTGGCATTAGGAGCGTTTAGTTTTAACTTACCTTATTTCTAAAAGAAAAAAAAAGAAAAGATGGTCAAGTTATCAAGTAATAATGGTTAGTAAACTAGTAAATATCCATATAACATGTAGAATTTCATAAGCTCAAGGGAAGAAATAATCCCCAGGTGGGTTACCATGCCGTTAAAATCAATCCAGAAGATTCTCAAAAACGTATTCTTTTATTAAATAGTTTTTTAAAGGAACAAAAATGAAAATATATATATATTACGATAGCAGATATATTGCTCACTCTTTTGTTATGAATATAGCAAACTATATACACACACACACACACACACACACACACACACACATATATATATATATTATATATATATATATATGTGTGTGTGTGTGTGTCCGCGCGCACAGCTTAGGGGAAACTCAATGGAGGAATAACAATAAAGAAAAAACCGAACGAGTCACAATTTGACTGTTGGAAAAAAGAAATTGGATGAATTGTGATAATGAATATTGGAAAGTGCTCAATAGATTCTTGTAGAACCGGTTTAGGGAACCGAATCAGTGACAGAAATGAATTATCCAGGTTTCACTGAGAGGGATCTTCAGGATAATTCTAACAAGAATTGGTTGGCACAAACGGATACATATATCAAAAAAGCACAGGAAGAAATTTTCATAAACGAGGAGGAAGAAACCCATGTGTGTGTGTGTGTGTATATATATATATATATATATATATATATATATATATATATATATATTTTTGCATCCGATGGTGGGAGATACTAGACTATTTCTCTAGGTTCACTGAAATAGGCTATAAAGCTAAAAATCAAATCTTCTGTTATTTTTTACTGATATGATTTTCCTCTGTGACTCTGACAATAAGAGCACACATTGAGCTCTGAAAACCACGACATTAAAAAAAATACTATGTTGTAAGGAAGATTTATTCACCTGATCTTTAGATTATATCATATATACATACATATATGCATATACTACCAAATTTAAGAATTCTTTGTGAAATCACTGTGATATTTAAATCTCTATCAAAATATGGCAAACTACTACTGCATTTGTTAACAATCGCTTGCGAGATAATCTTTATGATCCTCTTTGGAATTCTGTATTTTTCTTGCCCACTGTTTAAAATGACATTTCTTCACTCAGTATAGAAAACTAGCTCACTCTATCCAGAACACCTCAACGGTCAGCCCGTTGTTTTCACAGCTGAACGAAACCCTCGGCTTTGTACGTGCAGTTATGAATACTACCAGTAGTAGTAGTAGTAGTGTTGAAAGAGATAAGGAGTAGGTGGGGGTGGGTGTTCGTGGCAATACAAAGGTGTGAAATGGCTTATTCAACAGGAGGGCGACGTGTGGTTGGAAATGTTTGCGTAGTCTGCTCCGAAAACACGACCGTAGACAAGCGGCCCTAACCAATAATCTGCTCTCCCCCTTCCTCCAACACTTCATCTTCTGACTCCTTTTACTTTTCTCTAAAATCAACAGATGATGTGGCCAGAAGAAATCGCACCCAGTGGCGATATATTGGCTTATTGAGGCTCATATGAACGTACGCATTGATAATAATGAGATGCGCAGGACGCGTAAAACTGGCGATAATGGACACACTCTCTTCGATCGCCGACACCCCCACCACCACCACCACCAGTACATGCATGCGCAGATTCGGCTCTGTTGTGTTTAAGCCCTTCATAAATGTAACGGCATTTCGTTGTTGATAATTCCTATCCAATATTGTACCTGTGAATTGGAAACCTAGACTACAGCTGTTCGCCTAGCGAATATAACGAGATGGTGTTGGTGGTGGGTATGTATGTGGGGGGGGGGGGTAACGTTAGCCAGTAGAAAATTCATTATCGCCTTAAATGGATGTTGGTGATTGGAAGGTCTACTTCACGAGAACAACAGCAGCGTCCCCTACGCAAATACAAATGAAAGACGCACGTGTACGCATACACACGCTCTTGGCGTCACAATACGCGCAAACATCAATATATCCGTTAATGTGCATTGAATGGTTTTCTTTTTGGACACGCTGATGGAGTAATAAGCTCATATCCTCATAAAATTCTAATAATTCATCGCCTCTTGGTTTTCTTTATAAATATTCACAAACCTGTGTTTAGTCTTGCATGGGGCCGCGCGAAGCAAAATTATCAGTATTGGATAGGAATACTTGATACTCAAATAATTTACAGTTATATGGTATTATTATTCCAGACAAGAGGAAATACATCAAAAAGATCCAGGATAAAGCTCTAACCGCATCAGCGTGGATATGGCAATCCTACAATGTGACATCAAACCGACAAAGTCTGGTGGTATCATGAGATACTGCTGGAAAACTCTGGGTTAGTGGTAATGATGCTTCCGTCGCGAAACCACGTCTGAACCCAGAGTCATCATCTGATGAAGGATTTGTTGGTTGCAATGCTACTGTGTAAATAGCAGTCATTGTATGAAGATTAAGTTTTTTCAAACCTTTGTCCACATCTTTATCGTGATATGTAAAAAAAAAAGACAATATTTCGGTCGTTGTTCCCTCCGGCCTTCTACAGCTGTACTTCTGAGTATAGCAATGATTTAATTTGGGGAATCACTTTTTAATATAAGAGTTTGATTGTAGTGCAAAAAAAACGTTGAGGAACTCATGAAGATCTCATTCAAGTAATGACGTCATTGTTTTGTTTGTTTTTTTGTTTTTTTTTGTTTGTTTTTTTTCGCGCCCATCAATCCGAGAAGCGTCACGATCATTAAAAAATATTTTTAATATACATTCCTTGGAAATTCGAGTCCAATGACTTGAGTTATTCTCCAAATTCCGTAATTTTAAAAATAATTTACATTAAAGACAATTTAAAGTAGCCTTTCAAATTTTGAACCACAGTTCGAAAAATCAAAATTATACTTATCAAGCCTCATCTAAAAAAAAATCAGACAAATTATTTGCATTAAGAATAATTACTTATAGCTATAATTGTTTACTTATTATTATTATTACTATTATCATAAGTTATTTGGAACCATGTAACTGTGTACAAATAAATCATTATTAAACAGAAGTAGTTACTTAAAACTAAAAACTATATATTACAGATGATTTTCACTTAGAAAATCACTGTATTAACTCAACCCTTATATCTGTTGCACCATGTGTCCAGTTGGTATTGCGAGCCAATATTTTGTCGTCACTGGCCCTATGCCAGACAAGGCAGACTGAGTATAAATTTAAAGGCATTTTTGAGTGTAGAAAATGCTTACACATCTGTCGGCACCCGAAGACGAACCTGTAAAGGATGTGCCAAGCCGTACATACAAACACATGCCGAAATGACTGAGATGACGCCGCAATTGCATGCATTTAGAAAAGCCAGCATTGAGAACATATGAACAGAATAAGAAATAGGGAATGGGGAAAAGGCAAATAACTCCTTTCCTTTACTTTATAAAAGGGTCCCGCATTTCCCTAGCTTAAGAGAAGTAAAGAATTTATGTTTATTACTGGTAGCACACTACTAATATAGTATGGCACAAGACCAAGAAAGTTAACAGTAATAGGATGATGCTAAGGCCTTTCTAGGGTTTATAAGAATACTGGTGCTTCTAAGCTGGTGCATGACCTGTTAGCAAGTGTTTGAATTCGGGTCAGTTAACCCCTTTAACTAATTGCCTTCCTAGTTATTCACTAAGCTTAGCTGTGGCACAAGGCCGGAAGTATGAGGCACCCAGTCACTAAAAATTGGCTACTAATCTAGTTTGCTAACCATTACATCACCTGAGGTGTCCAACCAATTACCTCACCAAGGTTACTATTCAACCCATGGGATCGGTTTAGCTCAGTCAGTAGAGCATCCACCTAGGAACCACAAGGTTCAAGGTTCGATATCAGCCATCGACAACTCAGTGCATAAGTAGAACAGCTTGGATCTTTGCGGTAAAGTGGGAGCTGATGGAAGGTGTAGTGCTCAACCCCAGATGCAAAAACAATCACCATGGTCTAGCGCTAGTAAAAAGGGGATAGAATCTCTCACTGTCCGGCTGATACCGACATGAGTGAGGGTGGAGGTTCAAAATAGATGCATTCATTTTCCCTGGGGCATTAGCATGAAGTGAACGCAAACAGCTCTGTTTGAAATTTGAATTCGGCTTGCCGATTTCATTTTCATAGCCTATAACCGTTACGCCGAACGCACCCCGGATATATCATGTGTGTAAATAAATAAGTTTTAAGATTAATAGAAAGGAAAGGGGAAATAGAGTGCAGGTTTATAACTTGTTTATTTATTTATTTATTGAAACAGACTGTCATGAACATTTAAAGAAAAAAAACTTCTTGTCACCCACTATAACTTTACTGACACCTGGAATGCTGCCAAGTTCCAGTGCGTATGTTTGGCTTTTCACATGTCACTTCGCAATAGTCTCTTTACTCACGACATCCCTTTTCTAAGGAACCGGTCTTTAATAAAAACATGTGAAAATGATTCTGAATGACATGTAAATCCGGGACAATATTTGATTTGCAAACAAGATGCAAATAGCAGTGTTCACCTAGAACCACATGGACCTTGTAAGGATTCAGTGGGTTTTTTTTCCTTCCCCTTCACAGCACATGTCACATGTGCATTTCATGTTTGTGTGCATGAAAGTATAAATACATATTTACACATACGGCCTCCGGTTTCCGGCACTACGGAGCTCGAACCCAAGAACAGCTTACTGAAGCATGGTGCCAGGGGATTCCTCTGCCAAGCAGTACCTCTTTTTAACGGGAAGAGGACTAGAATCTAGGAAGCTTACAGAGACCAGCGTTAATAACTGATGAAACTGTGCTATATCTGTATGGTCAAAAATGTCTTGAATTGTAATTGTGTACACAACATTAAAAAGGCTGTCGCGCTTAATAAACAAGTACCTACCTACCTACCTATATATATATATATATATATATATATATATATATATAATATATATATGGCCGGTTTAGGTCAGCCAGTAGACAAATTGGCTAGGAATCGCAAGGTTCCTGGTTCGATACCGTTCTCGATAACTCAGTGTATGAGTAGCACAGGGATCTGTGTGGTAAAGCGAGGAGCTCCTTGGTCTAGTGCTAGTGAAAAGGGGATAGACTCCCTCGCTGTCTGGCTGATACCGAAATTAGGCCACCCCGTTGACTTCACTTAAATATAACCTTAAATATATCCGAGTTGGTTGGCACACATTTTCATACATTTGTGAAATGAATGCATGAGAAAGGCATGACTTCAATTCTCCCTGCATTCTGTCACATCACCTTATATCGTGACCAAATATCAACAAAGAAATAGGCAAGGAGAAACTTAGGAAGACTTACTATCCTAAATATCTAGGGAATCACCGTGGTGTAGTGGCTAACGTGCTGGGCTGCGACATTGTAGTAAGGGAGTTCGAAATTCAGTTGCACTATTACGTTCACTTTCTAGGGAAAGATATGAAACCCTTCATCTCCCAGCTATGTGTTGAGTAGTACCACATCTGTTCATCTACAAAGAATGGGTTGGGCATTAAATAACCCATAGAGGTTGATATGCCATTTAAGAAAGAAAGCAATCTAATGTGTGTGTTCATCTCTTTGACAGACATATTACCCTAAATATCTATGTATTTTAAACAGTTGAATCAGTTTTTTTTTACTGGAAAGTTTTAACATTACTGATAAGCTCGACGCCCATGTGCAAAACTGTTAGTTTCATGTTCAATTCTGACAGGAACCAATCATCATATGTCCTAATGTATACTACTACTACTACTTCCCACATCCAACACTTTTTTCCTCGGTCGAATCTCCGACCTCCGGCTGTTCATCAAATGCCACTTTCGATGCTTCTTATTACTGAGCTCTTTCTCTGATCCACGTCGCTCCCCCTCTCCCTTTCTCTCTTTTCCTCCCATCTCTCTCCCTCCCCTCTCTCTCCCTCTTTCTCTCTCTCCTCTTCTCTTTGCGCCCCTCCTTCTTTTTCAACTATCCATACCGTTTCCACAGGAAAGATATTTTCTCCAAGGAAACTTACTGGTGTGCACCTGAAATCCAGTTAAAGGAAATGTCTGTCTGTATATCCATACCAGCCCATTCCGACGTAGTATTGACCAATCAAGGATAAAAATGGATGTGAGTGGCTGCTTATGTGTGAGAAAGAGAAAGGTAAATGGCACCGCTTTGACCCCAGTGCTCCTTTTCACCCCACTCTAAACGGTCTCACCCCCTACACCCATCCACCAAAGCTAATATGGCTTTTTCAATGTCGACCTGCCGGTTGTGATCAGGCTATCGTAAGTGGTTGGTAAAAGTGAGTTTTAGGCCGAGGAACTTGCCTTGAGGGGGTTGGTGCAGGTAGGTGCGGGTGACGGCGGTGGTGATGGTAATCGGCAGGACAGTCGTGTTCTGGTGGTGGCGGTCGTGGTTGGATCGTTGGGATAGCAGGGTGGGGGTGTGCATTTGAAACCGGCGTCATCAACGAGATGGAATATGTGTTATATTGCTTGATCGATCCGGGCGCACACACGCGTGTGATTTTTCAGCCCGCGATGAGATTTCGTTTCGTCGAATTTTCAATATCAATTGCCTGACTTGTTGGCCGCTTTTAAAAATTCCCTTGCCCGGCCCACGAAAGACGAAAGATATTACAGACTGTATTGGCTTTGAAATGAGCCATTAGAATTTCTGCTTCGCCCCCCTCGATCGAATCGCGTTCGTTCGGACGGGGGGGGGGGGTCGAGTGGGCTGCCAAAAGGTGAAGAATCTTCAGTGCGTTAGTGTCTGTCTGTTTGTCTTTTATTAATGTTTCACTCAGCTTTCTGTACATCACCTATGTTTCAGTAGATTTCTGTATGTATGTGTCCTTAAATATACACGCGTTCTCTTTCTTTCTATCACAAACTCTCTCTCTCTCTCTCTCTCTCTCTCTCTCTCTCTCTCTCTCTCTCTCTCTCTCTCTCTCTCTCATATTGAATACACTGGTACATAGTGAAACATTGAAAAAATCTCAGAATATCGCCCATAAATAAGTACACTTCTTCCAGTTCTTTAATAAAAAAATGTTCTTTCTAAACCAAAGATGCCATGGTTTTATCATCTATGGTGTAACATTATACAATCATAACGGATATTATTAGGTATTATTAATTACCAAACTCTAAAGCACTGTTCACGGTTCATATAGTACTTTAATAAGTTATATAATTGATAGAAGATTCGTTTGTACCATAGATCTTAGCTTTTTTTAATCAAGAACGTTGACCTTCTCCCTTAAAAAGGCGCACTTTTCAGCCTCTCTTAAGTATATTCGAATTACCAACGTCATTACACTTGAAATTATGAGCCACTTTTAATTAGATAAAGTAAGGGCCTATTTGGCTCAGTTAGTAGAGCATCCGCCTAAGAATAACAAGGTCCCGGGTTCGCCAACTCAGCACATGAGTGTGATAGGGTCCCATCTATGGGTTGAATAGAAAAATTGAGTTTATAAACAAAATTGTATTATGCATTAAGAATAAATTTATTTCACAACTTTGTTGGCATTAAATGACCCACCGAGGTTGATATGCCGTAAAACAAAACAAACCAAACTAAACTTTTAATTAAGTAAAATGAAGACAGTTTTTTTTTTCTTGGATTAACCGCGGGTAACTGAAACAGCGGAAAGCGAAATCTGAAATTCAAAATTCAAATCCCTGTTCACTAAACTTCTATGTCTTAATTTGTGCGTGCAATTTGTAGCGTTACTTTTGTTCTCAAGGAGGATTGACGCCACAATAAATGTCTCGCCTAATTGCTTTCATTAAAAGTACACAAGTAGAACAAATTTGAAGTATTTTCTTTTCAATTTGAGAGCAATAAAATGAAATAAAGTGAAAATTAATTTTAGTGATTGTTACTTTCTTTTTTGTTTTTTCTTTTCCTTAAACGGTTTGGCATTAGAACGTTAGCTAACACCAAGGAATGATTCTTATTGTTCCTCATAGCAGAAACGATATAATTAATATCAATACTGTTAGATTCCATTCTTTTTCAATGCACAAACGTTACCCTTTTTTTTTCACTTAGGATCAGGGTGTAGTACCAGAACAATCGGCAGCCCTGGAACCAGTTTGGCTTTCTGACAGAGAAAGTCACAAGATAGTATGAAGTGGGAAACAACTGGTGAAAAATGTGAGTGTTAAGGAACAAAGAAAGCTAGAAAAAAAAACGAAAACCGGGTGGAATAAGAAAGATGCATTTTTTAATTCTGAAAACTTACTCTATCGAAAGGTGTAATTGTGTTTCCTTTATCTGTTTTGGTTTTCGTATATATGATGCATTACTTTCGGGAGCACTCATCATACACATACATATATATATATATATATATATATATATAATGAAAATGGAAGTGAATCCGACGGTATGTTTAAAAGAGAAATAAAGGAAAGAAAGTTTAGAATGGATAAAAGGAATATTGAGGAGATTGATTAAAATATCCTATTTTATCCATTCTATACTTTCTTTCCTTTTTTCACAAGGTGAAATCGAAAACGTATCGTGATTGAACTTTGACATCTTTTTAAATTCTAAAATGTCAATGAACACGTGTGCACAACTCTGCAACTTGTATAATAAAGTAAGAGCATGTAAACGAATTAGTTCAAAGTCTGGATACTTTTTAATCAGCAGATTTTTGAAAAAAAAAAATAAATAAATAACACAAGCACAGCACCTTTTCAATCAGTGTCCTTTTGGGTGGGGGTGGGGACTGGAGCGTGGCGTAGTGTAGCGGGTAACGTGTTGGACTGCAAAATCGTAGTAAACGAGTTCAAATGCTAGTCACACACTAACGTTTACATTTGGACTAATACCCCTGGGAAAGGTATTAACCCTCCTGCACTGTGTTAAATAGTACCATTACTGGGGGGGGGGTTACTTTGATGTTTTTGGCATTAAATAACCTACGAAGTTCGATATGCCATTAAAAAAACGCTCTTTTGGTTTTTGGCATGATTGTAAACTGAAACCCTATCTTGAAAAAAATGTCCCAGCTAAGCGCAAGTACTACAGCTAGTGTATAAATAAAGTGCCACTTGTAAATTTTCAGACAAATTTTTTGTGAGTTTTGACATCGTGAACAGGATATGCCATATTATTCAATCCTTCCACTTCCGGTTGGTAGAAGCACTTCCTTTTTTTTTTCTTTTTTTTTTTCTATTCTAAATTCATGACATCGTTTTAACAAAAAAAAAAGACAGGGCTGTTTTTGGTCGGGTGTGGCTCTTCGTCAAGTTTCTTTAATTCTCCCCCTGTCCAAGTTGTTCATATGCAACAAAAGGTATGAGATTAATTTTGTATTTCATTTTATGTGAATTTGATTGGCGCTTTATTTGAATAATACTGAAAAGGGCAAAACGCTGGCACTAAGTGGTTTCCCGGGTGGTGATAATTAATTCAATGTTAAAGTCGTTTCGCTCGCTGACAACAGAATGGCTCAACCACTTCACCATCCCGTTGCGTGCTCGAGTTTAGATTTTCAAATTATGATTGAATGGCAAACCAAGCAAATTAAATAAGCAATTATTCGACCATGGATTATGACTTTGTAAGTAAGCAATAGAGACGAGAAAGTGTTCAAACAGGGACAGGGAACCAAACTCTTAAAGTGAAACACTGAAATGAAATATCAGAATGACATATAAAAATGCGGTGTTTGTTCAGAATAGCCCACCGATTATAAGAAAAATTTTAAAAAAAAAAAAAATTTGGGACTTTGAGTGATAATCATCTTATTGTGAATACACATAAACAATTTCATGTTCTGTTTTTTTTAAAAACCATTTTGTGTATGTTATTTCTCCAATAAAATGGGAAAGGCCAGAAAATTCAAAATAATCATACATTATCTTTTTAGTATAAAAAATTTTTTTGTTCAGCAATTTCTAATTTTTTCAACAAAAAAACAGTTTTATTTCGGATTGAATCTTTTGTAAATCAAAGGATCTTGGCGCAATACCAAAAAGAGCAATTTGAATACAAATCCTTCTTCATTTCAGCTACCTCCGCCATTTTTCTTTCTGTTTCCTTTGTTGTTTTGGGAATGCGCACAGATTTACATTGAAATCAACTGTAGTAGAGATATAATGTGACCGGGTTCAAATCAAAGTGTGGTATGTGTGCCTTAAAGTTTCTCGGTTATTTCCGAAGACATCACCTGCAACATCGCCTTAAAGGGGCAAGGTTATGTTTATTGCTCGGTTCCTGGGTTGCTCTAAAATGGTAATGCCGACGTAATTTTAAGTAGTTTTTAAACCCACCTACATGGAAGGACCTTCTGTTATATTGGACTTGATGAGTAAACAATAAATAAATAGAGATATAGTGTATGTATTCAATAACCCCTCTGCACGAGAACGATGTGACGCAAGTTCAATTTTTAAGTGTACTTGGATCAACGTGCTCATTACCGAAGGCGAAACATAACCTAATATGTAACCATACTAGAAGAAAAACTCTGAATTCAATTCTGTTATACTCCGGTGATGAGACTGGCCATGTGTCACATTCTGCTCGTATGAAAGTGTTGGTATATATATATATATATTATATATATATATATATATGTATATGTAGCAATCTTTTCTGTATCTATCTCAACCTGTTATTTAGATCTGTTCTCCTTTATATGTTTAGCTAATTCCATTCATTCATATCTACATATATCTCGATTTATTTGTATCAACAGGCAGATTATCAATCTTTGGGTCTACGTATGATTATGAAAAAGATTTCGTTATAAAATTCCTTTTCCTTAGTTAATGGACATGTTCCTTCGTCTTATATATATATATATATATATATATATATATATATATGAGAGAGAGAGAGTTTGCCGTTGGGTAATGATGAATAACATTGTCTCGCAGACCATTGTTCGGTTATCAAGTTTGGTTCTTTCTGAATAAACTACTATAGTCGTCCGTATATATATATTCATTATATATATATATATATATATATATATATATGTATATATAAAACAAATTAAGCCAAGTAAATGTATGCGGGTGTACACATATATACATGCAAACATCCGTGTGAACAAAATATGTGTATTTTTTAATGCATACAAATGTGCATGTCTGTTAGTGTACACACACACACACGTATAACTTCATTCTATAACCAATCTTAGCTCCAACAACCATTCACTCAGTAAACCTTTCTGTATTTATGCATAAAGCGCTTGCCATCGGGCGATGCTGAGATACATTGTCTCACAAACCATTGTTCGTCTAGTTTGCTTCTCCTTTTGTGAACTACTATAGGAATCCATAGGAGACACTCGTTGCGTAATGGCTATCATTCATAAGGACTCAGCAACCCGAGTTAGAATCCTCGACGAGGCTGTTCGCGTTTCACTTCGTGTAGATGCCATTTGGAAAGACATGGACCCATTTCTTATCTCCTCAGCTATGTAGGGCAGACTGGGCTCTTTATTCTGGGTTCGGCAACCAGCCTAGGAGATGGACAACGCTGAATTCAGACAAGCTGTATTCTGTTTTAAAGCAGTATTGACCTTGTGTAGCATCCTGGCCGTTGTGGAGAGGTTGGGGTTATGTATACTATAGTAGTCCATATATCAGATAAGTCTAGCATGGGAAAATGTATGCACGCGTGTATGTGTACACGCACACACATACATATGAACTGTGTAACTTTATTTTTTTAAAACTGCATATGTAACTGTATTTGCTTAGCATTATAAATACTTATGCGTACTTTGTATGTGTATATATAATATATATATATATATATATATATATGTGTGTGTGTGTGTGTAAATTAAGAGACCTCAATATCATTGATAGAGCATGTATATTTAAGTTAGTTTCTACCTTATGCGATTATCAAACCATGGTTTGAAAATTGCATAGGCTAGAAACTATCAGTTAACAAGTGTCATTGAATTCATGTCTACATTACCCTAACACACACATATATATATACATATATATATACATATACATATATATATATATATATATATATATATATATATATATATATATATATATATATATAAACTGCTTTTTATAACCAGTATTTCCTTTGCTACAACAACGATTCACTCAGTATATTCTTATATATGGATGTACAATCTGGTCAATTATCTACTTATTAGCGTCTTAATTCCAAATCACGGTTCTTATGATTCTGTTTACACTCTTCGATCGTCTCGATTCGATATTGTTAGAATTCATTCCTTCCATACACCACACACACACACACACAGCTTTCCACTCACGTTCTCATTACAACTTGCAACGATGTCGCCCTTGTAGATTTTTCCATCATCAATCATTTCAGATCTTCAAAATTTACATTTCTATAATAAAAATAAAAGAGAAAGTAAAGAATAAAGAGAAATAAAAAAAAAATCGTTATTTGTCGTCTGCTAATGATCAAACATTTGCCATAAGTTTCCGCCATGTTCTTTTTTTCTTTTTTCACTTTTTTTTTTTTCTTTCGAAGCTATATTTGCTTACTTTTATTTATTTATTTACTCGTTTATTTTCTGTAACATTTTATTTTATTTATTTAGCTTATTTTTGTCTATTTTTAATGATTTTTCCCTATCTCGTTTTCTCTCCGATCTTTGGTAAGGGTTGATTTAATTGAGTTCTGTGTTTGCTTTGTAGTAAAGGTCGTTCGTCTTCGGGTTTCTTTCATTTTCAATTTTTTTGCCGTCCCTTGCCGTTTCTTAAATATTCTCACACACATGTATGTATTTAAATATAATCAGACGTACTTTCAAACCATCTTCCCGCAGGTATATATATATAGTATCTGTACATGTACAGTAAGATAAAAGAGGTTGAGACCATTTATGCATCTATCTATATATATATCTACATATATAGAGAGAGGAAGCTCTCTCTCTCTCTCTCTCTCTCTATATATATATATATATATATATATATATATATATATATATATAGAGAGAGAGAGATACAGGCTCTCTTTACCTCTTTTTATGCCATTGTACATGTATACATAGAAATGTATATAAGAACACAAAATATAGATAAATGTAGAATGTTAAAACATTTCACCAGACACTACTATGAAAATGTACAAACACAAAGCCACGAATAAGTATTCCCGCACACAACATATTCATACCTGCAAACAGACGTACATACACATTGTTTTATGCAGTTCTTGGTTCCTATTGGCATGAATGATAAGGGATATAGCAGTCCTTACAACGTAATTTTGTGGAAGTTTTCATTCGTCTGTTCCCTCATCTCGTCACTCAGCGTCAACACGTCTTACTTGTGTCAAGACCTGTCGATATGCTTATCAGGGATTGTTGGATTTATGCCTTACTAAATGCGTCCAGGCAAAAGAATGTGACTACTAAACCGTAAACTGAATTCGAACTCTGATATTTACAAGTCGTACCAATTCAGATATTCCTTGCCCTCTACATTTACATGGACATGCATTTTCTATTAAAATGGATGCACATAGATGCACACAAATACAAATTCCAGTGTAGGGTTAATCAATGCATTCATGATTGTATCATGATATGTACACACATATATATATATATATATATATATATATATGGGGTACAAAAGTATAAACACACCAGTATGCTATTTGACAATGCATTCGAGCTGATGTAAGGATTAGTATCGTTAAACCTCTTATATATCTATGTATATACATGGGTGTGTCATGTATCTACATTTGTAGATATATATATATATTTACCAACCCCTCCGCACGAGCAGGATGTGACACAAGGTCAATTTATTAAGCGGAGTTCAACAGGTTTGACTTCAGAGTTTTCCTTCTCCTAGACCGGTTGCCAAACCAGGGTTAAAGAGCCCAGTCTGCCCTACTATTTATCCATAGCTGGAGGGAGAGTAGGATTCATACCTTTCCCAATGGTATTAGCGCTAAGAGAAATGTAATTACCACATCTAGGATTTGAACTCGGGGCGACGACTCCATTTCCCACGACTTTAACCATTACACCACGCGCTTCCTATTTGTAGATATGTGTGTGTGATGTATGTATATATATATATATATGTATGTATGTATGTGTGTGATGTATGTATATTTTTAGATATATATATGTGTGTATGTGTGCATCTGTTTAATGTATGTATATTTGTATATATAAACATTATTATTATCATTAGTGTATGTATGATTTACGCATATTTGTAACTGTGAGTGGTGTCAGATGTATGCATATTTGTAGGTATGTATATATGTATGTCAGTATGTGTTGTATGCATATTTCCAGGTGTATATATGTAAGTGAGATGCATATATATATTCATAGAAGTGTCTATATGTATCTGCGATGTATATATATTCATAGCTATACTTGTGTGTGAGTTGTTATATATGCTCATACATATATTTATGTGTTTATATATACATATGTGTTGTGTGTGCGTGCGTGTATATGTATGCGAAAGTATATACAATGTAGAGTGAATTCAAGATCATGTAATTATTTGTCGACAAGTGTCTATTATATATATATATATATATATATTATATATATATTATAAGGCCAGCAATTCCTTGATCTTCGCTCGCTAATTGCCTCTTATTAGCGCCGTTTGCCTCGATCGGGATCTGAGAAAATGCGTTAACAATAAAATACAGAGACACGAAAAATGAAGGCCAATCGGAAAGTAAATTGAAATTTCAAATTTGAGGAAGACAACAATTACCAACGAAGTAGTTCTCTCTCTCTCTTCTCTCTCTCCTCTCTCTCTCTCTCTCTCTCTCTCTCTCTCTCTCTCTCTCTCTCTCTCTCATTGTTTTTTTTTTTTGTTTGGCTTTTGTTTTTTTATATTTTTCTGTAATCTGGCATTTTTTTAATCACTACGAAAATGCAACATCGAATCTCATTTTTCTCCCACGAAAAAATACTTCTCACTGACCATCCTCGAATCGGAAAAAAGGAAAAACGATCGAGAGAATTAATGGAGGCAAATCTTAAATTGCAGACAAAAATAACAAGATAAAACTCTACGCAAATTTCGGTGTCGTTACGAGAAAAAAAAAAGTTCTTAGATTTATGGCAGCTCATCGATTATACGACTATGGCTACTTGTAATTGTTTGTATGATATAGTATAATCAGGCACAAGGAGTTAAGAGAAAGAATAAATGACAAGGTCATAATTAAAGTGGCTACCTTTCATTTGTTTTACTGTAGAAATCAAATAGTATTTTTTGCTGTTGATTTCAAATGTCGATAGGCTAACTTGAGTATACGTTATATAAATGATATAGAGTACTCTTTACAGATAAATATAGCAAACTATATCATCAATATATATATGCTCTTGCACTGATATTGAGCACTATTTATATATATTGTCAACTGATATATGTATATTAATACGTCCTCCTCAGTGTGGCTAGACACAACATCCTTGGCTAGGAGCGAACTCCGACTGACTATTTGCCAACCTAATTTCTTAACCTCTCAGCCACTTTGACAGCTGCTGTAACGGGGCTGGTGTTTAAACTATTAAATACATAGGTTTGTTTATATATTTTACGATCACAGAGAGATCTAGTCTGCGAGCAAACGATCATTGCTTATATGATTGGTGGTGAAAGTTAATTTAAATAACCCCTTAGAGCACTTCCCAAATTTATGGGATCATATAGCGAGAGAGAGAGAGAGAAAAATGTTTATTTTACTTTAAATTTACATGTTATCTGTTTCGGAAAAGAATTAAGAATTTCTAATACAAAATTTCTAGTCTTCGTTGGCTGCTGTTTCTTCAATTCTTCGATCAACAATAAAACGTCTCAACGTGAAAATTACTGTAAAATTTATAAATTAAATTGCTTAAATAGAAATAGTAGAACTTAGACAATAGTTTTATTTTGATTGTCTTTCGCTGATATGTGATTCGTCTTTGTTTTACATGGAACAAGTTTCTTTTTCTTGTCTTTTGTATTTTATTGACTGAAAAGAAAGAAGAAATAGTTACATCTTATCGTCATTTTAACGAGTAGCGTTTGTTACTGGAAATAAACTATATATTTTCATCGCTTCTCGCATTTTAGCACAACCAATGTTTTATTGTATACTAAACACATTTCAGGAAACTCTCACCTAAAATTCTCTTACGTCCTATAAACTTTAGCTTTGTATCAACCTGAAGCATTCTGTCAAAAGAAAAATGTCAGCCATTTATAACACTTTACATTGATCTGAGGGTTCTTTCAACAACAGCATTATCTTTCTATTCAATTAGGATAGAATATCACAGTAGTATAATTAGTACGTATATATATATATATATATATATGTGTGTGTGTATACATGTACACAAAAGAGAGGTCTCCTGTTTAACGATTTTATTAACGATCTTTTCAAGCTTTCTGACCAACTTTTTCTATATTTGAATGGAATCCGTGGATTAGTTCACCAGAGTTTTTGTCCCAAGTACTTTCGGCACTTTGAAGTGCAAACTTCAGGGGTAATGTGTTTTGTGTACCAGTTTGTTTTTTTTTTTTTTGGTTTGTTTTTTTTTTTGTTTTTTTTGTTTTTTTTTTGGGGGGGGTCAAATTAAAAGTAGTGAGAGTAAGTAGGAGGGAAACTCGTAGTAATTATATTAAGGGATGCGGGGATGAAAAGAGGAGAATTGGCAGGAAAGGGGTTATAGGCATACACACACACACATACATATATATATATATATATATATATATATATATATTGTCAGTTCTGTATTGAAGGTAACGAGGTTGCTTGAATTATGAAGTAAATGTTTCTTCATTTGTGAAAATATATAACTAGGCACAAGGCCGGATAAAACTCACTAACAATCGTCTGTCAAATTAGCTAACCATTACACCACGTGAAAATTGTAGAAGATATATTAGAAATACAAGACTGGCCAGCGAGTGGTCACTGTTGAGCGTCTGGAGTGTTCTCTGCTGTCTGTGGGTTGAGGTTAACATGTTCGAGGCCGCGGGCTATGAATCGATGAGTTGTTCAGAATAAGAAATCTAAATGAGTAAACGCCGGTTTTATATGGGGGCAATTATAGTACACCTTGTGAAGAAGTGTTATGATGGGGGCAAGACAAAGCAAAAAATGAGGCGGTTTTGATTGTATAAGGTTCGGTTATGAAAGGAAAAAAGAACGAGAAATAAGAAGATATTGGAAACAAGGGAAAGAGAAAAAGAGAGAAAAGGTTTAAAACGAAAAGAGAAAATAAATTAAAAGGAAACTAAAAAAAAAAAAAGTAGAAAGTGATAATTCGAAAAGAAAGGACAAAACAAAAGGAAAAAGAATTTGAAAATAAACAAAGTTTTAGGGAAGAAGTAAAAGATGCAATTCGAAAGAAACGAAAATAAAAATTAAAAGTGCAAAAAGATGATGAGTGGGGGATAGAAATCGAAAGAAACGAGAAAAAAAAACGAAGGGGAAGAGCAAAATTGAGAAATCGGACAAAACGAATAGAGGGAGAAAAAGAAGTTGAAAATTGTGGAAACGAAATAAAAGATAATAAGCCAGGAGAGAACTAAAAAGGAAAAATACAATAAAAGCTAGTGAAAGAAGTTTGGTTTGGTTTCTTTGTTTAATGGCACATCAACCTTTGTGGGTTATTTAAAGTTTGGGGATTCGAGGGTTCATATCTTTCCCAAGAGTATTAGTCTGAAAACAAACGCAATCTCATGACTTGAATTCGAATTCGCTTACTATAATGTCTTAGTCCAGCATTCTAGCCAGTACGTCACGGAACCCCTTCCACCTCCAGAGAAGGAGTTAAGAACGAAAAAAAAACAGACCAAAGAAAATATAGACAATAAAAACTTAGGTGTGATGGGGACGGAATAGAGAAAAAAAGAAAGAGAAGTAATGAGAAAAGAAGGAAAACAAAAGATCTCCAAAAATATGTGAAAATATTTTTTTTAGATACAAACAAGAGAAGAATAAAAATAAACAACTTAAAAACAAGAATATTATAAAGAATAAAAGATATTAAAACAAATATATAGAAAAATAATTTTTATTAATCTATTAATGAATATAGATAATAGACTTTTTTTAGCTTTTTCAATCCCGGGTAACACCGGATAGCTTTGCTAGTAGATGATAAAAACTTTGGTAGGGGAACGGAATGAAGAAAAACAACTGTTTGGGAAAGAGAAAATAAACAAGAATAAAAGTAAAAACAATTTAAGGGGAAGGAATAATGGAAGGAAGGAATAAAGGAAAAGTTTCAAGATGAATGAAAGTACAAAAAAATGAAGAAAAAAATGGAAAAGAAAATCAGATTAAAAAAATGAAAAAAAATCCGAAGTGGAGAAATGTGAAAATATTGAAAAATGTAAAAAAAAATAAAAAATTAAAAAAACACATACAAAAAAAACCCAAAGGAAGTCGTTAGCCACCCAACCGCGTTCGAATATTGGGGCAAAACTTCAGCTTTTTATGGCGGTTCATCACTTGAGACAAACCTTAAGGCTACGGCAAGATGATCCGTTCCCTCGACCTGACTTGAACCTGCCGAGCATGATCCCATCTCACTGTCAACTCAAATGTATTCTCTCTATGACATTTTTCTATCAGTCGTTGTCTCCTGTCACCTTATTTTCTAATCTCTCTCTTTCTAGTTTTATTTACAACATTCTTTTTTTTTTCTCCTGAAAATCGTTTCTCATAGAAAAAAAAATAGAATTTTTTTTTTATTTTTACAATCTTTTTTATAGTTAAAGATTTGTTGGATTTTTTGTTTTCTTTCCTTTTTGTCCATATTTTTCTATCTTCTGTCCTTCTTCTAGGCAGTTTCTTCTTCCCAACTCTTTTCACGATATTTCCTATTATTCTTGGTCAAAAGAATCTGGCCATTGTTCCTTTAAAAAAAACTATTTAAAAAAAGAAGACACGGGCGAATAGAAGAAGCCCCTTCATCAATTGGGACGAAAAGATAGCAACAACAACAAAAATAAAATAAATAGAACGAATGATAAAAAAATAATAATAATAATAATAAAAACAGATGCGGATTATTATAATTTTTTAAAAAGTTCTTTTTACTCCCACCCCTTGTTCTTGTGAGTTTTGAGGGTCTCATCTTGTTGTCCTTTCTGAGTTCAGCTCAAGGGGACGAGACATAAGGAGGAATG
The DNA here is from genome assembly GCA_023376005.1 of Doryteuthis pealeii. Lineage (NCBI taxonomy): Eukaryota > Metazoa > Mollusca > Cephalopoda > Myopsida > Loliginidae > Doryteuthis > Doryteuthis pealeii. The sequence goes on from CM042160.1 coordinate 12,255,915, forward strand.
TTAGAGAATTTAGTTTAAAGACATCTTCTTATTTCCCAGGGGTTGTCCGCTTTCGAAAATAGAACAAAATTGTGTCTTTTTTACATAATTGAATGTTGTCAAATGTTTTCTTCACATATTCTTTATTCCTCCATTTTCTTTTCCTTAAAAAAATAAATAAATATATAAATCAATGAGAAATTAATGAACATCACAGATTTTATATCTGAAATATAAATCTCGTACTTGAACAAGAGGCCCTGATATCTTTATTTTATTTCCGAATATTAAAAAAAAAACTATGAAATGCTGTTAGATTTACGATTTAAGAAAAGGCTATAATTATAAAAATAAAAAATAAAAAGATTTTAAACTCCTGTAGGTATTTGGAGGGGAATTCCTGTGATGAAGCTGATAACGTGCTAGACTGTGACAGTGTAGTATGTGAGTTCGAACTCGATAATACCCTTAAGAAATGTATGAACCCCTCATCCCCACAGCTATGGGTTAAATATTACCACTTTTGTTCTTCTGCAAGGATGAATTTGGCATTGAATAACCCACTAAGGTTGATTCCATTCGACAAAGTAACCTGTTTGCAAGTATGGAGTATTTAGTGAAGATCAAACGCGCTATTCAGTAGTAGTGGATCTGCGAAACTAGCTTGCTACCTATTACACCATAGCTTATTTGTTCCCAAGTACTTTCGACCGCTTTACGGAGCATTATCGGGGGAATACATATCACCAGTATAAATAGAACACGCATAAAATTATATTGTTTTTGCAATATACACTTCCTCCGATGATGGCCCATGAAGAGGCCGAAAGTACTTGGAAACAAATCAGCTATGGCAAATTCATTAGCCAATTCCAGCCGGATATTTTATCAGCCATTTGGCGACTTGAGAGGATTGAGAACAGAATTTTTATATAAAGGTTTCTGTGCCGTTTATCCAAATATACCTGAATGAAGATATGCTTCCCAATTGTGTATATATATATATATATATATATATATATATATATAAAGAACAAAGCTAGTGTCAAACCTGTTCGTAAAATTTTATATATAACTCAAAATGTCTACTCACTCGTATCATTTTAACATTTTTCGCGCTAAAATAAATCAAGTTTCTCTTTCCCGCCTCTTTTTGTGTGGTGGGGGAGTGGAAGAAGACATTTTATCTTATTTTACATTCGCTTATGACATTTCTGATGTACAGCCTCTATTGTCTAATAAGCGATCAAGGTTTCAGTTCAGCTGACAGGATCGCGCGTCCATGTCTCAACCATCTCTCCCATGGCCCCCGGCACCCAACTCGCTAGGTACCGACAACCAGCAGACGAAATTCAATCCTTAAAAATGACCATCCTGAGCGAGCTGAGACAGTGTCATTGTTGGAGGGGCTTACAATTGTTTTCTCTGTCTCGAACAATGTTCGGCACTATTTGCTTGCTCGCATTGATGTAGGCGGAACTAAACACTTAAAAGTTTAAAACGGACAATGAGGGGTGTTTGAGAAAAGGCAAACAAGAAGAAAAATGGCTGTCTCTGGGAACATTTGAGATTCCATGTATCAGGTGTGCTCTCGCTTTTTGGGAGCGATGGACGGGTGTTTGAAACGGATAGCAAGTCATATGATATTTTCATCTCGGTTGGGATTCTAGGGATGGGAGTAATTCTTCCATTAAGTCCACCCACTTTTTATATACAATCCCCATTGTCAGTTTTTTTCCTTTGTTTTATTTCTGCAAATATATCGCTTACATTTTGAAATCCTACTTAAAGGTCGACTTCGGTAGCTGTTAAGTTCGATGTTGAGTTTCATCCGCTTCATAGAATATATAATTGAGAAAAAAAAACTGAAGCAAAGTATGTATTTATTAAACCGCTTCGCTACCTGCAGTATGTGACACAAGGTCAATTTTTCAAGCGGAATATAGCTAGTTTTAATTCAGACTTTTTGGCTTAACAGGGACTAAAGAACCCAGTCTGACCTACTATTTACTCATTAATGGGATGGGTGGTTGAAGAGATGGATTCAGCCCTATTCCAAAGGGAAATGCAAACAGCTTTATTTAAGATTTTAGCTATGCAAGAATACCCAGAACAGTTCTGAGGAGACCTTCTGTTACTTAGTCTCCAGTGAAGCACCAGCTAAGGCGGGTGTGAAAATTCTCATGGAGAGTAATAATAATAATAATTACAAGAATAACTAGCAGTATCTGTGGATATACCACAGTATGATTATCTAATTATTACGACGTTTGATATATTTACTTAAGAGCTATTGCATTTAGTTCAATATTTTAAAAGTATAATGATCTTGATTTAACTATATCACTCTTTTTTTTCTTCTTTTCATTTTACATTATGTTCGATTGAAACAGATTAGAGTTATCGCTTCCGCGCGCTCACCACCTCTCTATCTTTCCTCTACATTCTTTCTTTACTGTGTATAATATTTTTCTGTGTAGCATGACCTTTTCTTCCCTTTCTTTATAATAAAATCAAAAGGGTCCATTATTAAGTTGAGGTGACGACACCCATAAGAAATAAGAATTCGGTGGATAACCAACATATAATATATTTTTACTTACATTATTTACATTTTTGCATTCCATCTTGGACGATTTGGACGGTCTCATTTTTAATCAGAGGGTGTTGCAAAATGAAAACGGTCGTACAATTAAAGAACACGAGTATCAGTATATAGATAATAATAATAATAATAATAATAATAATAATAATAATAATAACTGATAAACATTCCACAAAAAGAATTAGATCTGGTTTGCATACTCCCCCCTCACCAATAAAAAAATTTTCCCCAAGGGGTCAAAAAGTGGAGTTTTTCAAATTTCAAAACAGGATACCCTAAGTTTTCAAAAAATACCAAATTTAGCTTGGTAAGAAATTTTTTCCCGGTCCACCTTCTTATCTACCAGACTAAATTAACAATAATGAAAGACGCCGTAAATTCAGCTTCATTATATTTTCAAGTTCGGGTTTCCAGTCGAATTTCAGATGACTTTTAAATGGACTAGGAACAGGTTTCGCCCGGTATTCTTCACCGGAAGTTTATCAAAGCCGTTAATTTCTTTCCTTTCCCTTTTCAAAGGATTTGAGTAATGGGGAGATTACGAAACTGAAAACGAAATGTGAAGAAAATGCTTTCTTTTTCTTTTCGTTGTTTTTGTCTTCTTCTTCCCGTCCCCACTGAAACATCATAAGCGTTCAAAGAACTGACAGAGCGCAATCGTTTGATCCTTGGCAGCAGACGATAACATCTTGAAGATATATTGTTGACATCGTTGTTCAGCAAAGCATCGTTGTGCGGAAAACGATAGCCTGCCGTTGTGTTCTACAAGTCACGAACCTTCGCAATACTCACAGTCGAAAGTCGTAAAGGTATTCACAAGAAGAAAACACTCCATTTTAGTTTTTTGCTTGTTTTTTTGTTTTTTGTGTTTTTATCTTGGAATCTCGATTTTTTTTAAATTTTTTGTTCTTTGTCGTAAAATTCCGACTTGCAACTTAAGCCTCGTTTTCATTCTTCCGTGGCCATTTTGGTTTTTCTTCTTTTTTCTTTCTTTTTTCCCTCCCTTGTTCCTTCCGCTAAATGTTCAAACAAAAACATCTGTATTTTCGGGTGGGAGGGTGTCTTTTTATTTGTTTGTTTTTGTATAATCCGACAAATGTTGCCCTTTCTTAAGGAATTTCATTTTCTTTCCATTTTTAATAAACGACGTACAAAAAAAGTTTATATTTTCTCGCATTTGAAAAATGGGAGATAAGATGTTGCGTACTCTATTTAACGGTTTGCCCCCTTAACTCTTTCATGTCGGTGGGGCTTAGAATACGTTGGTATTATTCCCTGCATGTATCAAATCACACACCAAAAAGGGGTGTGTTGCGTCTGACACTAAACTGCATATGATTGTAAGGCTCCAGCTCTAGAAATGTGGAGTATCCCTTGATTGCAATTACTCCTAGGTCCACTCTAACCCAAAATGGTAGTACCTGTTAGTGTGCCATCTATCGGTCAAATAGACCTGTTAAAAAAAATCTACACAAAAATGTAAATATGAACGTACAGTGAACGTAATTCCCTAACCCCTAGGCATAAAATAAACTTACGATCGGGTTGGGTATTTAGGGCGTCCCATGGTGGTATAATGGTTAGCAAGCTAGTCTCACCGATCCATCATTAATGAATAGCGAGTTTGATCCTCGCTGAAAGCTTTATACTTGCGACCTTCTGCCACATCTTATCCGTGGCTAATGGTTTGGATAAATACCCACTGGTAGATATGATCTAATGGAATTAGATAAATAGATAAGGATTTGCTGAGAATCGAACTCACTAACAATGGTTCACTTGTCTAGCTCGTTAACCATTGTACCACACTGGATGCCCAGGGCGTCTTTTGTAGCTTCCCCCTTAACATCGGTTTTGTTTCATTTACCCGTTTTTCGCTTCAAACCATTTTTTGCTTGCCAGGAATTTTTAAACTTTAGTCTTCTCACGGGTTATCTCCCTTTTTCTCTTTCTTAATAGGCTATATTCTTCTCCTCTCTCTCTCTCTCTCTCTCTCTCTCTCTCTCTCTCTCTCTCTCTCTTTCTCTCTCTCTCTCTCTCTCTCTCTCTCGCAGATTTTTTTTTTTTTCGGTCGCTTCTTGTCGGCTTCTTCCGCTGACGCTCTCCTTCTGAATGAATAACGCGATGCGATAGAGAAATTGATAAGTTAATATGTTTGATCTGACTGACAGAAAAACGAATGAGTTTTAAAGTGCTTCGTCTCGTGTTCCCAGGCCATAAGCATCAATGACTTGTCACTCAACAGCATTGGCCACTTAGGATCTACATTGTGGCTTTGTAACGCTCCCTTAAGCGCAGCCCCCAATTCGACACTTACGAAAGCCATGGTGTTTCTCTCCAAATTCTCTAACCCCCAGCAAATCATTGCAACGGCCCCGCCAACAGAGACGAGAATACCCCAGACTGCATCTCATGTGAAGGGTTAAGACTTCCCCTTACCAAAAAAAAAATGTGTCCAAAGTATTTATTTACCCAACCCCTCCGCACTAGTAGGATGTGACACAAAGTCTACTTTTAAACGGAGTTTAACAAGTTTGAATTTGGTTTCCTTCTCCTAGACTGGTTGCCATACCAGTGTTAAAAAACAGCATTTCCTACTATTTACCTATAGCTGGTGGAGAGTATTTGGATACATACCTTTCCCAAGGGTATTAGTGCTATGGGAAATGCTACCATCTTCGTCTAGATAGATTTAAACTCCTATCGCTGTGTTCATTTCCTACGATGATAACCCTTACACGACGGGCACCTCAAAATTGCATCCGGTCTTGAGACTCCAGGCTGACTGCATTTCACATAGTGCTACCCTTCAGAAAACTATGAAACCAATTACTTTCCTTCCAGCTATGAGTAAATAGCGCAAACTGTTGGTATGGCAACCGGTCTAGGAGAAGGAAAATTCTGAATTCAAACCTGTTAATCTCCGCTTAGATAAAAATTGACCTTGTGTTACATCCTACTCTTGGTAAATACATACATTTTTATTCTAACAATTTTGGGAGAGACAAAAAAAACTAATTTACAAAAAGAAAAAAGTCACATGTTTATTATATAGATACATTTTCATGTATCTTTTTTTGGGGGGAGGGGGGGTAGGTTCAGCATTTTCCTTTCCACCCTTCCCCAATATCTCCTCCCTACCTTACGAGTCGCATTCGTAAGTCGTTAAGTTCTAGGGGTCCTTTTTTTCTTTCTTTTTTTTTTTTTTTTTTTGGGGGGGGGGCATACTAACATCGATCAAACCTTCTCGATGACATGTCCCGATTAGAAGAAGTCGGAAGGCTGTCTGTCCAACGACCCCCCCCCGCGCAACGCTACACAAGATTCGTTCTTTTAGTTACCAAGATCCGATCTTTTTTTTTTTACATTTCCTTTTTTTAAAAGAAATATTATTCTCTTTATCTTGGATTCTCCCAATTGGCATAAAATCTCTTATCTCACTTGGCAATCTTTTTGTTGTGACGTTAAAAAAAAATGAACGATACACTTTACACATCATATTTTTCTTCTGCATTTTTCGACTATCTCTATTTTTTGTTCTGTTATATATATATATATAAGTGTGTGTACTCTCATAAATTTTAGACATCTGTGATTTTTCTCTTTTGTTACAAATCCATCATGAAGTCCAAATATATGACTAGGTGCATAAGTGCATGACTTGCCAGCGTTGTCATATTTTCCCTATAAATATATATAGTATTTCTCATAAGTATTTGAACGATAAGACAATTTTTTCACATAGTTTTTTTTTTTTTTTTTTTTTTAGATTTAAAAAAGAACATTACACAAATAGAACCAAATTCTGTTGTAATCCCCATATCAAGACATACGTTTAACCTTAATCATCATCATCATCAGGTTGCACACTCTCTCTCTCTCTCTCTCTCTCTCTCTCTCTCTCTCTCTCTCTCTCTCTCTCTCTCTCTCTCTCTCTCAAGTCTTCAGCACATTGGTTTTTTTTTGCTGGTCGGCCTACACTTGAATTCCCTACAAATTATCCATAACTGGAGGGAGTATAGTTGGATGCATACCTTTCCCAAAGGTATTAGCGCTATGTGCAATACGAAAAGCCTCTGTTAAGATTTGAACTCGCCTTGTCCTTCTCCTACAATTTGTAACCAGTACATTATACGCCTTTAAACATAACTGTAATCATATAACTGTGCAATCAAATGATTATTATTAGCTGTCGACGACACTATTGAGACCGTTGTTTAACTCAACGCTTTGATGTTATTAGGAGATACATATAGATTGGACGAGTAGAATAAATTCTAGTTTGGCGTTTTTGCAATTTTGATTCAAAAGTTATTATGAACGTTTGTTCGATTTTGAGAAACCAGGGTCATAAGTAGTGTATTATATAATTTATTGAAGTTATCTTCATCACTACTGCCTGAAGTATTGCTTTCACCATCACTGACTTCATCTTCAGACTTTTAATCGTCTTCAATGGCTCTAATGCTCCTGAAGCTTATTCAGATGAGAATTGGCCTTGTTAATGCATCCTTGGATTGCTTTGCTCTCCATGTTCTGAAATGATGCATACAGTCGTGCCAATACTTGCTCGAAGGTGCTGTTTGTGGTGTACTGTCTTTCTAATATATCTTATGTGCAAAAGAAAGATTTCAACGAGCTCTATTCAAAGATATAATGGGTTTAAACTAGCAGTAAAAACTTACGGAGTATATATTTACCCAATCACGCAGCACGAACAGTATGCGCCACAAAGCCAATATTTGAGCGGATTTTTATAGGTTTTAATTTTTCCTTCTAGACTGGTTGCCACACTACGATTAAAAAGCCCAGTCTGCTCTACTACTTACCCATGGTTGAAGGGAGAATAGTTAGATGCATTCTTTTCTCAAGGGTATTAGCGCATTGTGAAATGCAGATAGCCTCGTCCAAAATTTGAACTCTGATCACCATGTCAATTTTTTTTCGACGATAACTATTGCACCACAGACACCTCCAGAAACTTTTTTTAAATAGTCTACGTTAAATATTATAATTGTGTATTAAATAGGAATATTTTAAACCATACAACTAGGTACAAATTTGTATCGGGAATACTTGATGTCATATAACTGTATGCAAATAAATTATTATAGACTATTACACCACAAACATCTCCATAAACTTACTAAAAATAGGCCTTAATAGTGGTGTGGACTATCTAAATATTACGTTAAATATTATAATTGTGTATAAATTATTAGTATTAAATGGAAAGATCTTAAACTATACAACTAGTTACAAATTTTTATTGGCAATACTTGATATCATATAACTGTGTGCAAATAAATTATTATAGACAAAGAAAATGCGATTTAAAGAAGAGTGCAATGATAGATTGAAAATACAGCCATGATAACAATCAAACATTTACAAATGAATCAAATTTCCGTATTAAATAACACATAAGGAGTTGATATACCGTTAAACAAATAATCCAAACCGAGCCAAAGGTCTGTCTTAAATGTATCCCTCTTTTCCCACCAGTATGCTAGTGACGAAAAAGAATTTTCCCCAGAGTTTTCAAAGAGACTAAGGCGTTTGTCTTGCGTGTATTAGTCATCGTCCCCCTATTCAAATAAATGCTTTATCCTTCCGTCAAGCCGAAAACAGATATAACCAAACCTGACCTTAAGTGACCCACACAGATGTTGATAAGTGACAAAAATCATACTCTTATCTCTACTGTTTCTGGATCTTCTCTCTATGCATGCTTGGTTGGGCAAGGCCTGTCACACACACACAGCAAAAATATGCCTTGTCGAATATGAATGAAGGAATCCTTACACAGCCTTACACCCAAATTCCTCTTTCTCTATATCCGCTCCACTTCCATTCCCACCCTGGCTTTCGATTCACCCTCAATATTTCAAACGCCCACACCCTCACCTGGGACTCATTTACACCCCCACCCCCTTAACAGTCTGTTTCTTGGTTCTCCCACGTCTTTTTCTTCGGTGAAGAAACCACTTGACAAGAGACTCAAATTCTAATCAACCTTAACGCCAACAACAAAATTTTTTCGGTCATCTAGTTAACCTTAGCCAGTGTGTTTGGCCAGTTGATCCTATATGCGATCCGTGGTCAAGGGCGGAGGGGGTGGCAGTTTTTCTAAGGACCAGCGCTGTTCATTCATGATGTTTGGACGTCGCGATTTGAGTGTCAGAAGGTCGCGAAAGGAATAAAATTATGCACATAATTCATGGACGTTTTCACAAAAACTCCCGGGCGCTACTAACGTAATAGCACCTAGCTTGGTCTGTTGACCTGGCTGGATTAATGGTTGAACTTAGCGTGGAATGTGTTTGTATTCCTCAATGAAAAACCCTGGGAATTCTTTTAGAGTTGTTTGTTTGCGTTTGGGCCGAGGAGTGTAACTTTGGACTTGATATTGGTTTGAATGGTTTTTATGCTAATTGGTTAATTGATTTTACGGCAGGTTAACCCTAGTCGGGTTATTTAATGATGAAATTCGTCGTCTTCTTTTTCTCTGAACATAATTATTCCTCTTTAATAACAATCATTTGTAAACAATTATAACAACTATTCTTAATATAAATAATTAACACTAGAAACGGAAGGGCCGATATTTATACCATTACCTAGATTTACATATGTTATTATCTATTAATGATAGGAAAGCAATTACAATGCGTATAAAATAAAAATAAAAAGATGCTTAGTCTTATCGATTTCAAAGTAACTTTATCACCAGAGACGGTTTTCAAAAATTATATATATAAGTGTATGTGCGTGTATATATATATATATATATATATATATATATATATATATATATATATATATATGTGTGTGTGTGTGCTATTCTAGAGGGAGAGAGAAATAATATAGTTTACTATACTTATAAATAAAGGATCCTCAATATCGGCGATTGGCATATATAAGATGGTCCTAAATTCTTTCTTACCCTACATATCGTTTTAATAATTCAGTATATAATAATAATAATAATAATAATAATAATAATAATAATTTTCTCTTTCATTTATAGCCGGTTATTCCATGTCATTATACTTGTCTAATTAGGAGTTATATTCTGATAGGGGTGACAAGACATTCGGACCACTCTGCATAAGACACACTCAATAGCCTTTCGTCTAATGATCACATAGGAGAGAAACTGACAATCACCAAGCGCTGTTGACTCTGTACTTACACTATCTTAACCAAAATACATAAACACGTGATGATACTCAATTATTACATACTAAGCTCAACTTAGTTTAGCGCACAGCCAGTGGTATGTGGCACCCACCTATCCTAGCTCTTTAACCATAACATCACGCCAGGCGCTACTTAGTTGTCAAACACCTAAAGAAAACTGACAAGGACGCCAACCTAACTTTTGTTAAAGATATTACTCGGAATAATTAATGTACTAATGAAAGTGCTTCGTCTCAGAATTTCAGAGAACATTAGCCTACTTTCTTATTGCAGGCCATTCAAATCGGAATAAATAAAAATGTCAGACGAACAATCTCGAACCACTCCAGCACTACAGACAATTCCAACATCCCTTCAAATTTGATATCCTCAGATAAACTCACGATGATTCTTTCACATCTAAAAAAAAAAAAAAAAAAAAAAAAAGAAAAGAGAAAGAGTGAAAGGGGAAAGTTAAGACTCGTTTCAAATTAACTCTATTCTTAAAATATTTTGTCCTCCTCAGACTACTCGAGTTTTAGACGCCTTAATCCGACTCTGATTCTAAGTCGAGCTTTAAAGGATTTAAACATGAAGGCTGGAGAAGAAGAAGAGGCAAAAAAAGTAATAAAAAAAAGAGAGAGAGCCTAAATGAAATACGTTTCATATTTCCTGTCAAAAACCCACTTTAATTAATGTTGCTAGTTTGCCAAAACTGGGAACTCCCAAATCCTCATTTGAATTCGTTGTTTGCCAAAACGAGCGCCGTTGTTGTTATTTATTTAGAATTGTCCGGCGGGGATTCTTAAAATATTTCGCTGTCAGAACTTTTGCTGCTAGCGTCAAAACAAAGCCCCCCCCCAAAAAAAAAAGAATTGGAATTGCAGAGTGGAAATATCAGAAGGCATGCACCTGCAGAACAACGTTCGTTCATTTACACTTGCTGGGTTTTTTTTTAATGGTAGAGCAGGGAACTGTTGACTGAGAGAATAGAGAATTCGATTCTAAGTGCCTGTTTCGTGAGAATACATCGCCTTTTCAGTTCGGGGAATGAAAACTACCATTATGTTTGAATAACGCAATTCCATTTTTTAGATGAGTCTTGATAATTAGTATTATTTGGATTATTCGGACTATTGTCCTCATCTTTATTGTTATCCGTGCAACGTTTTGGCCGATGTGCCCTTCAGGCTTTTTCAGGTACCCCAGCTATGGTTAGCGGAATGAGAACCGGATATACCCGTAGATTGAATAAAGGGTTGTGTTCAAAGTTCCGTGATGACTCCCGATTACGATAAGAAGGTTTCCGAGTTCGACAAGACTGAAGAAGGCCGAAGGGCACATCGACTGAAACGTTGTACAAATAACAATAAAGATGAGGACAATAGTCCGAATAATCCAAATAATACTAACGCAATTCCACATAGAGACAGGTAGATATAGAACGGTGTACTAGGTGTATAGGAACACCCAAAGATTGTTCCATATAAATTCTTGGTAATTGCTTCGTCGCTTTACACAATTCCAAATAGCGAAGAAACCTGTGAAAACGTAACTCCTATTTTTAAATTATACTTCTCCTAGACTGGTTACTAACATAGACTCGAAATCACAATCTGTCATAGGTATTTACCCATCCTGTTCGCCATGGTGAGGATGTGACACAAGATCGCAAGTAAGGAGCAACCAGCGCAGATCGAACTCACTAATTAGTAATAATGAGACTTGTTTACTAACCATTATACACCGATGTGTATGTATGTAAACTTGTCTATAATACTAAGATGGCACACGGTTATACATTGTAAAGTATTCCTATCTAACTTCTAAACAGATCTATTTGACCCATAGACAGGACTAACAAGTACTGCCACTCCGGTTCAGAGTGGACCTGATAATAATGGCAATAGAATTATTACTCCTCAATCCCCCAGAGCTACAGATCTGGATCATCACCACTGTATGCAAATTTTATTTTAGAATTCTATTCCTGTTGTTAAAATAGATTGGCTGGTTGGTTTGATTTTACAGCATGTCAACCCTTGTTGGGTTATTTTATGCCGAAGACGTTTCGTTTTTGGTTTTATTCTTTTTAGGTATTCAATTCTTTTTTTTTCAAACTCATTTTTTAAACACGTTTTTAAAAACTCATTTTTCTATCTAACATGGGGCCCTAACAGGTACTATCACTCCGGGTCAGAGTGTACCAGGGGGAAATGGTAATGAAGTTGTAATCTACACTCCCTAGAGCCCCAGAATGGGAACCTCACCATTAGATATAGTTTAACGTCATACCAAAGACTGTTAAAATAAGGGATTGAATTCACGTTCGTTATTATCCGCGGTTTAATCATCAGCGGTTAACAAGGTTCTGCTGCACATATCTAAAAAAAAAATTGTTAATAAGAACATTCTGTTCTCTAATTGAAGCTTTAATTCCAGTTCGTTTTGGATTAGGTAACATTAACGACTCCGGTGACAGTCAACCATTAAAATTGTAACTAACTCTCTTGCACTCTTACGAATCTCAGTCCTTCGTCACACCCTTACCTCACCAGACCCTCACTCCCCAATACCTTTTGGCCTTCTTGTCACCAACAATTCCCTTTTCCTTTTTCTTGGAGAGAATTGCGAGATTCCCTGAGGGCGGCATTAGTTAAAATCGATGAGTGGGGATATAAGAGATGGTGGGCAGAGAGAAAAGAGGGGAGGGCAAAAAGGAGAAGAGGGTCCAAGGGGTTCTTTTAAGGGAAAGAGGGGAGCTCTCGAGTCGTCATGTGTGAAATAGCAGCAACATCAGTCAAAGAAGAAGAAGAAGAAGAAGCAATAAAGAAAATAGAAGTCGGTCCGAGGGAAAGAAACAAAAGCCAGAAGTGAGTCATCGCTACTAAATACGCTATTGGACATATTAGCATTGTTGATATCGGGGGCATTGTTGTCGGGAGAAGATGGTCTGCATAAATATGATTTTAACTCTGTTCCCGGCACCACACCTTGTCACCATCATGTGCGTAAGGGTGTCGGCGTAAGAGATGCAAAACAATGAGAAATGGTTGGCAATGGTAATGGCGTCGGAGATGGAGGGGGCGCTCAGAGGAGAGATAAAATATGGGATGTGAATAAAAAAGAGTAAAGACAAATTGGAAGAGAGTGAGAGACAGCAGAGAGGGAGAGAGAGAACAAGAGAGAGAGAGAGAGAGCAAGTAGAGAAAGGTGACAAGTGCCCGGGTTTAATTCTTTATCCAATGCGTAAGCTCCCATGCCTATTTTGTTTTACACTTTAAAAAAAAAAAAAAAGAAAAAAAAAACAAACGAAGAAAAAAATGCACTCAGAAGATAACCCTTAATTAACCCTTTTGATACCGTACTAGCCTACACCGGCTTTTCCCAAATAGCCTTTCTATTTGTCCCGAATCTGTCTCGTATAATTTATCGGCCATCAAACAATACAGGAAAAATCAAGAACGCATCATCTTGAATTTTAAACTTAAATCTGTTTTCTGTATTCGCACCGGCTACAATCACATTTATCAACTATATAAAAAAAATAAAAAATGATGGCCCACCACCAAAAAAAAAAAGGAAAAAAAAAATTTTTAGATTAAAAATAAAAATATTCCTCTTAAGAACCAATTTCTATTAGGTACAACTCAAGAACTCGAAGAACTCTGAGACTCAAACTGGAATGGTCCAAGAAAGTAATAGAAAACCAGGTTCGTTATTTCCGAATCAAACTCAGAACACTTATGAATTGGTCTGTAAAATACATTTGTAACAATATTATATATACAATTTAGAATGACGTGGACATGAAGTCAACGGTGCTTTTGGTTTATCGTCTATGTTATTTTCAAACCACTTGGTTTGAAAATAGCATCGGTTAAAAACTTAAATATACATGCGCTATCCAAAGTATTGAGTACTATTTATTTATAAATTAAGACTATATTATCAATGTTTTATGTATATATATATATATATATATATATATATATATATTTGGGAGAATATGTGCTTTTTAATTTTTTTTTAGTCAGACCTAATGCTACTAATACCTAAACAAAGCGAGACAAAATTGCGATTTCTGTTTGGCGTGATGGTAAGATACCGGCGTGCCGTTTCGGCACAAAGGGTTCGAGTCACACGCTAGGCGGTCCTCGTATCTATAACTCTGCTGATGAGACCTAATAGGTCGAAATATATATTCAGAGATTGATTTTTCTCGATTTGTTTAGCCTCACATTTAAGTAGTTTAAATCCCGCCTAATTAAACATAAATGAATTAACTTTCAAAAATTAGGTCTGACTAAAAAAAAATTAAAAAGCACATATTCTCCCAAATATACTGTCGGCTGAAAATAGCTAAAAGTTGTTTACATATATATATATGAGAGAGAGAGAGAGAGAGAGAGAGAGAGAGGGAGGGAGTTCAATGGAACAAAGAAATCGAACGAATCACAATTTTGACGGTTGGGAAAGAAAAAAAAACGAATGAGTCGAGATATAAGATATTGGAAAGTGCTCAATACATACTTGAAGAGCCGATTTAAAGAACAGAAATTAACTACCTAGGTTTCACCAAAAGGGTCTTCAGGATAATTCTGACAGACGTATCCTAGTAGGGGATAGTTGGCGTGGTCTTACGCCTTTGCAGGGGATACAGTCAGTGTACTCTAAACCTCGTTAACAGGGTTGAATCCTTTCTTATTGTCCAAGTATTTAAATCATTTCTCCATAGCACGGCCTCCAATTATATTTTCTAAATGTATCTTTAATACAGCACAAAAATCGAATGGAGTTAGGAAGATTGTGTTGAGCATGAGACCACGCGGCGATGGTCAAATTTAAAAGCGAGCTTTCGAAAATTGTGGCCTAAAACAACGATCCCTGATTTAGGTGGAAAATACGCACCTCTCTCAGCCACGAGGCATGTTACATATGCCACAGGCATTGATATATTATTTTTTTTCGCCCATTGGAGACTTCTGTTGATAATACAACATCTGTTTTTTCAATTTAGGGAACAGTCATATTCCTTTGACACTTTCTTATTAACTTTAATTTTTTTTTTTTTTCATTTTTAATTGTTGTTTTTCTTTTTTCTGATTTATTCTCTTTCGCTCTGTCTTTTCCTGAGAAAAAAAAAATTGGCTTCATTCAGTAAGTTCTCTAAGCTGTACCCTTCCCCACAATTACTCCTGCACTGTCCAATGTCCTTTTTTTCTTTCTTTTCTTTCCCCACTTATTTCATTTTCCTTCCCACTTTTTCCTTTTTCTTCTATTTCATTTTTCCATTTTTCTTTTTCTCATCTCCTTTTTTCTTTTTTTCCTTCATTTTTCCTTCATTTTTTTTCTTTTTATTATTTTCTATACTTTTTTTTCTTTTCCTTTTTTCCTTCGTTTTCCATTTTTCTTTTTTTTTCTTTATTATTTTTTCTTTTTTTTTCTTTATTTCCTTTTCTTTTCTTTTTTAAAATTCTTTTTTTCCTTCGTTTTCCATATTTCCATTATTATATTTCCCTTTTTCTTTTTCCCATTTTCGTTTTCCCATTTTTCGTTTCCTATTTTTCTTCTCTCCTTTTCCCATCTTTCTTCTCTCCTTTTCCCATCTTTTTCTTTTTTCTTTTCTTTTTTTCTTTTTTTCTTTTCCTTTTTTTTCTTTTTCTCTTTTTTTCATTCATTCATTATTTTTTTCTTTTACCCCCTTTTCCTTTTTTCCCCTATATTATTCTTTCTTCCTTTTTTTTTCTCTCTTTTCATACACAACATTTCCTTATTTTAAACGTTCTAATCCCGATTTCTAATCAAGTTAGGAAAAACAAAACATTTGTCCGTCTTTCTGGTAATTCCAACCGGTTTCCGTTCAACCATCACACTACTCGATCATGATGTATGCTCTCTCTCACTATATCCATCAATCACATTCTCTCCCCCCTCTCTCTCTCTCTCGTATAATCACCTTACTATATCTATTAAAATTTTGCTCAGTCTGTATTCTAGTCAGCCATTTTGACAGGGCATAGAATATCCCCAACTGTATCTCCTATGTAGGGTTAAGACTTCTACAAAAATGGTGTCCAGTGTATGACACTGAACAATATCCAGGCTCCACTTCTGGAATTCTTGAGAGGGTGGAATATCTCTTCATTGCCATTGCTCCTATGTTCAATAGCAGTACCCGTTAGGTTATCATTTGTAGATCAAATCGATATAATTGAAAATTATTAGTATTGAATAGAAACACTTGAAACCATATAAATGATTATTATCCTTATTAGGAGTAAGAGTTACTTTTTGAAACCATATAATTTTATATAAATTATTAGTACTAGATAGGAATATAATAATAATTATACATTATTATAATTAATTATAACATAATATATATGATAAAATCATGTTGTGCAGATTTCCATCTCTCTCTCTCCATCTCTCTCTCTCTCTCTCTCTCTCTCTCTCCTCCTTACCATCCAATATCTATTCATAAATGATTATTATCCTTATTAGGAGTAAGAGTTACTTTTGAAACCATATAATTTTATATAAATTATTAATACTAGATAGGAATATAATAATAATTATACATTATTATAATTAATTATAACATAATATATATGATAAAATCATGTTGTGCGGATTTCCATCTCTCTCTCTCCATCTCTCTCTCTCTCTCTCTCTCCTCCTCCTTACGCCATCCAATATCCAAACAAAAATGATTAATGTAAGTAATTGTTGGTCGGCCCACCCTGATGTGTCCGTATGTAGGTGTTCACGGGAGAGCATGACTTATAAGTTCATCTTTATTTCTCCTGTAGTAATGGTGTATACAGAATTAGTATTAGATAGGAATAATTCATACGATATAACAGTGTTCTAAATTATTAGTATTAGATTGGCATGTGTTATCAAATGTTCTTGTGTGCAAAGGATAATTATTGACAAATAAAAAGTGCGATGAAAAAAAAAGGATCAGTGTGGAACGTTGAAAATATAAATCTTTATGATATTAAGGAAACATTTACAAATGAATCCGATTTCAACATTAACTAACCCATAAGGAGTTGATATGCCGTTAATTAAACCAAACTCGTATAATACACACACATTCGCATACATATATAGGCACGGTTTAGCTCAGTCGGTAGAGTCTTCAGCTAGGAATTGCAAGGTTCTTGATCGATACCGGCCCTCGCCAACTCAGCGTATGAGTAGCACAGGGATCTGAGCGGTGAAGTAAGGAACTGATGGTAGGTGTGGCACTCCACCTTAGATGCTAGAATAATCTCCTTGGTCTAGCGCTCGTAAAAGGGGATAGACTCCCTCGCTGTCTGGCTGATACCGACATTAGGCCGCCCCGACGAATTTACTTTACTTATATTACATAAATTAAAGCCATATATTGCAGTTAATATTTTTATATTTTCATAATTATCAAGCATTATTACATTCTGAAAAAATACAAGTCCTACAAGAGGGTGGTATATGGAAAGCACGGACTATAACATTTCATTGATTGATATTAGAAAAGATCCGAGAAGTCTGTTCAACATTAGAGTTAATAAAGATAGCTTTAAAAAATATACTTAAATGAATTAACCTTTGACAAAATGTTTTTAGCTTCATCTCACGACTCTATACAAGCCGGTCCCCCCTCTCACGCCCCCCCCCTCTGCATATTGGATCACCTCTTTCACGGATCCCTGCATATCGGATCCCCTCTTTCACGGCACGCTACATATCGGTCAACTTATTGGCTTCGTTTTTATTTGTCCTATTGGGGGGGGGGGTCAAATCTATTTTGCCCTCTCTTTCGAATTTTTACCTCCAACTTAAAAAAATATATATATCCTTCTCTACTGAAAATAATTACTCTCTCTCTCTCTCTCTCTCTCTCTCTCTCTCTCTCTCTCTCTCTCTCTCTCTCCTTCCCAATGTTTGTCTTTAGGGAGCTAGTGTCAGACGTGATAGACTAGGGGGAATCGGCACGCAGGTTGTGTATATTTAACCGGACGACTGGCTCAGCCTGCAGTGTCGCTTCTATCTCTTCGCTCCGAAAAGTTGTTTAGGGAGCTTTGTCAATTTCAACCAGTAATCCATCATTTTAAAACATTTACCTTTCTTTATTTCTCCCTCACTGCTTCTCGTATCGCATGTCCTATTGCTACCATACAAACGCGTATTTCGACCACAAGACTTAAACATACATCAGTAAAACATACAAACAAGATATATTGGCATTAAATATCCCACAAAGGTTGATATGCCATTAAACAAAGAAACCAAACCCTTATTTAGTGGTGAATACATCGATCGAACATTTATCCTGTGAAAATTTCAGATGAAAATTCGGTTAATAACGACGTTTCCGACTACGAACTTATTCATCCACCCTCGTGGAAGCGCGTGGTGTAATGGTTAAATTCATGGGAAATGAACTCGTCGCCCAGAGTTCAAATCCTGGATGTGGTAATTGCATTTCACTTAGCGCTAATACCCTTGGGAATGGTATAATCATACCCCCTCCAGCTATGGACAAATAGTAGGGCAGACTGGGCTCTTTAACCTTGGTTAGGCAAGCGGTCTAGGAGAAGGAAAACTCTGAAGTCAAACCTGTTGAACTCCGCTTAAGAAATTGATCTTGTGTCACATCCTGCTCGTGTGGAGGGGTTGGTAAATATATATATATATATATATATATATATATATATATATATATATATTCATCCACCCTCGTGTACCCATAGAGAGACATTTAAATCTACCCGTTTACACATCTCCGAGAGCAGATTTACATAGACGGAGATTTCTTTTCATTTACTACACCCCCCTTCCCCAGTCAACATTTTGCAAACGAGTTAAAGAATGCTACGGAGGAAATGATATGATAGATGAGGTCCCGTAAGTTTTCAGAGGTGCCCCCCTACACACACCCCACCACTACCAAACCCCTCCCACACCTATAACGAGGGACAGGGAAAAAGAAAGAAGAAAAATTACAAAGAAAAAACGAAATTTAGAAAAAGAAACGGAACGAGAAAAGATATATTGTTTGTATGCATCACTTTTTTCTTTTCTTTTTAAAATTTTTATCTCGTCATTGAAGTACTCATCTTTCGGGTGCCTGTTCTCCCAATTTCAAAGGAACTGGCGGAGTATTTGCCTTGCCCACTAGCAAGATCGTCGTCAACAGAATTAGTGTAACCCGTTTTCAAAATTAAAAAAAAAAGAACCGTCCTGATAGACCAACTCCCTGCACACCGCCACCGACCAGTCGTCCTTTTTTTTCTAAAGGGCAGTAACAAATGGGAGAAAGAAAGGCAGTTGTGTCTGTATGTCCCTATTCGTACTTTAATTAAGTCTTTTCACGCCTTGAATTTTTAAAGCAAAAACGATTTCCCTCCTAAGAGGGCAAGTGTAAAGTAAAAAAAAGAAGAAAAAAAAGAAAAGACGAATGGGAAAAAAGTATTTAAAAACCACAAACTATGAAACTCTGTACGGACCAAAAAATAATATATAGTTATTAGATCGGGTACTCTACCAAATCACACCCTGTCGATGAGGCATAGAATACACTGACTGTATCCCCTGTCCTGGGTATGACACTAAACTGCATCTGATGTTGATGCTCCAGTTCTGGAGATCTTGGGGGTGTGGAATACCCCTTCATTGCCTTTTTACCCAGGTCCACTCCGACAATGAAATAGTAAATGTTAGTCAAATCAATGGGATAAACGGGTTTCTAAAAATTATTCGTATTCGATATGACCATTTACAATAACAACAACAAAAGAGAAATCTGAAGAAATAACTACATCAAAAATGTAAATATATACGTTCAATGAAAGCGATTTCCTAACCTCGAGGCATAAAATAACCATAGACGAGTTGAAATGCCGCTAAAATCAACCAGTCTACCAAATCTAGTCAAATACAAACATAAATCCCGTAGCAATACTCGTCGACTGGGAGTGTAACGGTTATCGTCTTAGGAAATAGAATTGGTGACCCAAGTTAACATACTAGTCGAGGCTGTTTGCATTTCAATTAGCGCTAATGCCCTTGGGGAAATCATGTGCCTAGCTGTTATCCGCCCACGAAAGCTATGAGTAAATAATAGGACAGACTGGATTTTTTAAGCTTGGTTACGTTACCAGTCTAGGAGAAGGAAAAATCTGAATCCAAACCAGTAGTAACCCGCTTTGAAAATTTACTTTCTACCTGGCATATATTATCCAGCTTTATACAAGGCTAAACTAAGATTAGTTACAACAATCAGTCTCTCGACTGGGGTGCTTCGTATAGCACACTTCTTTAAGAATTACCGTCGTTAATGTAGTGGGTTCTATCCTTACTGGGAGCGTTGATACCGTGTCTTTGTATCAGAGTTGGCTAGGTTTAGTAACGAACTGCAGTTGCAGGTTTTCTTGTTTTTGTTTTTGTCAATCCATCATTTTTACAATTCCCAGGAGCTTTTAAAATACATTTTTTCTTATGTTTTCTACTGTGCAGCCCCGTCTGGGATTATTTTGTCTTTCTCAAGAGTGTTATGCCAGGCTAGCCATTCCTATCAAGTCAAAGCCTTTTGGAATTTTTTTTTTATTTTTTTATTTATTTATTTTTTATTTTTTTTTTTTTTTTTTTTAACAAGAAAGTTATCATTTGGCGGTTAATTGGATAACTGTTGCTTCGCCTATTCTGGATATGAAATTGCGTTTATTTGTCGTGGCTTGTTGTAATTTCTCCCTTCGTTGAGTGTGCCTCGTATTTCTAAAGGGGATTTACGTGGCATTAGTTGTATGCGTATATCTCATCTCGGGATTTCAAAAGGCATTAACTTAAAAAAGTATTTTTAGCGAAACGGTAAGCCCATCGGTTTGGTCTGTCTGTTAAATACGTTCCTTGTCGATAACGGGAATCAACGAATCTGTCAAAATCTTTACGATACGTTATCCTTCTTAAACATGGTAGACTCTACTGAGCTTAGTTGGTAGCCAGTCTAGGAGGAAGACATGTCTGAAGGAGCACATGAGATCTGTTTGGCGATGTTCTTTGCTTACATCCCTTCCTTTTTGATAGCAGGATTCAACGAATAGGTTGAAATCATTATGATTACTTTATCACTCTCAAGTATAGCAGATTGTGATGTCTAACATTGATTGCCAGCTAGTCTAGGAGAAATACAACTCTGAAAGAGTAAATCGTATGCACATTGAAAATTTTCCTCCGATATTATTTGCAACATCTTTTCCCTGAAGCCAATGAAGCTGACAGTCAATCAAGCAGATTATATTATTATGGTTTCACTCGGAAACATTATATATATATATATATATATATATATATATATACATTCGATGGTGAGGCTTTAGTTCTGGAGATCCGGGGAGTGGTAGCATCTGATAGGTTTTGGGGTTAAATACATATTGTTTAAAAATTATTCGTATTCGATAGGGCCGTATGCAAAAAATACTTTTAAGGAGCAACTACACAAAAATATAAATATAAACTTACAATGAATGCGATTCCATAACGTATAGGCATAGAATGACCATAGACAAGTTGACAGGCCGTTAAATGCTTTCCATCCTATCTAGAATTTCGATAGATAAAAATTCTCTCTCACTTTCTGCAACTTTGCTCCTGCCGAACCGTTTCTTCCTACCTGTACCTTTCAACAAAGTTCTCTCTCTCTCTCTCTCTCTCTCTCTCTCTCTTTCTATATATTTATATATATTAATATATATATTTTTTTTCATACCCACTTTTTTTCTCTGTCCCTCACACAGTTTGGAGTTTGTCTTTTCTGCTTGCTTCTTTATTTTCTTTCTCTTTCTGCAGAACTGCTTCTTCTGTCTGTACTTTTACTCTCTCTCTCTCTCTCTCTTTCTCTCTCTCTCTCTCGGTAACCCCATAATATATTCAGTTGTAAATTGGGCTGGAAATCGCTTTATTCTCTAAACTAAAGCAATTTAAATTTATTGCTTTAATAAAAAAAATCTTACTTTGATGTTTTTTCTTGCTACCCCAACCTAATGTCAATTTTAGTAGTATATTAACAGATGTATAAAATGAAATTTCAATGCCTGTTTAAATATTTTAACTTTCTTTCTCATTTTTCCTCTCATAGCATTTACTCTTCCTTTCCTTTATCTCTTCATTCTTCTTTGTTCCTTTCACTCTTTCGTGAGTATCTACTCCTCTTTTTTTTTTCTTTTCTTTTTTTTTTCTTCTTTTTTTCTTTTTTCTTTTTTTTTTTTTTTTTTTTTTTTTTTTTTCATTTCTGCTCCTTTTCTGATTTATTTTAGACATGTTTTTACTTTTTTTCAAATTTATAAATGGCGAAAGAAACAAATATTTTAAGATAAAACGAAATTCTCTTTTTTTCATCCCTTCGTCTTTCTCTTCACCATTTTTTAAAAATCGTTTATTTATTCATCTCTATTTTTTCTCTTTCTCCGTCCCATTTAAAATCATCTTCTTGTTCGTCTCATCTCTTTTCCAGCATCTTCCATTTTTTCCTTCTTCCTCCTCCTCTTCCATATTTGGCAACCCCGTTCTCTTTTTAACCCCCATAATCACGTTTCCTGTGCACTGTAAAGTACTTTACCAGACCCTTTGAGGTTTTTCACTGTCCAAAATTCGTTTCTTTGTCAATCATTGAACATCTCCCTTCCCTCAACCCCAGTTATTTTTTTAGCAAAAGATTTTTTTAAGTACGTTGTTTCTCTCTCTCTCTCTCTCTCTCTCTCTCTCTCTCTCTCTCTCTCTCTCTCTCTCTCTCTCTCATAATAGCAAACCGTTAGAAACCACTGTTTAAATATTCTAAGCCTTAAAATACTTACTCTTATTAATATAGCTGAAAGTTTCAGCCAGGCAAATAGATTTGTAGCAATGTTTTCAAACTGTACCCAGTTTCCGAAAAATGTCATTCACCTCACTATTCTATTTTATAAAGTGTATATATCTCCCAAATTCCTCTACCACAGGCGAGATGCGACACAGTGTCAATATATAAGTAGAGATTAGCAGATTTGAATTCAGAGAAATTTCTTTCTCCTAGACTGGTTGCCATTACGAGGTTAGAGAGTCCAGTCTACAATTTACCCATAGCTGGGGGAAAATAGTTGGATATGAACCTTTCCCAAGGTATTAGTGCTATGTAAACTGCGTCCTGGATTTGAACTCTGATCGCCGTATCCATTTACTACGACGATTACCATTTGATTGAGTGAAAATAACAGAAAGTGAAGATAAACCGAAATAGTTACTTGAAACTATAATAAAATTTAGTATAAGATAAGAACATTTGAAACCATACAACTGTGTACAAATTATTTGTATTAGATAGTAATACTTGATATCATATAATTTGACCCTCACAATAAAAAGAACTCTTACACAGAAGATTTAAATGTAAGCCTACAAAGTAAGCGATTCCCTAACCTCTAAATATAAAATAACCACCGACGAATTGGCATGCCGTTAAAAGTCAGTCAATCAATATCATCATGTCTAACACATTCTTTACTTATTTTCTCTAATATCTCTATCTCTCTCTCTCTTTCTCTCTCTCTCTCTCTCTCTCTCTCAGGCGTGGTCAGAGAGGGTGTGTCTTTCGTCACATCATTTTACCCCCTACCTACCCACACCACCTGTTCGATAGTCGTTAAACAAAACTGGCAAGAACCGCTTTAAAACGGAACCCTCATTTCCGACGACACTTCCCAAATATTAGGACAATCTCCTCCCCCACACCCTCATGCATTCATCTCCCATCACTCCTCAGCCTCGCACGGCAACAACCACTACCATTTTTCTTTACTTTCAACGCCGCCAATAGCACACCCACCACACCTGTTACCACCCCTCCTCCTCCTCATCCCGTTATAACCGTTGGACACCACCTCACCATTCTCGACACCACCTCCATCTACCCTTTCAACGGTGGCCACCATTTGTATTAGCTGAGCGACCGACCGTAAAATTGTGGCCGCCTCCTAATCCTCTGTCCTTCAAGGGAGCTTGCCGTAGTGCGAGGGTTAGCAAGTTCGTCTCATAGACGCATCCACAAGTGTAGGAAATTAGAGCACCCTTATTATATTGGCCTTGTGTCAGAATGCCGAACTTAGCTGAGTACATAGTGCCTATCAGGGTGCAACTGTTAACAAAAAATCAATTCGTTAGGGTAGCAAGTTCGGGCCTCACTAAGGGTTTCTACTATTCCTAATAGTCAGCCACTACCGACTTGCATTCTTCAATCTCACCAGTTCGAGTGTTCTCCTCTATCTAGTTCACCAATCTTTTCATAATATACTTGCATAGTTCCCATAAAAAATGACGCGGGTATTTACGACAATTCTGCTTTGGATTAAAGCATATTGTTTAATTTTTACGAGCACAGATACTACAATCTGATCCCAGGCAGCCTTACTGGGTAGCAATTATATATAATATATATATATATATATATGGAGAAAGATAGACAAACACGGGATGTTGTAGAAAATGGATTTTATTGTAGTTAGTGATGTTGGCGATGCAACGTTTCGGTCTATTAGACCTTCTTCAGGACTTTAGGAATAGAGTTCTTACTTCAGTGGTGAACATTTTCTTTCTGAAATGAAAGAAAATGTTCACCACTGTAAGAACTCGATTCCGAAAGTCCTGAAGAAGGTCTAACAGACCGAAACGTTGCATCGTCGACATCACTAACTACAATAAACATCCATTTTCTACAAAATCCCGTGTTTGTCTACCTTTCTCCACATACAGTCAGATAATCTCCTCATATTTCTCCCATATATAATGCCGTGCTGACAACACTGATTCCCATGACTCTTGCCACCCAATGTCGCTTGGTAACTTATAGTTTCTTGTCTATGCGATCACCAAATATATATATATATATATATATATTACTTTCGTAAAACCATTTCAGCCATGAGGTAAAGCGCGCTAGTCTTTTATCTGTTCATCTTAGTTATTTGATTAATCTGAAGCATACCTTTTCATACTTCACTTAACAGATACGTCAACATGTGGCCATGCTTAATTCCTTGTTTGATATGTGTGTGTGTGTGTGTGTGTGTGTGTGTGTGTGTGTAGTTTAGTGATGAGCTTAATTACGTTTTAAACAAGGCCAAACTTGTATAAAGAAAATTGTGTTGGGTCAGTAATTCTAAAGAAGTAACCCTTTTTGCCATCCTTGAAAATCAGCCTTCCGTATTTATACCTTGACTTTCACTATCGACTACTTACGCTAATGAGAAATACGCAACTACCTCAACCACCAATCATGTGCGTGAATTCTGCTCTCTCTCTCTCTCTCTATATATATATATATATATATATATATATATATATATAATTTGCTGTCCCCTCCACACGAGTAGGATATGATAAAGGGTCAATTCTTAAGGCAGAGTTTAATATGTTTGAATTCAAAGTTTTCCTTCTACTAGACCGGTTACCATACCTATTTTAAATATCACAGTCTACCCTACTATTTATCCATATCCATACATTTTCGGAATGAGAAAGAAAGTTCAAAAGTTTGGATTCATACATTTCCCAAAGTTTTAGCGCTATGTGAAATGCAACCTGCCTCGTTCAGGATTTGAACTCGGGTAGCCGTGTCCGTTTCCTACAACGATAACTATTACACCACGCGCCTATAATAAACAGTTTGATTGACAAGCCGATTTATCTTATCATTTGGACTGTAAGTGTTCTTGCTTTATTATCACTATCATTAAACTAAGCCGAGCTTTAAAATGACTATCCTACGTTAAATCAACCGTGGGTCACATATCAACACCGAATGGGTGAGGGTTAAATCCCAGCTTAAAAGTGACTACACAGGTGATGTCCTTTTTTTTATATTGTTGAAGGCTTGTGTTGAGTCAGTCATACTTATTGGGTTAGCTTGCTGCCAGAAAAATGGCGTACGGATGTACCACAAATTCTCCGAACCACATTTGTGAATTTCGATTTTTCCACTTCTACTAAACCAGTTGCTCTAGGAAGGTTAGAAAGCCCAGACTGTCTACTAAATTAATCAAGTTGTAAAAGCCACAATTTCACCCATAGTTGGGCCGAGGAGAGATTAGACATAAGCTTTTCATAAGGACGTTAGTGTTAAGGGCCTTCTACTAGACGCGTTGCCGTGTTGGAGGCTGTAGTGCAGAGTCGTAGGAAATGGACTCTTCGAGTCGAGTTCAAATCCTGGACGAAGCTACTGTTCACATATATACCATTGGAAAAGGTATCAATCCAACTACTCTCCCTCCAGCTATGGGTAAATAGTACGGCAGACTGGACTCTTTAACCTTGGTTAGGCAACCAGTCTAGGAGAAGGAAAACTCTGAATTCAAACATATTAAACTCCGCTTGGGATGGTCACTACTAGAATAGACTCAGTCCTAATTAGTGATCTATTTCACATATCTATTTTCTTTTTTTTCTTTTTTTTTTTTTTTTTTTTTTTTTTTGTCCTACACTGGCTAAAAAGCCCAGTCTATCTATTAAGTTGATTAAGTCATGAAAACTACAATTTTACTCATAGCCGGACGAATAAGAGAAAGGCGTAAGTGCCAAGGGTTTACTACTAGACCAGATTTTCGACCAGGACTACAGAGCCCAATCTGTCTACCAAATTGATTAAGTTATAAAAGCGACAATATTGCCTATAGCTAAGCGAAGTATTAAGTCCAAGTTAACACAAAAATTAACTCGTAGAGTATTTGAACTGACTTGTCATGTCCATATTCTTCAAAGAGAACCCTTACGCCATTACTGGATGGCAGTTCAGAATGAAGAAGGAATTGAGGAAACCTGCGATCGCGAAGGAAAACGAAAGAATGTCGACTTTCTCCTTGACAGGATTAGTCGACGAGCGTGTTCAGGGAAGAATCGTGGGAATTTGTTATAAGTGACGTCCCACTACCACTTTGTGCGTTGGCACACACACACACACACACACACATATATATATATATATATATATATATATATATATATATATACTTTTACTGTAACTGTTAAGATGCCGTTGTTTCAGTAGCAATTATGTATTTACCCAACTCCTCCGCCACGAACAAAAAGCAACGCTTGGTCAATTTTCGAATCCAAAGTTTTCCTTCTCCTAGACTGGTTGCCTTACTATTTACCCATAGCTAGGAGACAGATGGATTAATGTTTTTTCCAAAAATTATTAGCGCAAAGTAAAACATAATCTTGTCGAGGATTTGATTCAATTTCATACAATAACCATTACACTGAGCGCGCCTACAAATAGGGTAGCAAATGGAATTTCTAGCTCTACACATTTTATTATCAATTTTCGTTCTTTGGTCGTTCAGCTACTTTTTTTAGTGTGGTATAGGCTGCTTCCAAGATTTTTCCAAAACAGCATGCACCATCCTTGTGTAGTTCTCAAGACTAGGACCTGTTGAGCTCAGTCTGCAGAGTGCCCCGACTATGAACCACAAGGTTCCTGGTTCGATATCGGCTCTCGCACTCTCAGCGTATCAGTAGCACGGGGATCTGTGCGGTAAAATGACGACAAAATCTCCTTGGTCTACCGCTAGTAAAAGGGAGATAGACTCCCTAGGCTGTCCGACTAATACCGACTTTTGGCCACCCCGACGATTTATTTTATTGACTAAAAGTGAATCGACACTTCTATGCAGAAATTTTTAAATTTCTTTGTCCGAACTGTTAGTTTCATGGACATATTCTTTTGCATAGATATTGATTTGTTATTTCCTAAGTTTTTCTTAGACTGCAACACAGATCTCAGATAACTTACAGTACCTGCTGTGACTAAGTGGTCACCCGCTGAAGTAATGAACTGGCTAAACGTTGCTTATCATGCTTGACTTTGCACTCTAACATATATTCTGCAAGCTTGACCTTCGAGGTCATTAGAGGTTACCGAGGGTTCTCAATTAGGAAAATATGCCGTTTCTAGCTGGAGTCAAACAGAGACTTTGATCGGTCGTTTTGACCAGATAAATCGTGGGACAAGAGGTCAGATTGATGATTTTATTACGACCAGATACTGAATGATCACAAAAAACGTACTCTCCATATTTATAAAAGAAATACTGTGGATACATACACTCTTAGAAATTAATTAGATTTTTTCATTTGTACAATCCTTAATCTCCCTGAGTGTAAAATGCACCTCCACGACAAGGCGTGCAAGCTAAAAACCATTTTCTGTATCTATGATGAGTTAGAAAGTGAGAAAGATGTTTACGGTGGGTGTGCAGGCTGAAAATCATACTCGACATCCTTTTCAAGTCAGAAAATTAAAAACCTACTTACTCAAGATCTGTGGGTGTCCCGTCGTTAGCAATCTAGTCTCGCTGATCAATTATTACTGAGTTTTTCTCGATTAATATTTACGACTTTGTGTTACATTTTACCCGTGGCAAACTAGTTGGGCGTTCTGTTATGATATAATGGTTAGCAGGTTAGTTTTGCATATCTATTACTACTGAACAGCGAGTTCGATCCTCGCTGGGTGCCTCATAGCTGCGACCTTGTGTCGCATCCTACCCGCGGCGAACGGATTAGGTAAATACATAGTGCAGGCTGAAAACAATACTCTGCATCCTTTTAAAATTAGAATATTATAAACAGGCTTAGTCGGTATAGTGTTCGGCTGGGAACCTCAAGATTCCTAGTTCGATACCGGCCCTCGCCAACTCAGCGTATGAGTAGCATATGTTTCTGTGCGGTAAAGTGAGGAGCTGATGGTAGGTGTGGCGCTCCGCCTCAGACGCTAAAAACCATTTCCTTGGTCTAGTGCCAGTGAAAATATGATATTCCCTCGCTGTCTGGCTGATACCGACT